>CM053508.1:78469472-78517788 GCA_028627145.1 Eidolon dupreanum | reverse complement strand
CAGGGCCTCTGAGGGCCTCGGGGCGTCTTGGGCTACTGCCCAGAAGCCTGTCTCAGATATCCAGGGTGCGGCTTCTCCCTATCCCAACAAGGAATAATAGGAATGAGGAATAATAGAGGACAACAAAGGGGGTGGAGGTGGGATGGGCTGGATTGGAGGGAGATGAGAACAAAGAAGCAGAAGGTGGATGTACAATAGAAACCAGCACTACCCAGGACAGAGCTATCTGAGAACAGGAGAGGTGAACAGACCTGGGGTAGGAGAAAAAAAGTAATGTAAAACGAAAAAATGAGAGACTTGTTTCAGTTTTAAAAGGCACAACAAAAACGAAACCCAGGAGGGCAAGATCAAATTACTGAGATTTCTCCTGATTAAGGAGAGAAGTTGCATATTCTATTATTCTCCAAAAATCCGTTGTGCCCTTGCCAACTGAAAGAAGAAGGGATGTTTGAGAGGAGAGAGACAGGTGTTTTGTCCACATGGGGCACACCATGAGCTTTTACTCTCGAAATAGCTCTTCCTGACTCACTGACTTCTTTGCCAGGGAACCGAGAATCATCTCATCCCATCTCTGGGGGCCATGCTTGACCCCGCCCTGATTTTCAAATATCTGAGCCTGCGCAGAGGAACCACACAAAGACCTGGAAATCCTCAGAAGTGTCTTCATCATGTTCTGCTCCAGATACATGGCTTTAAGAATCAACCGTGGAAGATAGGGCAACATCTTAGCAGTTAGAATAGAACAATCTAGAACCATAACTTGTACGTCAATATCCTCGTTCACTTAGAGGGCAGAGGCAGGCTGCTTTCTCACAGGCTTTGGTTTTGTCTCCATTCCTAGGAGCCTGGGCCCTTCATCCTAGCCCTAGTCTGTGCTTTTTGCTTCAAGCTCCTCAAAAATCATCTGTGTCCCTGTCTCCACATCCTCGGCTCATGTTTTCACACCAGATCTCTGTGAAACAGCATCCCTGCCCCACACCCTGCTATTCTCTGCCTTGGCAAAGTTTATCAGTGACCTCTGACCACTGAAAGTAGGCAGAGTTTTCAGCCCATCTCTTGTCACCTCAGTGATGCTAACGATGCTGACTTCTCCCTTCCAGAATCTCCCTGCTCTCTGAGACCCTAACACTTCCCTAGTCTCCTCTGCCTTTGTGACTGCTAATCCTTCCTCTCCTTGCACGTCCCTTCTTTAGTATATTCCTTTAGGTGTTACTGTCCCCTGCCCCAATATCTCATCATAGTCTCAAATGAGTCATCCAGCCCAGGTCAGCCCTCTGAATTCTGCTCTCACACCCCCGGCTGTGGAGAAACTATTCTTGCCAAGGTGGGTTCAGTGCTGGCCCCCACAGAAATCCGTGTCCTAAGCACTGGAACCTGTGCATGTGATCTCACGTGGCAAAAGGGGCTCTGCAGAAGTGATTAAGTCTCGGGACGGGGAACTTATCCTGTATTATCTGAATGGACTCTAAATGTAATCACAAGGTCCTTATGAGGGAAAGGTAGAGGGAAATTCAACACAGATGAGAAAAAAAATGCAATGATGGAAGCTGAGACCAGAGGGATCAATTCCATCACCAGCCAAGGAACATCAGCAGCCTCGAGAAACTGGAAATGGCAAGGAACACATCCGCCCTGGAGCCTTCGAAGGGCACGGCCCTGCTGACACCTTGGCTTTACCCCAGTGAGACCGGCTTCAGACCTCTGGCCTCCAAGACTGTAAGAAAATAAACATGTGTTAGGAATAAATTCAAAATTGAATGCCTATCAGCTTCAAATAGACTACTATAGATATAGTATGATATACACAAACCTCATGGTAATTAAAAATCAAAAGCCTAAAATGGATACACAAAAAAATAAAGAAAAAGAAACCCAAACAAAACACTAAGGAAAACCAGAAAACCACAAAGAAAGAGATCAAGAGAAGGAAACAGAGAACTACAAAAATAACCAAAAAAAAGTTAACAAAATGGCAATAAGTACATACTTACCAATAATTGCCTTTAAGTGTAAATGTATTCCATGCTCCAATAAAAAGAAAGAGGGTGACTAAAGGGATTAAAAAACATGACCCATCTATATGCCACTTACAAAAGACTCTCTTCAAATCGAAAGACACACACAGACAAAGTGAAGAGATGGGAAAAGACATTCCATGCAAATGGAAATGGAAAGAAAGCTGAGGTGGCAATATTCACATCAGACAAAATAGACTTTAAAATAAAGAATATAAAAGGAAGAAAAGAAGAACATTGCATAATTATACAGGGGTCAGTCAAAGAAGAAGATATAACAATTGAAATATCTACACATAGATTTTCAACGTAGGAAACCCAAACAAAGTCACCAATGTTCCTGGAAATCCAAAGGAGCTGGCTGAAAATGGTCACCCACTCTGCTCCTTCTCTTTCTCCCTGCCCCCAACTCCCCGTTATGGGCTCTGATTCCCTTTTAGTTACTTAGTTCTCTGGTCAGCACCGTTTTTTTCAAAGTCTCTGCAGCCCAGACTCAGTTTGCCTCAGCTCTCCATCAACAGAAACTTTCTCGTCTCTCCTGGAGGCCAGCCTGGAATTCTCCATCCTCAAAACAAACAAACAAATTTTCAGCTCCTAAAAATGGGGTCTCCAGACCTTCTAACCAGATCTCATTACCGTAATGACAAAAACACTTTCCTAGTGCATTTAAAGCCCATGTTTCATTTTAACTCCTGTCTGAGCAAATTCCTCAATTGTCTGAGGTTCAGTTGGGGTGTGAGGAGTGCTATGGTTCTATGCACAGACATCAGTATGACCTTTCCCCCTCGCCCCCAGTATTAGATTATTTTAAAGTTTTACAACAAAACTAAGGAGACAACAACACTCCTAGGCAAAAAAATTTTTCTCTGAAAATTCATGGCAAATCTATCTCTTCTCATCCTCATTTCTCGTCTCCCAAATCATCTATCGAAAAAGCTAATCTGATGCGTCTCTTCCTTTTCCTCCCACAGCTCCCCATGACCACCAGGATATCTATCCTCACCCCTACTGCTGCCATCCCGTTCCCCACATTTTATGTTCCAGAAACCCTGAGCCACTTGCCTTTCCCGGAAATACTGGACTCCGGGCCTTGGTTTTCATTCTTCCCTGGTCCCAGACATGTTCTTTTCCTCATTGATAAAGGACATCTTACATGCATCTATGTAAATTCGTTTTTAGTAATTTTTAATTCTTGATTTCATAATAATGTCAGACATAAAAAAAAGTTGGAAAAATAGTACAGTTTCCCAGATGTTAACATTTTACATACAAACAGTACAATTATCAAATCAGGAAAATAACATTCATTCTATGCTATTATCTAATCTACATACCTCCTTCAAATTTCAATAATTGTCCCACCGATGCCATTTTGTGTCCAGTTTCAAATTAAAAGTACACATTGCATTTAGTTATATGTCAATTTAGTCTCCTTTACTGTGGACCATTTTTTCTGGCTTCTTTGTTTTTCATGACCTTCACATTTTAGAAGAGCACTGGCCAGTTGTTTTATAGAGTCATTCCCAGTTTAAGTATGTCCAATATTTCCTAATAATTGAGTTTAAGCTATGCATTTTTGATACCAAAACCAGTCCTTTGGTTTTGTTACCACAAGTTAAAAAATAAACAAAGCAAAACAAAAAACACCTCAGACCAATATCCCTCATGAATATAGGTGCAAAAAATTTTAACAAAGTACTGGTAAACCAAATCCAGCAACATGTAAACCATGACCAAATGGGGTTTATTCTAGGAATGCAAGGTTGGCTCAACATCTAAAATCAATCTATACAATAAACTATATTAATAGGAGAAATGACAGAAACCACATGACTATTTCAATAGACAGAGACAAAACATTTGACAAAATCCAACATGTTTTCCTCATAAAAATATCAGTGTACAAAGATCAGTTGCACTGAACAATGTAAAAATGAAATTGAGAAAATAATTTCATTTACAATAGTATACTTAGGTATAAATTTAAAATGGTGGAATATGTGCAAAACATTGTTTAAAAAAATTAAAGAATATCTAAATAAACAAAAAAACATATTCATTGATTGGAAAGCTTGCTATTGTTAAGATGGTAATACTTCTTAAATTGCTCTCATTTCAATTCAATACAAACTGATTCCTTTATGATTTCCTTTTTCTTTTTTTAGGACTTCATTTTTTAGAGCAGTTTCAGGATTACAGCAAAATTGAGGGGACGTTACAGAGATTTTCCACATATTCTGTGCAACCCCCCACTCCACAGGCACAGTCTCACCATTATCAACATCCCACACCAGATTGGTACAATTATCACAACGATGCCTACACTGATACACCACAATCGTTCTAAATCCATAGTTTATAGTATAGTCTTGGTCTTGTACCTTCTGTGTGTTCAGACAAGGTATGATAATAATGTAACCACTATTATAGTATTATACAGAGTATTTCTAATGCCCTAAAAGTCCTCTGTGCTCTGCCTAATCATCCCTCCATACCCTCATCCCTGCAATCCCTGGCATCAACTGATCTCTTTCATTAATTTTTATTTTATCTTAGTTTCAGGAACATGGTACATTGGTTAGACATTCATGTAGTTTATGAATGTGGTCCCTCTGATTACTCTGGCACCCATCTGGCTCTACACACAGCCATTTCAATGCTATTGACTATATTCCCTATGCCATATTCTATGTCCCACGACTGTTCTGTAACTGCTGATTTGCACTTCTTTATCCCTTCACCTTTTTCACCTAGGCCCTCAAATCCTCTCCCTTCTGGCAATCACCAGTTTGTTCTCTGTATCTGTGAGTCTATTTTTGTTAGTTTATGCCTTAGATTCTGCATATAAATGAAATGCATATGATATTTATCTTTCTCTGTCTGATTTATTTCACTCAGCATAATACCCTCCCTCTAAGTCCATCCATGTCATTACAAATGGTAGGATTTCATTTTTTAAGGCTGAATAATATTCCATTGTATATATGTACTATTACTTCTTTATCTAATTGTCTATTGATGGGCACTGAGGTTGCTTCCATATCTTGGCTACTATGCATAATACTGCTGTGAACATAGAGGTGCATAGATTTTTATAAATTAATGTTTTGGGTTTTTTTTTTTTTTTTTTGATAAATATCCAGAAGCAGTGCAATTGCTGGGTCAAAAGGTAGTTCTATTTTTAATTTTGGAGGGAACATCTAACTGTTTTCCACAGTGGCAGTACCATTTTGCAATCATACCAATAGTGCATGAGGGTCCCCTTTTCTCCTAATCCTTGCCACCACTTGTTTTTTGATTTATTGATGATAGACACTCTGACAGATGTGAGGTGATATGCTCATTGTCATTTTATTTTGCATTTCTCTGATGATTAGTGATCTTGAGCATCTTTTCATGTCTATTGGCCAGCTCTATCCTCTTTTGGAGAAATACCTGTTCAGGTCTTCTGCCCGTTTTTTAATTGGATTGTTTTTTTATTGTTGAGTGGTATGAGTACTTTATACATTTTGGATATTAACCCCTCATCAGATGTATCATAGGCAAATATCTTCTCCCATTCAGTAGGTTTTCTTTTCATTTTGTTATGGTTTTTCCTTTGCTGTGCAAATCTTTTTAGTCTGATGTAGCCCTATTTGTTTATTTTGTTGTTGTTGTTTCCCTTGCCCAAGGAGATATCAGAAAAAAATTGCAATAGCAATATCAAAGATTTTACTGACTATGTTTTCTTCTAGAAGTTTTGTGGTTTCAGGTCTTACATTTAAGTCTTCAATCCATTTGAATTTATTTGTGTATGGTGAAAGAAGGTGGTCCAGTTTCATTTTTTTGCTTGCGTCTGTACAGTTTTCCCAGCACCATTTGTTGAAGAGACCATGCTTACCTGGTTGTATATTCTTGCCTCCTTTGTCATAGGTTAAATGACTATAGGCGTGGGTTTATTTTTGGATTCTCTATTTTGTTCCATTAATCCATGTATACCAGTTCCATGCTGTTTTGATTAATATATCCTTGTGGTATATCAGTTTGATATCAGGAAGTACGCTACTTCCCACTTCATTTTTCTTTCTCAAGGTTGCCTTGGCTATTCGGCATTGTTTATTGTTCCATATAAAATTTTGGAACAATAAATTATTGTTTCAAATAAACAAAAAATCATTGTTCCATATAAAAAAATATTTGTTCTAATTCTCTGAAAACTGCCATTAGCATTTCAATAGAGATTGCATTGAATCTGTAGATTGCTTTGGGGAGTATGAACATTTTAGTGTTGTTGACTCTTCCTACCTATGAGCACAGTATATGTTTCCATTTATTTGTACCTTCTTCAATTTCTTTTTTCAATGACTTATAATTTTCCAAGAATAGGTCTTTTACCCCCTTGGTTAAGTTTATTCTTAGGTATTTTATTGTTTTTGATGCCATTATCAGTGGGATTGTTTTCTTATTTTCTTTTTCTGATAGTTCACCATTGCTGTATAAAAATGCAAACAACTTCTGAATATTAATTATGTATCCTGCTACTTTACTGAATTTATTTATCAATTCTAACAGTTTTTTTGGTGGAATCTTTAGGGTTCTCTCTACATGGTATCATGTCATCTGAAAATAATGACAGTTTTACTTCTTCCTTTCCAATTTGGATGCCTTTTATTTCTCTTTCTTGTCTGATTGTTGTAGCTAGGATTTTCAGTATTATGTTGAATGGAAGTAGTAAAAGTGGACATCCTTGTCTTGTTCCTGATCATAAGAAAAAGTCTTTTAGCCTTTCTGCATTAAGTATGATGTTAGCTGTAGTTTTATCACATATGGCCTTTATTATGTTGAGGTATGTGCCCTCTATTCCCACTTTGTTGAGAGTTTTTATTATAAATGGATGCTGGATTTTGTCAAACATTTTTTTCTGTATCTATTGATATAATAATTTGATTTTTATCTTTTGTTAATATGGTATATCACATTAATTGATTTGCAGATATCAAACCAAACTTGCATCCCAGGAATAAATACAACTTGATCGTATTGTATGATCTTTTTAATGTATTGCTGAATTGAGTTTGCTAATATTTTGTAAAAGATTTTTGCATCAATGTTCGTCAAGAATATTGGCCTATAGTTTTCTTTTTCTGTAATGTCTTTGGTTTTGGAATCAAGGTAATGTTGGTTTCATAAAGAGTTAGGGAACTTTTTCTCCTCTTGAATTTTTTTGTAATAGTTTGAGGATTGGTGTTAACTCTTCTTTGAATGTTTGGTAAAATTCACCTGTGAAGCCATCTGCTCCAGGACTTTTGTTTTTTGATCACTGATTTGACCTAATTGGTGATAATTGGCCAGTTCAGATTTTCTGTTTCTTCTTGACTCAGTCATGGGAAATTGTATGTTTATAGGAATGTATCTATTTCTTTAAGATTGTTCCATCTGTTGGCATACAATTGCTCATAGTATTTTCTTATAATCCTTTGTATTTCTGTTGAGTCAGTTGTAACTTCTCCTCTTTCATTTCTGATTTTATTTATTTGGATACTGTCTCTTTTTTTCTTGACGAGTCTGATTAAAGGTTTATCAATTTTGTTTATCCTTTCAAAGAATCAACTTTTGGTTTTACTGATCTTTTGTACTGTTTTTCTAGACTAGTGCATTTATTTCTACTCTGATCTTTATTATTTCCTTCCTTCTACTCACTTTTGGTTTTCTTTGCTGTTCTTTTTCTAGTTCTTCAAAGTGTAAGATTAGATTGTTTATTTGAGATTTTCTTGTTTCCTGAGGTAGGCTTGTATTGCTATGAATTTCCCTCTTAGGACTGCTTTCGCTGTGTCCCATAGATTTTGAGTAGCTGTGTTTTCATTTTCATTTGTCTCTAGGTATGTTTTGATCTCTACCTTGATCTCATTGTAAACTCATGTTTAGCATGTTGTTTACTCTTCATGTGTTTGTGCATTTTTCAGTTTTTTTTTTTTATCTTGTAGTTGATTTTTAGTTTCATAGCATTGTGGTTAGAGAAAATATTTAAATATTTCAATTTTCTTAATTTCATTGAGACTTGTTTTGGACTGTAACATGTGCTCTATCCTAGAAAACATTCCATGTGCACTTGAGAAGAATGTATATTCTGCTGCTATGGGTTGAAAAATATCGAATCAATTCATTGGGTCTAGTGTGATATTTAAGGCTGTTGTTTCTTCATAATTTTCTGTCTGGAAGATCTGTTCATTGGTGCCAATGGGGTGTAAAGTTCCCCAGAATGACTGTATTACTGTTAACTTCTCCCTTTATGTCAATCAATAATTGCTTTATATGTGTAGGCGCTCCTATGTTGGGTGCATATATGTTTACTCGGGTTATATCATCTTGTTTTATTGATCCCATTATTATTACGTATTGCCCTTATTTGTCTCTTATTATAGACTGTTTTAAAGTTTATTTGTCTGATATGAGAATTGCTAACCCAGCTTCTTTTCATTTCCATTTGCATGAAATATTGTTTTCCATCCCTTTACGTTCAGTCTGTGTGTGTCCTTTAATCTGAGGCAGGTGTCTTGTAGACAGTATATATATGGTCTTGTTTTCTTCTCCATTCAGCTACCCTATGTCTTTTGTTTGGAGCATTTAATTCATTTATATTTAAAGTGATTATTGATAGGTACATATTTATTCCCATTTCATTACTCATATTTATGGGTCACTTCATCCTCCTCTTTTTACAGAAGTCCCTTTAACATTTCTTGTAAAACTATCTTGTTGGTGATGAATTCCTTTATTTTGGTTTTGTTTTGTTCTCGTTTTCTGGGAAGCTCTTTATCCCACCTTCCATTTTAATTGATAGCCTTTCTGGGTAGAGTAGTCTTGGTTATATGTTCTTGCTTTTCATCACTTTGAATATTTCTTGCCAGTCCCTTCTGGCCTGCAAAATTTCTGTTGAAAAATCAGCTGACATTCTTATGGGAGTATCCTTATAGTAACTACCTCTTGCTTTTTTTTTAAGATTCTCTCTTTGTCTTTAATCTTTGGCATTTTAATGATGATGTGTCTTGGTGTGTGTCTGTTTGGGTTCCTTTTGTTTAGGACTCTGAGCTTCCTGGACTTGTATGTTTAAGATGGCACCTATCTGCAGACTACCCTGGAGGGGAACCCAACAGTGGTGGCTGTCCCTCCAGCCCTTGCCTCGATGCCACACAACTCGATCTTTCTCCATGTGTCTCTTGCACTTCCTGAGCTGCTGTCCCTCCGTCAGAGCCCAGGATGAATCTCTACAACTGAGTGAGTCTGTGCACAGGCCCTTTAAGGGGGATGTCTGGGTTTCAGCTTCCTTCCATCTCACCCAGTGAGCCAGAATCTCCATTGATTTTTACAGTCAGATTTTGTCGGCACTCCTCTTCCTGGGGCTGGGACCCTGGCTGGGAGCCCTGTGTGGGGCTAGGACCCTTGTTTTTTTGCTCTCGCTCCCACTGCTCAACCTCTATGTGTGGGTGTGGAACCAGCCCACTTTGCATCTTTGCCCCTCCTACCAGTCTTGATGTGGCTTTTCTTTTATATCCTCAAATGTATGTGTTATGATCAGCTAGACTTCAGATGGTTCTCCTCATTGATTGTTTTGTAATTTGGTGGTAATTTTAATGTGGTCTTGTGAGAAGGTGAACATCACTTTTACTTAGCCCCCATCTTGACCACCTCCTTCCACCGATCTTTTTGTTGTCTCTATAGCTTTCTCTCTCTGGAATGTCATATAGCCTTTTCAGATTGTCTTCTTTCACTTAATAATATATATTCAAGTTTCCTCCAAGTCTTTTCATGGCTTGACAGCTCCCCCCTCTTTTATTACTGAATATATTACATTGTCTGATGTAGCACAGTTTATTTATCTATTCACCTACTGAAGGACATTTTAGTTGCTTCCAGGTTTTGGCAATTATTAATCAAGCTGCTATAAAAATTCATGTGCAGGTTTTTGTGTAGATATTCAACTCCGTTGTAAATTTTCAACTCCTTTGGGTACAAACCGAGGAGTATAATTGCTGAATACGGTAGAAGTATGTTTAGTTTTAGTAAGAAACCTCCAAACTGTCTTCTGAAGTGGCTGTTCCATTTGACATTCCCACCAACAGTGAATGAGAGTTGCTGCTGCTCCATATCCTTGCCAGCATCTGGTGTTGTCAGTGTTCCAGATTACAGCCATTCTAATAATGTGTAGTGGTATCTCATTGTTTTAAGTTGTATTTCTCTGATGGCATAAAAAGTGGAGCATCTTTTCTTATGCTTATTTGCCATCTGCATATTTTCTTTGGTGAGGTGCCTGCTGAGGTATTTTGCTAATTTTTTAACTGAATTGTTTTCTTATTGTTTAGTTTTAAGAGTTCTTTGCATATTTTGGATAATAGCCCTTTATTAGACGTGTCTTTTGCAAATATTTTAGCTTAGTCTATGCTTGTCTTCTCATTCTCTTGACATTGTCTTTCACAGAGCAAAACATTTTAATTTTAATAAAGTCTAGCTTATCAATTATTTAGTTCATGAATCATGCCTTTGGTGTTGTACCTAGGAAGTCATTACCATATCCAAAGTCTTATAGGATTTCTCCTATGTTATCTTCTGGAACTACTGGCTTCTTTGCAGATCCTAAAATTTATATGAAAACATAAGGTACCCCCCATCACCAAAATAGCCTTAGAAAAAGTTTTAGGAATTATGCTTCCTAACTTTAAATCTTCCTGCAAAGATAGAGTAATCAAGACTATGTGGTATTGGCATGAGATAGATAAATAGATCAATGAATTATAATTGATAGTCCAGAGGTAAATCTATACATTAACAGTGAATTGATTTTCAACAAGGGTCTCAAAACAATTTAATGGGTGAAATAATAAAATTGGACCCCTGTCTCACAGTATTAGCAAAATTATCTATATGAATGTAAAAGCAGCTAAAACTAAAAACAGTTTAAAATAAAGAAAACCTTTATGACCTTGGATTAGGCAATAGTTTCTTAAATATGATATCAAAAACACAATTGACAAAAATAAATGAAGAAATAACTTGGACTACATTAAAAGTCAAAGCTTTTGTGCTACAAACAATACCTTCAAGATAGTAAAAAGGCAGCCCACAGAATCAAAGATATTTTTCAAGCATATATCTAATAAGAAACTTGTTTTCGAATAGATAAATAACTCTTACAACTTAAAAATAAAAAGACAAGAAAGCCAATTAAAAATAGAATTTTAATAGATCTTTCTCCAAAGAAAATATACAAATGACTAGCAAACTCATGAAGGGAAAATGCCACTTCACAGCCACTACTATGGTTGAAATGTAAGAGATAGACAATAACAGTGTTGACAAGTGTATGGGGAAATCGCAACCCTCATTCATTGCTGGTGGAATGTGAAATGGTACAGGTGCTCTAGCAAAATGTTAAACACAGGTTTACCATCTGACCCAGCAATTCCATTTTTAGGTGTGTGTGTGTGTGTGTGTGTGTGTGTGGTATACCTATATCCATATCTAACCATCTATCTGTCTGTCTGTCTGTCTATCAATCATCTATTTATCTACATATCATCTATATATCTATCTATCTAAAACCTATCTCCAAGATAAATTAAAACATATGTCTACACAAAAACTGGCATGTGAATGTTCCTAGAAGTATTATTCATAATAGCTTAAAGTAGAAACAAACTAAAAATCCACCAGCTAATAAATGTATATCCACACAATGGATATCAACAAAACATTGAATTGTACCTTTAAGTGGGTGAATTGTATAATATATGAATTATACTTCAATAAAGCTATAAAAAATTAAAAACTAATACTACAGAAGCAATGTACCTTCTGGGAGCATCATATCCTCAGGAGGTACACAGTAACAATATGTTTCATTATTGGTACTATTAACTTTGATCACTTGTATGAAGTGATGCCTACTGGGATTCTTCATGTAAAGTTGCTAGTTTTCCATTTGTAATTAATAGGTACCTTGTGGGGAGATACACTGAGAATACATAAATATTCTGTTTCTCATCAAATTTCATCCATTAATTTTAGCTGATTCTTGCCAAATAATTGCCAAAACAATTATTATGGTGGGGTTTGCTGAATGGTGATTTCCTATTTTTACCATTCCTCTATGTTTAGTAGTTGAAATTCTACTGTAAGGTAGAGCTGTCCTTTCCCTCTATTATTTACTTATCTGATTATTTCTTTATATCAGTATGAACTCGTAAATTCTTCTTTTAGTCTATGGATTATATGCACACACACACACACACACACACACACACACACACACACACACTTTTTTTTTCTCACTGGCTCATCAAATATTTAAGGAACTCCTACCACATTGCAGACCCTCTTCCAGATCCTTGGACTCAGTGTTGAAGAAGACATCTTGGCTGGGAGAGTTTCCACTCTCCAGTGAGAATGCCCTTACTCACTGAGTAGTTATGGGCGTTTTTCTTGGGTGTTCTCCGTTGTCTGTGTCTGTTGGGCACCCTTGCGTTACCCAGACATTCAATTATCTTTGTTTCCAGGTCCCTCTGCCCTTGGTCTGGAGGACCCTGAGGGCATCAGCCTAGCCCAAGTATTGGCCCCTGGAAGAAGCTCAGCTCTGATGTGTGGCTGGATGGACGTGTGAATGAAAGAATAAAGGAATGAACAAATACTGCTAATGAGTGCTCAGATGCAAGTTGCAATATAATAATATTGCCTAAGAAACTCAATGATTAATTTTGTTTGCCTTTGGGTGGTTGCCAGCCATTAGGTATGTTAGTTTTCTGTCCAGACTGGATATAGGAGGATGGAAGTACACATCCAAGGTTCCTGGTTTTGAGTCCATGGATGGAAGGTGGTGCCCACACTAACCTGGGGATCTACCAAGAGAAGATCTGTAAGTGCAGCTGTGCTGGTAGAGGAACCTCTCCCACCTGAGCTCTCTCTCAGGTGGGGAGTCCAGGAAGCAGCTGGGGTGGAGCCCCTAAGAGAGGACAGCTGAGGCGACATCACTTTGGGAGTCATGGACCTGGTCGGGAAGGAAGAGCCATGGGAGCACGAGCAGGAAGAGGAAGGAAGAGGACAGAGAAGAGAAACCTTGACGACACCAAGGTGTGAGTTGTCCATGGAGAAGCCTGAGGAGGAGCAGCCTGAGAAGTTTTGAGGAGAGAATAGTCAATAGAGGCGAGAACTCCAGCAAAGTCCAGTAAGCTGGAGACTGTAACCGTCCAGGACTTCGGCACTGTAGGAAAGTGGTGGGAGCAGGAGGCTTATCTCAGAGACTCCAGTTGTAGATGGAATGTGTGAAAGTGAATGAATAATTGTAGCAGATTCTCTTAGGTAATTGAATGCCAACAGGACAGAGACCTGGTGATACTTCTTTTAAGTTTAAGGTCAACTGATAATTTCTTCTGAAGCCATGGAGGTCTTGAGTATGTTTATACATCAGAAAAGTCAGGGCCAGCAGAAAGGATGTGATTTGAGAAGAGAAAAATTACTTGCAGGAGACTGCAGACAAGTGGGTGGAGAGAGGATTTGGAATCCAGATGGAAGGCAGAACCTGGGACAGGGAGGGCCCCAATTCCTCTGTGGCCAGGAGGGACGAGGTGTGGGTGAGCTTGAGGGTGCACAGCAGGAAGCTGAGGTGCTCTCTTTTGAGGGTCTCCATGTTTTCGCTGAGGCACCAGGTAAGGTCACCTGCCGGGGGAGGGGGTGGGAGTGGGGGGAGAGGCAGGCAGAGGAGGTGGCCTGGTTCTGGAGGGAGCGAGGGGAGGAGAGTAAGAGGAAGGAGCTGCGGGCAGCAGATGGGCTCTGACTGTACAGCGATCTGGTCCTTTCTGCACAAGCCCCCAGCAGCCCCCAGGTGGGAGCTGGAGAGGCAGCCAGGTGGCTGCGACGCCCCAGGCGGTAGATGGGAGGAAGAGGAGAGAGCGGCAGAAGTGACGAGTCGGTCTGCGGAGGGACCCCGGGCAGCAGGCTTGCTGAGAGGACAGGCCGGGGGAGGAAGGGCGGGAGGACGCAGAAACAGGGCTTGTGGCCAGGCCCCCCGGCGCGAGGCTGGAGAGCCCGGCGTCTGTGAGGCGCAGCTCGGCGGTGACAGCGCCCGGGCGTGGCCGCGGGTGGGGGCGGGGAATCTGCCGCGCCAGCAGGGGTGCAGGAGGTGAAGCAGGCCATTCCGGGGGACCGGAGGGGACCCCACGGCGGGGACCAGCCGCAGCAGCGCCCGGCGTGTGAGAAGACAGGTCCCGCCCGTGGGTGCGGGGCGGGAGGGGGCGGGGCGGGGCGCGGGAGGGGCGAGAATGAGCCGCGGGGACGCGGGGGAGACCAGCTGGCGCTGCCTCAGCGGCGGGGCGACGCTGTCCGGGAGAGACCACCTGCCTGGTTAGAGCCCCGCCTCCGGAACGAGAGCCCCGCGCACGCCTGTGCTGAGCGGCCCCGCTCCCGCCGCAGCCCCGGGTTCAGGTGCAGACGTCTTGCCGACGGGCTGCGGGGCTTCGGCCTGACAGCTTCAGTCACCCCGTGATGTGTCCTCATCGGAAGTCGTTGTGTCCGTCCTTTCCATCTGACTTTGGCGTCTTGCCCTTTCCCTCACGTCGCTGCCGGGTCCCCTGCCACTGGCTGCCATCCGACCTCTCTGACACCTGTGCGATGTGTTCCAAGGGCGCCCGCTTTCCCGGTGATGGTGGGGGGCCTCTCCGTCCAGGATCAGCCCACATCCGGTGACTGCTGAGCTGGGGTAAAATGCCCTCTCCGTCCCCTCGATGTGGGGCATTTCCGAGGACTCCACCCAACTCCAGAGCCCAAGGTGTTGGTCGTGACTACCGGGCATTTCGACTCCTTTCTCTACCCAGGTTGCTGGCTGCCATCCCCCTCAGCTGTGGATCCTGAGAGCGCTCCCCCGCAAACTTCCTACACGCAAACCTGGGCTCAGATTTAGCAAATAAAGTGACAGGCTGCCCAGTTAAATTGGAATCCCAGGAAAACAAGGAACAATTTTTAGTGTCACTATGTCCCATGTCCTCGTGGCTTGTGCAGGAAGAGCTCCGTGTTCCGTTTGTGGTCATAAAGGAGCACGACGGCTGAAAGCACAAGAGCCAGGGGCACTTCGAGGTCAACGGGATACCCCATCTGGAGGACAGGTGGGGAATAGGTTTTGTTGGCGGGCTAAACGATTCTGGGGTGGAGGTGAAACTGAACAGCTGCCTACGCTGCCTATGTGGAGGTAACCACCTCGAGTGAGGCCGCCCGCAGAGCAGACAGAGCCAGACTGAGTCACGTGAGCCCAGGGCACGTCCCATCCTGACAGTCACCGGCTGAGACCGCCTTTTTCCTTCCTGCGGGGTCAGTGGGGGAGCAGGCTCTTACTGGAGGGTGGGGGAAGTGTCTCAGAGCCAGATCACACCCCCTCCTACACAGGGCAGTGATAGCCCCAGTTCAAGAACGAAGACATTTTAATGATAAAGACTGAGTTTTAAATGCCAAAGTTACACTATTTTAGTAACCAAGAATGATGGAAACTTACGGGATCTAATCAAAATGGCGTGATGAAGGGACCTGGGCCTTAGTAAGAAGGAAGGGTTCAATGTGGGGCAGTTATTAAGAGGAATAAATTGATTTCATGTTTATATCCAATGAGTTACACCCTCAATAAATTAGTTATGATTATCTTTTAAATCTAATAAATAAAGCTTTATAATATTGTAAGCTAAGATGTCCCTTATTAATTCTTACAGGAGAAAGGCAACGAAAGATTTTAGCTTGGGAAAGGGCGGTGGGCCCTACTCTTTACCCAGCCCTGGGCCCTTGACCTTTTCCTCCTGCACTCGCTCTGTGGACGCTCTCTGCACCCAGAAATACATTCAGAGCTTCCTAAAGACATTGCCTCAATCTACTACTTCCTCAAGCTTTTCTGCGCATCCCTGCAACTTTGCAAGTCATGGTCATGTAGGGTAGCCAGTGGGGCTCCCTTGTGGGACATTGAGGGCCTGGTTGGTCCATGCCCTTGTTTACTAGCCTGGATGCTCCTTGACCCCTTGGCAGCACCGGAAGCTGTTGCCTGTGAACTCCCCCTCCTCCCCTGGATCATAGAGGATCTCCTACCCCTGACTACTTGCTACCTCTGTTGAAAACCCCCCTTCCGCGTTCTGTCTCGGAGAAGATACTAATTTCCCTAAGTTCCATTCTTACTCTCTCAACATCTTTGCCAAGTCTCTAACTGGCCCAGCTCAGGTCACATGATCACCTCAGGACTTATCTCTGTCACCAGAGGAAGGGGTAGAATGATCCAGCCTGAACATCATGGCCATCTCTTGACTAGGAGAGTAGGAAACTGTGATGGATAGCTCTACAGCATCATGTGATTAGGGCAGGGAGGAAACACAGGATCCGAAGGAACTGGGGAGCCGAAAAACCAACACAACCCATATCTGTATCTTAGATATCCACAGGCCTGAGCATCGTGCCTAGCCCTTAGAAGGCTCTCGGTAGGTGCTGCTTAAAAGCTAAGTAAGGACGATGGTGGGTTCCACAGGTCACATTAACTCCACGTCCTGTCCACTTGCTGCCTTTGGCTGGGCCTGGCTGAGTGCCAGGAGTAGGGTCACTCTGTCATTCTGATGGACTGCCATGCAGGTCCCAGCTCCATCACTTCTCAGCATGCTATTGCCGTCTCAGTTTTCTGAAGCAGTTGTTATTTTCCAAGACATATTATGCATCTCCCCAGTTGCTATGCTGCTTAGTCACACTCCGTTTCCTCTGAAATCTCTGGCAAACACCATCTAGCTTCAGGGTGGAGACTGATGGTGGGTCCTATATCGCTCTACTCCCTCCTCAGGAACCTTTAACCTCTCTGTAAGGCCCCCAGTGAGAAGCAGGGGAGGGACATCCATGTCTTTTGGTCCAGTTCAGCCACAGCAGCAAGTTTGTGCCATTAGTCCCTGTGACATCATTTCGATGCTGTATCTAGGCCAGCAGAAATGGTGCTTAGCTGCCTCTCTCAGGGATTCATCGAAGTTTCACAATCCTTTTCATTGAAGCAGCAGGAAAAGGATCTGTCCCTGTCTATTCATCCCAGTCTCCCCCACCCCCACAACACATAAACTCCTTATGAAAGTACTGTCTTATTCCTGTGTGTGTGTGTCTTTGGTGCCTAGGACAGGGGCCTTGCTCGAATGTTTGCTGATGCATAAGAAATGAAAGAGGGATTGAATGAGGGAGACCAGGAGGGGCTGAACTTCCTTCCTCTTAAGCAGAGTCGATAACTAATCTGAAGTTAGAAACTGTTAAAGCCCATCGGAGCCTGAGGCAGGGCTGGGGGCGCCGGCGATGTGACTCTCCTGGCAAGCCCCTTCTCCCTTTCCTTGTGGCACTCATTAGCGTTTGTAATTACATGTAACACACCCCTTTCATTCTGCTGGCCTGTTCTCTGAGCCTGTAAGCCCCATAGGAATGGGCACTGGGCCTGTTTTCCTCACCTGGCACTCAACAGCCACTCAATAAATTATGTGTTGAATGAATGAATGTGCTCTTCGTCATCTGGTGAGCATATTTGATTCAAAATATCAGAGCTTTCTAGGAAGACAAATGATCTTCGGCTGTAATCTCTGATTTCCCCCCAGACTTTAAATAGGTTGTGTTTATTGAGCACTTCCTATGTGCCAGGCATTGTTCTTCACTTTTGCTTGTATGTATTTTTTTAAACCCTCACAGCATCTCTCTGAGTTAGATACTACTATAACATGCTCATTTCCCGAAGCAGGAAACAAAAGCACAATGAGCTCAAGTACTTGCCTGAGGTCATGACCTTGATAAGTGATGGAGCCACCTGACAGAGAAAGGGACCTGCTCCATCTTTTGAGTCTAGAACAGCAAAGCAGTAAATTGAGTAACTACAAGAACTTGGAAGACAAGACAGAGCCAGAGTTGCACTGACTCTTCTCAAAATCCATCACCTTGATATTTTACTTCCTGTATAAAACACTCAGCAATATTCTTAAATTCCCGTCTTTTTCAAAAGGTTTTTTTTTTTTTTTTTTTACGTATGCTTGACAAATGACCCAGCAATCCCACTCTTAGGTATTTACCAAAAATAAATAGAAACACATGTTTTCACAAAGATCTGTAAACAAATGTTCATAGTGGCTTTATTCTTAATAGCTAACACCTAGAAACAACCTAAATATTCGTCTACTGGTGCATGGATATACAACTCAAAGTGTGCCCACGTGAGGGGCACTACTCAGCAGTAAAAGAGGCGTCCACACAGATGGTTCTCAGAGGTGTCGTGCTGGGTGAAGTAAGCCAGGCACAAGGCCATCTACAGTGGACCATTCCCTTTATCTGACATTCTAGGAAACATAAAACTGTAAGAACAACAGCAACGAAAAGATCAGTGATTGTGGGGGCTGGGCGTGTAAGGGCAAGCACTTAATTGCAAGGAGACACAGAGAACTTTTGGCTAGGGAGAGGGGTGGAAATTTAAGTGTGATGATTACACAACTGTGTGTACCTGTCATCCAACTGTACACTAAAGAGGGTGAAATTTATTGTATGTAAGTTATACGTTAGTAAATCTGATTTTTTTAAAAAAGAAACTCTTTTACTCCAATGTCATTTAACTGTATTTTTTCCCCTCTCCTTTTCCTTTAATTCAAACAATAACATCATTCTTAAAATATACATAATTTTTAAATAACAGGAAAACCCTGCCAGCAACGTGGGTACTGAACCCGCCCCACTGGGCAACCTAAGCCAAGGGGTCCGTATTCCCCAGCAGCGGGAACAGCTGTCCACGAGCAGGGCTTGGGAAAGCGCCTAATCCGGGGGCGTGTTTCTGGGGCTTTGTGTTAATCAGATTCCTCTGACTCTGCACTGACCCTTGTTTCCCTTCTTGTGGAATCTTGAACATTTGGGGAAAAACCTGTTTAGTGAATGTTGCAAGTCACCAGCAAAACTGTAGTCCCGCCAGGATTCAGACGCACGTGAGAGTAACAGAGGGAAGGCTATCGGGTTGATGCAAAGACGGTGCCAGGAGCTAAGCAACTGGACAGAAAGCTTGCTGTCCTCACTGAGCCCCACCCCTGGACCTCGGCCTCCCTCTCAGGCTCGGGTACCATGGCCCCGGGCAACGGAGGCAGCAACACAAATAAATAGAAGAGCTGTCTCATTAAAATCTCCATGCGATGTGGTGAGCTCTGGCTGCAGTCTTTTGTGACCCCTGGAACGGAGGAGGCCACGTGTTAAAGACCAGATTGCCCCTGAGGCCAGTCTCTGGAGCAGGACGTGATAGGGCAGCCGAGGGTCAGCCAGGGCAGCCTCCAGCTGGAGGGTGACGTCAGGTCTCAGCAGTATCAGCAGCTTCAAAGTCTCGAAGAATGAAGCTGAGACGGGAGGACCGGGGTAGCGGGTAGCAGGGAGCTGGTGCACGCGGTGAGGCTGCAAGTGGGCCTGACACTCAGCTAGGGTAGAGCAAGGGGGGCACCGAGGCAGGCTGGGGGCCCGCAGGGAGAGCAGGTCCAGCATCACAGAGGAAGTGTTTTCTTACTATGATAATTGCTCTCTGTGTCCCTCCCTGTGTCCTCCAGCTGGCATGCTGCTGGGCACAGCACAGGCCGCAGACACCACTTCTAAGTAACGATATTCTGTGCAGTGTACCATGGTTGTGCGTCCACATTCCTGCTCCATTCTTCTAAAATCCCCACCTGCGTTATAGATAAACCTCCTTAAAGTTGCCACCTCTGCGTGCCTTTCCTTGAGCCCTGCTGCATAGCAACTGAATTAGCATCCAGGCCGGCTTAATTAATAAATTGCTGACAGCTGCGATCCTTCCACGGGATCACGGTGTTTCTCCTATTTCTACGTGGCACTCAGCCCGTTAGCACAGAAAGTGCGCAGTGTGCCAAACGACTGTTCTGCCTTAAAAAAAAAAAAAAAAAAATTCTTTAAAATACAATTTGTTTGGACTGAGACCTTTCAGTCATTTCTTTTTCTGAATTATGTTTGCTCTGCTTCCTGGGCTTAACACAGGACGAAGGCTTAATCTCTGCCGAATGAGTGGTGACCTTGAGTCTGTTGTGTAATTTCTCCCAGAGCCTTAATTTGGTTAAATGAAGATAATAACATGAGTTGCGTAGGATCGAGAAGAACATGTGTAAAACGTGTAATACGTGGTAGCTGTAAAGGATATTTAGCATCTTCCATATCATGCAGTTGCTAAGAAGGAATAGAGAGCTACCTTTTAATCTCATGCCTCTTATTAAATTGTGGATTGACCTTCAGAAAATCTTTTAACCTCTCTATTTGTGCCCACCAGATTTTTTTTCAAACATAAATGGCATGATATAGATAAAGGTTAAAAAAAGTAGGCATCGCTTTTTGGTTTGTATAGCTTTAGGATCAGTGTGCTTCCTCAGAGTTAATCACACTTTTCTAGCCTGGGAACGAACCCGGGTTCACTGTGGAATTGATACGTGTTTCTATAAGAAGTTGCCTCACATAGCTCGTGCACAGCCACCTGTGTATAGCTCATCTGTACCTTCATCTTAACTCAGCTGAAGTTCAGCGGGCACGTTCTCCAGTCCCTGGGGGTCTCAGAGCACTTCTGAGGAAAAGAAACATGCCCAACTCCATAAACAAACACTGTCATCCTCGTTAATTTCCTAGGAATTGCTGTATGAGTTCTATTTTCTGCACCTCGATCTATGGAGAACAGTGCCGTATTTATTTGTTTGTTTGCTCATCCCTGCTCGTTGGAGGTGGTTATCCCTCTCCTCATCTTTTTGAGCTGTCACCATTTGCAGATCATTCTTATTAAGCATTAACTTGGTGAATGGATGAGTGTCACTTGGGAACAGCTCTGGAATATTGCAAAACATAAAGCAGTCAGTGCAAACATCTGCAAAACTTGGCAATCTACTGTGGTTTCGATGAGCTCAGGGCCAAGTCCTTGACAGGCCTTGAGGTCCTCAGAGAACATCGTGCAGCAAAGATTTATTTGAGGAAAGGGCAAGAAATATCACTTTGCAATTCAGGTACGAGGTAGAACTGGTCAGCATTTGCAAATATGAGTCACTGTCTAATTTTAGTCTTCATGGTGTTGTCTAAACTGCCCTCATCCTGAGTCCAGCAAGTCCTTGTAGTTGCTTAAATCCCAGTGCCATCCTCTGAGGGGCTTAGGAGAAGGGAGCCCTCTGGGCTGGCCCCCGGATCGACGGGTTCCACTGACTGACCTGTCCTTCCCACCGCCACTTGTAACTGCAGCCTGGCAGGGTTGCATCCCAGCCTCCATGGTCACCTCCCTCCAGGGCCACCCGATGTTCTGGCCTCCAAATTTGGCACCTCCTTGGAGGCCACCCAGCCTGCTTGGGGGGGCACTGGCTGGCGACATGAGCTTGACTCCCAGCCCGCAGCCATCATGGCCTCAGGGGTGTGCCTCCCATACCCGCTGACAAGAGGTAAGATTTAAGCTGGTGAGGTGGTGCGGCCTCCCCTCTCATGTCCCCAGGAGCGTGCATGGATTCCTCCCTTGTTTTCAGAGTGTCGCTTTTGCTCGACACTTTGCATCCTCATATAGGGCAGGGAGAGAGGTCAGGCCCCTTTCTGAGTAATCCATTCAGACTAATTCCGGGGTTTGGGACTTGAAGGGGTACTGTTTGGTATCCGTGAAGAGGATGCTAGTCTTTGGATCTTTTGTCTTTCCCTGTCTTTATAGGGACAACGTTTCATGGCTCTGTGATGGTTTTCCTCTCCACTTTGGATCTCAAGGTGTTGAACCCCCTTTTGCCATTGTTGATAAAACATTACCTTGAGCTTCAGAGTATTTACTTCAGAGCTGAGGACAGTTTTCTGTACCTCACAAAATTCAGTGCGCATGAAATGGCTGATGTTTGGCTGGCATGGCGGAGCCACAAACGCCTTCCATGGGTCCTGGATACTTTTGCTTTCATGAGTTTCTATTTCCATAAAAATAAAGAAATAATTTTGATGGCTGGGTTAGCATAAGACAAGTATAATCCAGGTTGAGTTCATCATTCTTATATTCGTTTTTCTTCTGACTTTAAAAGAAAAATATAAACATTTTGGGGGCCCCTAAAAATATCACGGATCCCGGGCACTCATCCCCCTGTGACGGTGGAGATGACAGCTTTGTGTTGAGGTTGCCCACATGCCTTAGGGCCATTGTGACCTAGCCTGGAGCCCAAAAGGTTTTCATTTCCTCTATTCCCTTTTTCTCCATCCCACATGCAAATCAGAACTATCCCAATGCTAGAGATCATGTCTAATTTCCCTTTCAATCCCACCCTCACTCCCACCTTCTTTAGATAGTCAACAAATTTTCGTGGAATTAAATTGAGGATCTAAGATAAAATTCCAGAGCCACATCTTGACAACAGAGGCTTAGGAAGTGAGCCGGTTGATGACACTAGCTAGAGACCACGTGTGCACAGTGCTAAGAGACGAGTGATGGCATGGTCCCCTCAGCCATTCACAGCGGGATGGCGGAGGCACACACACCTGCAGCGCCCTGGTCAGCAACAGCCTGGCCTGACCACCGGCCTGACCTCCAGCCTTCCTGCCCATCAGTTCCAGGGCTTGGACAAGTTCTTTGACTGTCGTAAGGTTTTCTCACTCTTGACTTGAGATAATAACAACAGCGACCTCATTAAAAGAGATGATGCAGGTGAAGATACCAGGACATTGCATAGCCTGAGACATATGGGGTGCTCAACACGTTAGCTCTTCTTCATGGTTTTATCCCATATCAGTGTTGAATTATCGCTGTTGAATTATATCACAGAGTTGAACTATAGCTTAGTGGCTCCATCACTAGCTCCACAAATTTCTGCCAATTGTCTCAAAAATGCATGTTCAATACTGAACCCCTTTTCTTCCATTTCAGCACATTCTGGGTCTTTGTTTCCTGCCCGGAAGCTCTCTGAGGGCAGGCTGGTCTGTGCCTTTAATCTTGTCCCAGAGCCTAGTAAATCCTCTTAGAAAGTGAGATAAATGTACATGATGAAGTTCCCAAGTGAGTGTGCTCTGGGAGGTGTGTGGGGTTGGTTTACCTGGAGGAGATCTGATCAGGACATGTTTCTATGGCCCTGAGGCATTTCCAACCAGTTGTCACCACATCCACCCCTTTGCCGCCTCTGTGCTGGGCTGAGAGTTCTCATTAGAGGGGGTGGGGAGTGGGGGCAGAAATGAACCCGGAGGCAACCTTTTTGCAGCTCATAGTTGAGCCACACAGAACCAGCAGATGAAACCAGTTGAATAAAAAACTGTTCTCAAAGTGAACTTGGAACTGTGGTTACGTTTATGCAGGAATCAACACAAAGAACATCTCACTTCGGTAGAATAACATTTTTACGGTTTTAATGGAAATATTCACTGATTTTAAATCTGTCTCTCCTGGTAATCCTCTTCCGTTGTGCCCCTCATTCCGGCAGATGGCACAGCTGGAAGGTCGAGGAGGTGCCACGTGGCGCTGTTCTGGGTTCCTGTGGCGACCTCAAGGGAATTTCACAGTGTCCGGAGACTTCGATGTCCTGCAAGTGAAGGAGAAAAGCATCCTCAAATTCCTTGCAGGAGGAACCCACTTTGGTGACACCTACCTTGACTGCCGAATGGAACAGTACGTCTACATCTGAAGAGAATCTGAGAGCAGCTCATGGCATTGAAGCCACTGGCTGATGTCAGGGTCATGTCCTCTCAGGGTACTGGCCAGGGAACTGCGCCGAAGCTCACTGCTGTCCCCAGAGTCATGCCCACTGCTGATACTTCACTTCTGGAAGATTCACTAACCAGATCCAGGCAGCTTTCCCAGAGCTCTGACTTCTTCCTTTTTTTTTTTTTAAATTAAACTGTAATTGTTATACAATATTATATTAGCTTCAGATATACAACATACTGATTCGACATTTATATCTTACGATGTGATCACCATGATAAGTCTAGTAACCATTCATCACTGCACAAAGTTATTACAATGTTATCAACTATATTCTCTATGCTATACATTACATCCCATGACTTATTTATTTTAGAACTAAAGTTTTTACTCCTTAATCCCTTTCATCTTTTACACCCATCCACCCGCCCCTTGCCCCTCTGGCAAGCATTGCTTTGTTCTCTATATTTATGAGTCTGTTTCCGTTTTGTTTTGTTAATTCATTTATTTTGTTTTTTAGATTCCACACACATATGTGAAATCATATGGCATTTGTCTTTCTCTTTCTGACTTATTTCATTTAGTATAATATCCTCTAGCTCCATTCATGTTGTTGCAAATGGCAAGATTTCACTTTGCAGGAATCATATTCCATTGTGTACGTGTATCACCTCTTCTTTACATCCATCTATCGATGGGAACTTAGGTTGTTTCCATATCTTGGCTATTGTAAATAATGCTGCAATGAACGTAGGAGAGCATAGATCTTTTTGAATTAGTGTTTTGGATTTCTTTGAATAAATACCCAGAAGTGGGATTACTGGGTCAAATTGTAGTTCTATTTTTAATTTTTTTCAGCAAGCGTTTTCTATAGTGGCTGCACCAATTTATAATTCCACCAGCAGCGCACAAGTCCCTTTTCTCCACATCCTCACCAACACTTGTTATTTGTTGTCATTCTGACAGGTGTGAGGTGATATCTCATGGGAGTTTTGATTTGTTTTTCCTTAATGATTAATGATGTTGCGCATCTTTTTATATAACTATTGACACCTTTGTGTCTTCTTTGGAAAAATATCTATTCAGGTCCTCTGTTTACTTTTTAATTGAGATTTTTTTTTTATGTTGAGTCATATGAGTTCTTTATATATGTTACATATGAACCCTTTATTGGATATATCATTTGCAAATATCTTCCCCCACTCAGCTGATTGCCCTGTTGTTTTGTTGATGATTTCCTTAACTGCGCAAAAGCTTTTAGTTTGATGTAGTCCCATTTATTTATTTTTTTCTTTTGTTGCCCCACCTGAGGAGTCATACTCAAGAAAATATTTCTGAGATCGATATTAAAGAGTTTACTGCCTACGTTTTCTTCTAGGAGTTTTATGGTTTCAGGTCCTATATTTAAATCTTTAATCCATTTTGAGTTTAGTCTTGTATATAGTGTAAGAAAGTGGTACAGTTTCATTTTTTTGCATGTATCTGTATAGTTTTGCCAACACCATTTATTAAAAAGACTGCCTTTTCCCCATTGTATATTCCTGCCTCCTTTGTCGGAGATTAGTTAACTGTATAGGCATTGTTTCACTCCTGGGGTCTCCCCCGTGACTCCTGATGGTTACTGATCCCAGGACTGCCCACGGGTGTCCCACAGGTGCTCTCGTGTTAACCTGCCCACCATCGCTCTGAGCCACACAGACTCTCCTGTGCGCTATGTGGACGTTGCCACCCCATGCAACGGTGAGGGGGCTCGCTCTGTGGGTCTGATGTGGTAGATGCTGGTCTGGGAGGTCCTGGGCTCATGGCACACCGCGAACGCCCGTGGGTGCTCAAGCCTGATCTCTGCTTCTGCGAAGATCCTGAAGAGATCGAGAAGGAGGGGCAGGCGGCTGTTGAAAAGGCCGTGACCGAGGAGGAATTTCAGGGTGGATGGACAGCTCCAGCTCTTGAGTTTACAGCTACTTGGCCCGAGGACACAAGCTGGTCC
Source organism: Eidolon dupreanum (assembly GCA_028627145.1). NCBI lineage: Eukaryota > Metazoa > Chordata > Mammalia > Chiroptera > Pteropodidae > Eidolon > Eidolon dupreanum. Next base: position 78,492,134 of record CM053508.1, on the reverse strand, counting down.
CAAAGCGCGATCCCCTCTGTGCCTGGCCGGCAGTTCCCTGCTTGGGGCTGGAGCAGCCCCTGACCACCGGTCTGTACCTGGCTGCTCAGGGCACTGAGCGGGTGGGAATAACCGCTGAGGGGCTTACGTTGTTCTTCCACGTACTCTTAAACAGGAGATGGAAATAAGGTCAACAGAAAATAAAGTTTAAAAAAAAAAAATGCAGAGAGCAGAGGGAGAGCTGTCTCCCATCTTGGTTCCCGAAAGCCGAAACCCAGGAGGGCTGATGTTTTCTGCCTTTGAAGTAAATCTGAAGCGCAGGGAATTCCACGAAGGGAAAAGCGGAAGAAAGGAAAAGGATTTTCCCCTCGGGTGTCTTAAAACTTTGTTCCCCGTGCCTGGGGTGGAGTCCCGGGGTGGAGTCCCAGAGTGGCCGCCTGAGAGGGGGCCCTGCTGCTTTTCCTGCACAGGGTCCTAGGAAGTCAAGACCCCAGGGAGGGTTTGCAGGTGGGGCTGGGACCCATGGGAGCAGTGGAAATGACTCCTTTCCATGTCTCCTCTCGGCCAAGAGAGCCCCAAAGGGGCCATGCGGACAGGGTCAGCAGACTCCGCAGTCGGGACCTGGTGGGTGGATGACTCAAGAACTGAGTTTCCTCCTCCGGAGAAAAGTCTATGCTGGGAGCGGGAGAGTCATTTTGATGACCCGGCAGAGGCTCCTCTGTGAGGACCAATGCGGACGTGGAGAAACTCCTATAGTAATTGACGTGCACTTACCTCTCAGTCCAAACTGTGGGTCAGTCATTCCAAAGGGATCTTCGTGGCACCTTAATGAGGACCCGAGGTAAGCAAGGAAGCTCTCGAGGGGGTTTCGTGTCTCACGCCAGCACAGGGTGGATGTCTCTCGACTGTGGAGTCAAGATGTGGTGGCCAGTGTGGTCCTCACCGGGTGCACAGCCTCCTGTGTGATGGAGAATGCCGCCACAGCCTAGCTGATCTCAGACCCGTCTTGTTGCCTGGCACGTAGTAGGTGATTGATAAATGTTGAATGAATGAATGCCGTCCAAGCTTCTCCAGAGCCTGCTTGTCCCTGTCTGCTCCAGGGGCATAGACTTGCTCCTCTGCAGCCTCTACTGCTGGTTGTGGCCCAGGGCTACTCAGGTGCCACCCAGATGGCTAGGCGGCCCTCCTCAGGGATTGAGACAGGCACCGATTTGTTCTAGAAGCCTCTCACTCCCCTGCTCCTGCCCCTAAACACCCTGTTTCATAAGGGCCTGTTGACTTCCTTCCCTCACTAGCCTGTACATTACTAGAGCAGACAAGTATATCCCCAGCACAATGGCCGGCAAAGTCTGCGGCATTAAACGATAATGTGCTAAATTCACGCCAGACGAGCCTGGCCAATCGAGGCCCGGCAAGGGCTGCATAGGCCGAGCTCGGCGTTGTCAAGCAGCAGTAAATCAATACTCTGATCTGTGCTACTTTTCACAAGGTGCTTACGCTGCTAGTAACCTCTGTTTCTGAAGTCTTTGGCTTTCCAGTAGGAAACGCGCATGGCAAGCCGGCCAACCTGGCGGGTGTTCCCAGACGCCAGGCCAGAGTAGCAGGCCGAATGCCCAAGCATCGGTGGGTCCTCTGCTCCGACACCATGCTCCGAGGCACACAGTGGGATGGAAAGGGGAGGAGAGGTTTCTCTGAGTATCCTCAAGGGATGCCCGAAGCTAAGAGAAGAATCATGGAGCTGAGCAAGCAAATTGCAGCGAGAGGATGCTGCAGGCGTGTTTGGCTGGCTCTTTATGTTTGCTGTGGCTGCAAGAGGGATCTTGCTGGTCCGAGGTCCGCTCCCTGGGGAGCGGGATGATGCGTAGGCGCCCCCTGGTGGTCTTCCCACAAACTGCAAGTCTCCGAAAGCAGGGTGGTCTCCAGGGAAGAGTTGTGTGTGTGTGTGTGTGTGTGTGTGTGTGTGTGTGTGTGTGCACCCAGAGGAGCGGCATCACCTGTTGGGGGGAAGAAAGCAATCAATCGGGGGCAGGGGACCCAGCGTGCCTTAATTAAGTGCCTGACATTGTGGGATGTCTTCTTAGCGAGTCTATGCCCAGTTAGTCTATGTGGATTGATTTTGTGATTATATCTTGAAGTCCGGCCGCCAGGAACCTTGATAAAATCTTTACATCTGCATTAATCAGGAAATGCAGGTAGACAGCACGGAGCACTTGCCAGATGTGTCCGGCAGATGAAGGTCTTCACTGGGGACAGTGCTCCTAGGTCAACACCGAGTGTCAGGTCAGTAGCCCAAAAGGGCAGAGCAGTGGGAACGGGGTAGGGAGGCCGGTGGGGCCGGCCTGGCGGAGCCTGAGAAACCAGGCTTGCTGACAACCCAGCAAAGCTGCGTGCTGGGGAAGAGCCCCGGGCCCCACCCCCGGGCCCCCGGGAGCGGGAGGAGTGGGAAGTGGGGTCGGGACGCGGGTCAGGCCGCTGCCAGTTGGCTCTGGAAGAACATCGGGACTTTCCCGAAGAAGCAGGGATGGTTTATCCTACAGGGGAAACCCAGGGTCCTTTTTGCCCCCATACGCAGACAAACGATCCTATTAAGCAATAAATCTTTTTACAATTTACGCGCCACGCAGTTTAGTGTTAATGTGATGTGTTTGATGGAAGGGATTTTAGAGAACAAGGCGTTGCGGTTCCTAGGTGGACAAGGCAGATGGTTCTCCGTACTATAAAACAAATGGATTAAAACTAATAATGATTCCTTTCATCAAGCTCTGTTCAAGCGTCTGGAAGACCAAACTCTTGATCCGGAACCCAGGCCATCGTGTAGTTTACACTGTTTCATCACAAAATTATAGTTTGAACGCCCATGATCTTCTTTGCTTATGCCTCTAAAAGTTACCAAAATCATAACAGTGAGCCTGACAGTTCCTTTTTGGAAACACACACACTAGTTGACCAAATCAAAGTTTGAACCATGAGCTAAGCGTGGTCCGCTTGTTGCAATAGCCGCACACCCATCTGATGGATGATTACGTCGAGGCCTTTGGAGCCTCGATCTGTGTTCCAGGCTCATTGACGCGGGCGAAGAACAAAGCGGACCTGGCTTTGCTCCGGACGTCTGCCGCGAGAATGCACGCTCCGCCCCGTGTGTGCCTTACCCTGCGCCCCTCGAATTCACAGATACGGCAAACATCCTTTCTGCTGGCTTCTTGGGAAAGACAGGCCTCGAGAAGTGATTCCTGAGAAAAGCAATACCCCTCCATGAAAAACTGGCCATAAAACTTAAAAGCGAACTCCCCGCCTCTCACCAACAGTAATGTGTCTTCTACTGTATCCTGCTTCTAAAGGCTTCAAACAGTGAAAGAGCTGAATTTGAAACATTTGCTGCATTGAGGCAAAATTGAGCTTAGCCAGAATCTTTATGGGTCTTATAAATATTTATACTTAATAACATCTGGGCTGAGCCTTAGTTTTGAAGCTCAGCCTCTCTCTCCCTCTCTCTCTCTCTCTCTCTCTCTCTCTCTCTCTCTCTCTCTTTGTCTCTCTCTCTCTGTCTCTGTCTCTCTCTGTCTCTGTCTCTCTCTGTCTCTCTCTGTCTCTCTCTCTCTCCCCGCTTCTCCCTCTCTCTCTGTTAAATGAGAAATGAGGTTGGGGAGGACACCTTCAATTGGCATTTTACAGTTTTCATATTCGCTCCTCTTAGCATATCTCGCAAGAGCCAAGCCAGCGCCTGTTTGCTTTATTCATTTTGTTACTAATCGAGAGGCAGGCAGAGGAGTGGTCCGGGAGGACAGGGGCGGGTCCAAGGTGGACACTCTCTTAGGACCTGCTCACACAGCTGAGGGCTGCACAATCATCTGCAAATGTCAGGGCCCCAAAGCCACTTTTGCCTGAATTATATGATAGACTGTCCCAAAGGTCCCGGATTTCCTCTAAATAATTGCATAATGTTCTTACTTTGTTATAGCGGAAGAGACTTAGTCATAAGAGTCAAACAAATGCTGTTGATCTCTTCAGGTTCTCCAAAAGCTTTTCAAGTAGGGATTTTGTGTGTGTGTGTGTGTGTGTGTGTGTGTGTGTGTGTGTGTGTGTGTGGACAGGTCAAAACCAGCCATGTTTGCATAGCTGGAGAACTTTTGAATTCAAAGGAGAAAAATGTGTAATTGCAAATTAAGTCAACCCTCAATTTTCTGCACTGAGAGAAGAGAAGGCTATTCAAAACTCACTGGTGTTCAGTTTGGAAACGGGGATGGGTTTGTGCTTTTAATCAAATCCAATGCTTTAAAATTGTGTGGACATTCACTTCCAGCAAAATAAGAAATCTTGCTTTGAAGCCTGACTTTAGAAGGAGCTAGAAAGAGATTTCCTTTCCCATCTCCTTCCTTGTTTATACCTCAATAAAACCTGGGGGGGAGGGGCGGTTGGAAGGGAGGCAGGGCTTTCTTGCTGGCTCTGAAAGGTTTTAGGCAAAGCTGTGCTGCCCTTTCAAATGTCCCTGGAGCAAAAACAACAGTGTAATTTATGTTGCAAGGGGATCCCCAGCAGGGATAAATGCAGCCCCCAAAACAAGTGAAAATCAGAAGAGATCTCCCTGTCAGTAAAGCAGAGAATTAAAATGTTTCCTGCAGAAAGAGGGAGCTGTCAACTCAGAAAATAATTGAGTGGTAAGTGCTATCAATGAATTTGAAAGCGTTGCCTCAAGCAAACCAAAATGCAGATAACTGATACCTGCAGCATGCAGCTGATTCACACAGATAGACACAAGGAAGGGTATTTTGACAGAGAGAAGTGACTTGCTCAAGGTCACTAAGGAATTCAGTTCTCCGGGTCCTGTTCCAGAGTCCCTGTGACGCCAGTCCTCTGACCTCTGGGCTACATCATCGCCTCAAACTGGGTCCATGAGCATTTTTCTTCTTTTATGCCCTTAAGTGAGTACAAGTGAAAACTTTAACAATTCCATTCTTGGCTCTGGCCTTTTCTAGCACTAAGCTCCCTGTTGGTGTCACATCATCTCCTTTGAAAGAAGAGATAAGCCTCTACTCTATTATTAGAAGCAAATGGCTCGAGAAAGTGATTTTTCCCACCCTCGGCTTGTCATCCAAAATGTGACAGAAAGTGAGAGTAAAAACAGAAGATAAATGTCCCACACCTTGACTTGAAAGTTGGTTTTTGTCCAAAGGTGGAGGAAGCCTTTGGAACGAGATAGCAGGTAGAGTTACACCTCATTTTCCTAACGACACAGGCACCGTCATAACCTTGGGAAAGTAATCCTCAACACGATACCCACAGGAATATTTCTAATAAGTAATTTGACATCATATAACATTCCTGCTGCGGTGCAGCGCAAGGGAACCGTGAGGAGATTAGATTTATTTTCTTGTGTTTTTCTAAATGAGGCCGAGAGGCAGGAAGAAGGGCATCGCCTACTTAATACTAACACTCTGACACTGTGTGACTATGTTCTTAGGCCCACATCCAAATGGTCCTCAGGCTGAGAGAAACCGAAGCTGAAAGCTGAGAACCATCAATCTCTGATGCTGAGCTTTTTCAGATGCTTTCTGAAAAGCGAATACACACACGATGACCAGTGCATCCTGTGAATTCAGGAGGCTGGAGACTCTGGGAGCGCACCGATGAAAAGAAACCCCAGGAGGAATTGACAAAATCTAGCCTTTGAAACGGAGGCTCACATTTCAGAAATTAAACAAATGATCTTGCTTAGAACAGTTCAAAGGAAGTGAATGCTACTTCAATTTTTGAGTCCCACAAAACTTCATTATGTCAAGAAGGGGGAAAAAAATATAAGAGACATCCAGTCAAGAATTTTAAATAAAACAAACAAAAAATAATATTAGTAGCATCTGGTTGAGGAAAGAATTACATTACTATTTTTCACTAAATGGACAGTTCTGTTGGACACACACTCTGAGAATAACAAGCCACCATTTATTGGGCACTTACTAGATACCAGACACTAAATTCCCTACTTTACAAGCATAATCTTAATTAATCCATATGATGTAGGAGTTTCTATTTTCATTTTCTAAATACGGAAGTTGAGGTTCAGAGATATCTGGTCCCAAGCTTATACCATTGCTGTGTGGAATAGCCAGGATCCAAACCAGACCTGTGATCCTGTCCATTGGTGGCCCTGTCACCTACAATGTGTCACTCTAATAGCTCAAGGCCCCTCCATCACCAGAAAAAGATGCAGTGCCTACTTCAGGCCCAGGGGAAGGCATGGGTCCTCTGGAGAAATCTAAGTGACCAGCCACTTGGGAGCCCCATTCTAACAATACGCTAATGGAGAGCAACACTCAATAAGTTTCCTAAAAATAAGTATTTCCTACAGCATAGGGACTGTAGTCAGTAGTATTGTAATAATTATGTATGGTGGCAAATGGGTACTAGACGTATCAGGGGGATCACTTTGTGAGGTATAGAAATGTCTAACCACTCTACTACACCTCTGAAACTAATATAATATTGAATGTCAACTGTAATTGAAAAATAAAAAAATAAAAATTAAATAAAGTAAATATTTCCAGAGTGTCCTTAGAGTTTGAGAAGAAAAAATGACAAGGCATGCAATCGTTCTGAATAACGCCCAGAACATGAACCAGAGGCGCAAGGGTAGATGTTCCCGCCAGATTGAACTCAGGCTGAACAAGCAGCAGAAGACAGGTCTGTACTGAGGAGTCCAGTCAGGGGAAGTTAAAGGGAGCTGGGGAGTGTTTTCCGGCAAGTCTTGATGCCAAGACCAATATTATCTTATATCAAAAAAATAATTGAGGCCAGTACAAGGCTTTTACTGATCCAAATCCACCATGACCAGGAGAAGAGCAAGGGGTGGGACAAGCAGTTGAGGATGGAAACAAATTTCAGAGCCTGGGGAAGGAGGAGAAGAGAAGCCAATGAAATTCAATATCCCAGAAGTTAAAGCTCTGTGCTTGTAGAGAACAAAAGAAAACACGCCTGATGGAGTAGAATAATAAAGAGAGTGCTCTGCATTCACAGGGTATTTGGGTCCTTCAAAGATCTTTGCAAATGGTATTGGGGGCATCTGCTGCCATACACCTGTGAGGCATTATTATTTGCAGGGGGCTTTCTGGGGTGAACCGCTCACTGACAGTGGTAAGAAAGCAACACGGAGATCGCATTCCAGCCTTGAAGGGATTAGGCTCCGAAGCCACCTGGGAAGAGGACAGGGCGGAGGGGGCCAGGGCCCCACAGCCTGGGTGCTCTTTTTGCCAGTGGGTGGGGAGTTTTCTGTGTGGTCTCCTGAAAGAGGAGGTCACCCAATCCCCTTCCCTCTCCACACTTGCTCTGTGCGGAATAGCTCTGGGAATGGTGGTTATAACCAACGCAGAGTCAAATCCTTTTAATAGATGATCCATTTTCAGAGGATGACACTATATTAAAGTTATGATCTACAAACTTTTTGGCTGACAAACCATCTGAAACAATTTTGGAAAACTCTGTATCCCCACCCATGTTTTTCAGCCGAGCTCTGAGGTTTTTCATCCTAAGTTTACGTAATTTCAAAGGACATACCTTCTGGCATATTGTAAAATTTGACGATTCAAAATATAGCTGTTCTCAACTCTTTTAAATGGGTTCAACTAAATTATTTACTACCAACCAACATCCATTTTTGAAATACGAGCTTAACGCTTCTTTTTGACATTCTAGTATTTCAAATCTAGTTCTCTTTAGGATACATTCTGATCATATTATATATCTACATGTCTTTTATGATCACCCTTTCACATAATTCTAGGATAGATGTATGTGTGTCTATATATACACATAATATATATTTTTTTCAGTTTATAGGTTTGAATTTTTTCTTCTGGCTTGAGGTATTATTATAATTATTCAGAAACAATCGACCATGACAATATATAGATTTTACAAAATTTGAAAAATAATTACAAACATAAAATTAAAATTTTTGACTGGGCATATGTCTTAATGAGACGGAAGGGCGTTTATGGTGTCTTGAATTGTCTCCTTTGTTCTAGAGCCCTGGAGGTTTTTATACCTGGGAAAACACAGCATAGCAAGTGTCTGTTGGCTGTTTTTATTCTGTATAAAATAGAAGAAAGTCTGTGGCAGGGAGATGGTGAAAAACACCGAGGCTCGCACTCAGGCCAACCCATTTTTAGGAGGGAGAACGCATGGAAGCTGAGGAATTGGACCGACTCCCTTGAAACTGTCTCCGTGCAGGCACCAGACTCAGGGGCTTGGTGCAGAGGCCGACGGAGACCCGCACTGCAGTTTGGAGACAGATGTCCTACACCGCACTGCGCATGACGTGGACTGTCATTCCCTCTCAGAGGGACCGTCGGCGTCTCACAGCCCGGGTGAGAGGAGACGCCCCAGCTCTGCCGCTTGCTAACTGTGTGGCTTCGGCAGGTCAGAGACGGTGCAGACCCCCCAGCTGCCTCTTGTTTAAAACAGCTGCTTCCCTCGCCAGACAGCTGATGGATTAGATGACAAGGATCTGTAAGAGTGGATGTTCGAGGTGGATGCTCAGTGCATACAGTTTTCTTTATAGAGACGGTCTGATAATTTGCATTTAGCCACATGGACATTTATGATATTATCTATAACTCTTGGGAACAAAGCACTTCAAAACAGTCCCCTGCCATTATTACTCAGAGTCAGTACCAGCTGAAGAGTGGTCACTCTTTGCGTCTTCATCTGCCTGTCATACTGCATTAGACACTGTCAGGATGCCAGCCCTGCCCTCAGCTGCTTCCTCAGAAGTTTGCCTGCTTCTTCTCCTGCTCTCTTCTTTGTTCTTATGAATAGCCCCACGTGTGGCTGCAGAGGGTGGAGTGTGTTCAGGATATGGAGGCACCGTATCATCAAGCTTGAAGTACTGTCTCCATGGCAACCCAACTATTTGGGTCTTGGGTTCTGCTGGAAAGGCGCTTGGGGCCCGAGGACCCATGTCTCCTTTTGCAAGGTCTGAGGGGCTCCTTCCTTGGTAGCTGAGAGGAGCTGAGGTTTGGCAGCCCGGCGAGGACAACTTAAGACCATGGGCTGTGGAATCAGACAGATATGGGTTCAAATCCTAGTTCTGTCACTTACAAGCCGAGTAACCTCAGTAGGTCACATAACCCCTCTAAGGCCAAGTTAATTATCCACAAAATGTGGTTGATAGTGCTACTTATTTCATAAGATAGTTTGGAGAATCTGATGAGATGGTCCACATAAAACTTTAGCGCAGTATGTATTCAGTAAGTACTAGAGGTTCTAGCCAGAAGAATTAGGCAAGAAAAAGAAATAAAAGTCATCTCAGAATGGAAAAGAGGAAGTAAAACTGCGTTTGCATGTGACACGATTGTCTTAGAACTTTCCCATGACTGATCCTGGTTAACCTCACATCTGACGTAATCTTTCAGAAAAATTCTTGAGTGGAGTTGGCAGAACAGTGTTTAAGCATTAAAGCTATCTGTCCTTTTCTTTTAAAAAATTTTTGTATAACTAGTAAGCGAATCAAATGGGCAAATCACTTTGTCCTCATGTTTTACTGACTGAGGTGGCAGCAGGTCCTGCAGTGTTATGAGGTGACGTCTGCTCTGTCCCCAGGCACCCATCCCACCAGCAGGAAACAGAAAGGAAATCGGGACAAGTGACTGACGTCTTGCCTGGGTTTGGTCCTAGGGCCGTGAATGGGGAAGGGACTTTATGAGGTGAACGCCCGGGCTGAGTGAGGGCTGTCCCCTGGGGCTTCCTGAGGTTGGGGTTTGGGAGCTCAAGGCAGCTCAGAAAATGTCCCACAGGCCCGGCACATACCCCAGGGGGTCTCCCCTGACTGCTCCCCCGTGTCCTGTCCTGTGAGGCTCGGAGGGGAGGAGCTTTGTTCATCACTATATTTCCAGGGCCTAGAACAGCGCCATCCTTGAGAAATATAATTTGAGTCACATGTGCAATTTAAAACACTCTAGTAGCTACATTTAAAAAGTGAAAAAAGAAACAAGTAAAATTAATTTTAATTTATATAAACAAATGTATCCAAAACTTAACATTTAATACAATATATCTAAAATATTATTCCAACATGTGGTGAATATAACATTATTAATGAAATATCTTACTTTTCTTTTTCACAGAGTCTTCGAAATCCAGTGTGTATTTTATACTTAGGGCACACCTCAATTCACACCGGCCACATTTCAAGGGCTCAAAAGCCGCACGTGGCTAGTGGCTGCAGTGTTGAAGTCACAGACCGAGAACAATTGTTGGCACATGGCAAGCCTCCTAGAGGTACTTAATGACTGCGATGAAATCAGAGTCTCTGGGCTTCCTAGCGCCTCTGCAACAAATCAGCAGAAACTCGGTGGCTTAAAACAACAGAAATAAATTCTCTCACAGCTCTGAGGCCAGAAGTCTGAGACCACGGTGCCGGCAGAGCTGGCCCCTTTTCGAGGCTCACAGGAGTCACCCCTCCTGCCTTTCTCCTTGCTTTGGTGGCTGCAGGTAACCCTGGGCTTTTCTTGGCCTGTAGACACATCATTTCAGTCTCTGCTTCCCTCTGCACTGGCCTCCTTCCCTATGCTGCTCTGGGTCTCCTTTTCAGCCTCATTGAATTTGGGGTCTACCCTAATCCGGGATGATCTCATTTTGATCCTTAATTATATCTGCAAAGACCCTTTGTCCAAATAAGGTCACATTCTGAGTTTCCACGTGGACATAAATTTGGGGGGACATTATTCAGCCTGCTCTGGGAGCCTAGGCACTTCTGTGTTTAAAGCGCCCCGCTGATCGCTCTGTGTAGACCGGGGGAAGGAAACCGTCCCGTGACCTTACTGAGCTCTCAACAGCCTTGCAAGGTGGAGTTATTATCTCACTTCACCAATGAGGAATCAAAAGCTGGGGATTTAGGTAATTTGCCGGTGTTCTCACAGCTGGTAAGTAGCAGAGCTTGGACTTGAGCCAAGATCTATGTGACTCCGAAGTCCATACTCGTTTGTTGAATTCGATCCTAGCTCACGCCTCCAGGTCTATGGTTCTTATTAGCTGAGCTGTGTGAAAGTCCTTTTAAAAAAGATTTCCTGTTTCGGTGTTCAAGTTGTGGCTCAACATCACTGTGTGTTTTCCATATTCGGCCAGGATACTCTGCATAAGAGTCACTGTGTATGGATGCGACCTTGTAAAGGCTAAGGAAAGGGTTTGCTTTCTTTTCTCTTTGAAGGCGAGGAGCCTTACAGGGGAAGGAGAGGCTAACTTTAGTCATAAATTTGGAATCCGACTATTCGAAAATCATCACATCTGAGAGTACAATTGGGGGTGTAAGTCGGGAGGTGCAAACAGCTCTTGGGCAGGGCTGTGAGCGATGTTTGAACCCTGTCCCGATTCCGAGGGAGAGGCTGGGACTCCTCCCCCAGGGCGTTTGGTATAAAGGAGCAGTCCTCCCCTCCAAAGCCTGTGTCTAATATTTACTAGACAGAGACACAGAAGATGACTAGGAAAGCGATTCCACACAGTTCTGATTTGTGGGAGGGAGACCTGGAAAAATCTGGGAGACTGGAGTATTCTATGTTGTTGTTGCTGTTGTTGTTTTTTGGTCACAAACATCATCTTTTCTTGTTATTTCTTCGCAGATTTTCATTTGCCAAAACAAGAACGGCCCAAGCTTCCCGGAACGGCACTGGGAGTCCCCACCACAGTGGTGAGGGCCAGATGGGCAGGGCCAAGGTCAGGTCTGGAAGCTGCCACCAGCCCTCTGCCTAACAGTTTTAGCCGAGTGCAGTGGCATTTTGTTGTCCATTGCTTCAGGCCCCTCCTGAGGCTGCCCACTGGGGCCCAGGAGTCATTGACCTGGAGGAGAAGTTGACAGCTGTGTAGAAGTCCCCTCACTCAAAGCAGGAGCTGCGCCTGGCAGGGCGAGGCAGAGCTAGCTCACTGGGACATTTCGAGGCCCAAGCTTGGGTCTGAAGCCTTGGGATTTGGCTTCACGTTTAGTGGGAGGTCCTTGAGAAGGTACTGACTCTGTGTCTCTGTGGCGTCGGGACAGAAGGCTGTGGGCTCACCTAACGCCTAACACGACTGCGGCTACACTGAAAAATGAGCATTCTGTGGTCTAAAACGAGTGTCCTTGTTTGGTTTTTAAAAGAGCATGTATTCTAAGGTGCACAAGGCCTGTGTCCTCTGCCATGGGCTGAATGTTTATGTCTCATCAAAATTTACATGTTGAAACTCTAACCTACCATTTCATTGTATTTAGAGATGGGCCCTGGAAGGAAGTAATTAGGTCGCATGGGGTCATAGGGTGGGTCCCTTATCTGATAGGGTCAATGTCCTTGGAAAAAGACACTCAGGACAGCATGTTCTCTCCTCCCTCCCTCCCTTCCTCCCTCTCTCTCTCCACTCTCCCTCTCCCTCCCTCCCTGCCCCCTCCCCCATCCCATGCATTGGCCCTGAGGAAAGGCCAGCTGAACGCCCAGGGAGAAGGTGACCATGGGCAACCCAAAGGGAAAGCCCTCACCAGACATCAGTGCTGCTAGCAACTTGATCTTGGACTTTCCAGAAAGTTCAAGAAAATAAATTTCTGAAAAAAAATAAATTTCCTGATTTATTTTTATTTTGAGACAATCAATTCTTGTCGTTAAGCTACCAAGTCTGCAGCTTTGCTGTCACAGCCCCTGCAGACGAATCCACTCTGAGGAACGCAGAGGGCAGAGCCTCAGACTCTGGCCTCGTCCTGTACCCATGACCTGTCTTGGCCTCAGTTTTCTCATGGGTGAAGCAGGGTTGCTGATTATAACCCCAAATAATGAGCCTCTGGCTGGCAGGGACATCCAGGTGAGGCTTTCCTGCCCAGGGCTGCCCTCAGCAACCTTCATCCCTCTCACTCTCACTCTGCTCAGTGGGGAGGGAGGGACACGTGCATTTTGATTTTCCAGGTGAGTTCTGCAAACATGGGCAGATGGCATCTCTTCTCCAGGTGGCAGGCTTTTACTTCTCTCTAGACTCATGTGCAAATTAAGGATATAAAATGTTCCCTCAGGTCCTTTCTGGATCGGAAAGCCCTCTCTCCCCGAGAGTATTTCGTCTTATTATTCGTCTTCGTAAGAGAAATCACTTTTTAAGGGGGAAAAATGAAAATGAAAACAACCCCATGAGAGTAGAGTTTTCCTGAAATATTGAAGAAGTACAGTACATGCAGGCGTGGGGCTGTGAATTTACCAAACAGGATAAATATGCTATGCTGGGTGTTGGGAATACAAGGACAGATAAGAGGTCCCTTCTTTCGAGGGCTCAGAGTACAGCAGAGAATATTCAAATAATTGGTCTTCCTTTTCATTCTAAGCTTTAAAAATACAGAAAGAATGAAATGGTTCATTCTCCTATTTTTTCCTACCTCATTTACAGGGCATGTCTCAAGTTTTGAACCTCAGAAATAATAGCAACAAATGCCAAGTGTGTTTTAACAGAGCTGAGCAGAGGGCTGGGCTCACATTCTAAGTGTAGGATTGTGTACTTGTACTAAGTTAACACGCGTTAATGTATGAACTCATCTAACACGCAGAGTGAGGGCTCAAGATAGCAAACAACTTGGCAAAAGCTAATTGCCATTTTGAAATTAGATAGGGGTGGTGGTTGGATAACATGGTGAATGTACTAAATGCCACCAAACTATATACTTTAAAGTGGTTAATTTTGTGTTATGTGACTGTCACTTCAATTTAGAACAACAACAACAACAAAAGCTAATTGCCACTTGGGCCAGATACTGGGCTAAAACGCACTTAAATACCCAAGATCCAAGGGTGAGAGTTCTTACAGAAAGGAGGAAGGAAATCACAGGGGCAAGGCCTGAAGACACAGGGTGTCAGGGTGGTAGGGCCTGGTGTCCAGCGAGATAGGACGCAGGAAGGGCGTTTGGTTATTCCAGTCTGCAAACCTGCAGGAGGCACAGCAGAGCGCATAAGGCCATAGACTACGAGGCCTATTCTCATCCATCCAGCCTGAACCTGACTGTGCCGCTCCTCAAGGGCTCCGACGTGGTCATGCCTTTACCATCGCTATCTGCCTCTCAGAGTTACTCTTTATTTAACTTTTACCATATAATAGCGTATTTCACTCCTGCCTCATCACCCCTTTTGCCCAAATATTATATGTTCTAGGTCTGAAATTCCTGGCAACGTGCATCGTGATATTGGTCTTATCATACTGCTGTTACCATTTGCTCTTTGAAAGCCTTCGGAAGATGCCTTTGCTCTAAGTGTAATGTGTTATTTCCACACCTATAGACACACCTCTTTCTTCCTCTTGGACTCTTCCCAGCGGGGAGGGGTGAACTCCGGTAATTTAATCATCCCTCCTCACCTGGCTAGTTTCTATGGACTTGGTTACATCAGAATTTCCTTTCACCACGTCGTGTGCATTTTCTGGCTGACTGTCCTGTTTCTTCTCTTCTGTGCAATTGTGGGAAGACAATGGAACTAACGTGCCTTTAAGCTCTTGTTTCTTTTCTTTGAGGGAATGTTCAGGCTTCCTTCTAAGCTCCTTGAACTGCTCATTTCTTCTGGTTCAACAACACTTACCTGTCAGAGCTCACAAAATGAGCCTTTCTCCCGTGTCTTGAGCCTCTCCTTATTCACACTCTGATGTTTTGCCTATTGCTTTGTTCACCTCAGGAGTAATGGAGCTGTTGTTGGATTTTTGTGTGTTTGTTTCTTTAATCTTTGTTCCAGTCCGCCCCTACCCCCCAAGGGTGTCCTGTGACTCTCAGAGGATCCAAATGCATGAAGCTTGTGGCTGCCCTTCAGTACACATACCATTGACTCTATAATGGTATCTCGGTGTCACTTACTGCCCTTTTGATTCTGGGCTCATTTCTAATAGCTCTTTAGCACAGTTGTGAGAATTCAGTGATGTTATGCTTTGAGAAGGCATGGAGCCTATACCCGGGAGTAGGTGGTATTTCATAAATGTTTGTTGTTTTGAGAGTAAAAGTATTTTCATTTCAAGAAACATTTTTTCTAATCCAGCTCTCTGACTATAAGTCTGCATTTACTTGAAAAAAGTTGCAAGAAAACAGTCATTCCCTACGGTGGGAATATAAATTGGTACAGCTTTTCCAGAGAACAATTTTATCACACAGGTCAAACAATGAAAAATATACGAACTCTCTTTCCCAGAAATTCCAGTTTGAGGAATTCTGCTGAGGAAATAGTTGCACACAGATTTTGCTGTCAGGAGATTCACTGAAGACTTGTTTGCATTCATAAGACCCTGGAAATGCCTAAACGTTCATTGGTGGGGAATGATTGAAAAGATGATGGTACATCCAGTAGAGGAAGAGTATACAGCTATTTTACAAAGTGGTGTGGAAGATACTGAATGACAAACACAATATTCAGGACTCTTTAACTGAGAAAAGAAGATGAAAACACAGCTGCATACTTAATAGAAAAAAATTAATCTTGTCTATTTAAAAAATATGAAGTCCTGATCTTCATCTACTTGCCAAACATGCTTCGCCGTTGGCCACTCCACAGCAAATGGAAACGTCCTCCTTCCAGTGGCTCAGGACAAAACTTTGGAGTCATCTTGGATTGTCACAGCGCACATCCACTCTATCAGGAAATCTTTGACCCCGATCTTCAAAGCGTCCCCGGAACCTCAGCCTCACCAGAGTCGTTGCTGGTGCCCTCATAAAAGGCGCCATCATCTCTCAGCTGGGTTAATACTATCGCCTTTCTCGCTGGTCTTCTTGCTGTTACGCCTCCCAAGTTATTCTCAGCACAGCAGCAAAGTGACCCTACTAAGGCATTAAAAGCCATCATGGAGCTCCTGTGTCTCACTCAGGAGGAAAATGGCCTACAAATCCCTCCGCACTGCCTTCACTACCTCTTGGATTACATCTCTTCCTTCTTTCCCCTGGTTCTTTCTGCCCCAGACATGTTTCTTGAACACATCAGGCAACCTTACTTCAGGGCTGCTCTGTTGGCTGGGCACAGATATCTGCAGAGCTCCTCCTTAACTTCTGCCAGTCTTTGCTCGAACCTCTCACTGAAGTCTGCCTTGGCGGTCTCATATAAAATTGCACCTTTCCTCCCTCCTGCCAGCCTTCTAGATCACTTTTTCTTTGACAGTGGTACATAGAGTCATGGTGTAGCATAGCATTAATGGTGTGATGGATTGTTTCCAAAAATGATTGCGATTATTCCATTCTTAGTATCCACCCTTATTTTCAATATGATTTCATTGCTCCTCCATTTTCTTACCATTCTTACCATTTTTCTTAAAAGTTGCCAGGCATCACAGCTTATTTGATCAATATATTGTGGCAGGAGTCGGGGACCAATTCTGAGGCTCTGTTGAACCTCTGCCTCTGCCATATAAACAACCCCAAATTAGTCTGCTGGATGATGAGAGACAAATGGCCCAGGTGCCTCTGTTGCCCCAACTGACAGCCAGAAAACCTTGAGCAGCAGAGCTGCCTAGCTGATAGGCAGCTGATCACTGATACATGAGTAATCTTAGAAGAGACCAGGACAACCACCTAGCTGAGACCAGACAAAAGGACTTGCCCCACAGAATAGTGACCTACATAATAGTTTTATCTTTGATGTGCTTTACTATGCAATAGTAGATAACTGACACTGATGGTGGCTGCAGTTCAATGAAATGCAATGACTAATATTATGTTTATAAGCTATTTTCCTCCAAGTAAAATATAAGTTTCATGAGGAAGAAATTTTCCCCTCTCATTTTCCTGGTACGTGCATCTCCTCCACTTGGAGAGCTCAAGAAATATTAGTTGACTGTTCGAAGGCATGTAAGTATGAGATCATCCTATTTTTGTTAAAGACTGGAGTATTCATAGCAGTTATCTCCTGGTCGTGGAATTATAGGTGTTTTTTTCCCTTCTTTGTTTATTCACTGGCTTGGTGTGTGTGGTCTTAAGTTATTTTTATGTTCCTGACATCTGGGATTTCTAGGGTTAGTGATATAAACATTTTAAGTGTCAAGAGAAAAATATCAACTCTGAACAGCTTCTGAGCTTAGGGCTTGGCTCTACTGAAATTGGTTTTCCTGATCTGCTATTTCATTTCCATGTATGCTAAAATTTAGTTAACACCTCTCCCTAGTGTTAGCTGATCACTACAGTTCTTATTTGCAGCTATTAGCGCATCAAAATTGTGTTAGTTAGTTGGAGAATCAACAAACTGCTTGTGTTTGCTTTTCTGTACTCAGGGTTAGCATTTGTTCATTGAACATCCTTTCTATATGACTTATACTAACTAAATGGACAACCTTATAGGGTGAATGGGGGTGCAGCTAACACACCCACAATCTGTTTGTTCATTACTTATGAATGTACACATTTGGTGAGTTTTAGCTAATGTGCAGACACAATAATTATTTCTTTAAGTATTTAATGTAAAGACTAGAGTACTTTATAACATTTGAAAGCTCTCTCTTCCTTACTGACAATCCAATTGCTTATTAAGGCCTTCTTCCTTCCTCCATCCCTCCATCTTTTTGTCCCCAAACGTTTGTTAGGCATGACTTCTTTTTTAGGTGCAGTGCTAAGTGCTTCAGAGAAAAACATGGGTGAAAAAAGGTCAATTCTCTCAAGAAGCTCCAGGGTGGTGAGTCAGGCATGTAGACACATAACTGTCCTATAATGAGATGTTTTAAAGATAAATATTACTAAATATTACTCAGTACAAATGAGCCAGTTTCCTCACTAGGACTGGAGGTGGGAGTGGTTAGCAAAGCCTTCGCCAAGACAGAGATGAGCTACTGGGGTCTTGCAGGGTGGGTAGAATTTGACTGTGTGGAGGGGGAGGTGTTGGCAGGGGCATGGGAAGCAGATGAGGCAGAAGAGAGAGAACGGGGACATAAAAAGTCTTAACTTTAAAAAATAAGGGCTTTTTGGTCTACGGCCATGCTACCCTGAACAAGTCCAATCCTGTCTGATCTCGGAAGCTAAGCAGGTTTGGGCCTAGTTAGTACTTGGATGGGAGACCACTTAGGAAGACCAGGTGCTGTAGGTGTAAAAAATAAAAAATAAGGGATTGTGCGTAGACAAGGTCCTTGCAATCTGTGAGGTCAACCAAGGGTTGCCTTACCTAAAAAAAATTAAATAATGGTTTCAGCTGGGTGCAGTGGCATTTTGGTGTCAATTGTCTCCAGCCCCTTTCTGGGGCCAATGAGTGGGGCCCAGGTGTCACTGACCCAGAGGGCCAGTTACCAGCTCTGCAGAAGTCCCTTCATTCACATCAGCAGCTGTTCCCGGCAGGACTAGGAAGAGCTGTCTCACTTCACAGATTATATAATTCAGAGTTTAAAGTGCACAGTTCCGGGGTTTTTAATAGTCACAGGGTTGTATAACTATTACTGTTACATCACCTTAGAACATGTTCATCATTTCCCAAAGAGCTCCCAGTCACTCTCCCTGCCAGCACTGCCTTGGCCTTGACAATCGCTAATCTACTTCCTGTCTCTATGGACAGCGTTTTTGTCACTCTGGACATTTCACATAAGTGGAATCATGCAGTAAGGGTCCTTTCGTAACTTGCTTCTTTTACTCGGTGTAGTGTTTTCAAGAGTCATCCAGGTCGTGTCATGAATCGGCATGGCATCTCCCCTTACAGCAGAATACCAGTCAATTGTATGACAATCTGCCTTTTACTTACTCATTCATCCAGCTGAGAAACATTTGGATTGTTTCCACTTTTTGGCTATTATGAATAATGCTGCAGTAAACACTTGTGTATAGGTTTTGTGTAGACACATGTTTTCAGTTATCTTGAGTGTATATGTAGGCGAGTAATTGCTGGGTCATATGGTTCACATTTTGTGAAACTGTGTTTCACATTTTGAGGAATTGCCAAACTGTTTTTTAAAATGGTTGCACCATTTTAAAATCCCACCAGCAAACGATAAGTGTTTTAATTGTTCCACGTTCTTGCCAACACTCATTATTGACTACCTTTTCGATTTTAGCCAGCCTAGTGGGTGTGAATTTGAATCTCATCAAGGTTTTGATTTGCATTGTCCTAATGAGTAATGACATTGAGTCTCCATGCGTTTTTATAGTCATATTTTCTCTCGATGTGTCCGTCTGCTTAGCTTTTTAATATATAAATGCTTCCCTGGGTTTTAAAGGAGGTAACACAGTGAACTCATTCCCTTCCAGCCACAGTCTTATCTCTAGCTTTCCATTCTCAGGCAAAGTTCTCCAAAGAATTAGCTATATCTGTCTGGCTTTATTTCCTTACCCTACACTCACCCTGTCCATAGGCCACCATGTTGCATACCTCCAGGAGGCACCATGCACTTAAAATACAATGAAACCAGGGCTCCTTCAAATAGTGCAATGGTAGCTGCTCTGCTCCTCACCCCTAACTCCCCTTGCAATCTGGCTTCCGGGATCCACTACTTTTGGGAAACTGAGTCTTCCTTATAAAGCAGAGCTACCTAACTGCACAATGGTGTGCTGAGAATAGGCTAGTGCTGGGCCAAGATAATGATCCCTTAGCCTTCAGGGCAGTCAGGTGGGTCCTGGGAGAGCAGAGAGTGGGTGTGAGAAGTTCAACAGGTAAAATCAGTAGAAGTCAGTGACTCGTTGGGTGGCTGCCTGGTGGGAGAGGACGCACTGACTAATCCAGAGCATACAGAAAATGGAACGTGTCTGTAGCAAGAGACAGCATGCTCAGTTTGGGACTTAAATTCAAGGTCTACGTGAGATGCACAGGGGGAGACATCTAATACACAGTCTTCTGTTTTCAGCCCCCCCTTTTTTTTTTTTTTGCAGAAGCTTCTTCTCAGCCTGTTAACAAGGCAAGGCTAATTCTTTTAAGAACAAAACTCTTCTTGGAGCTCTACCCCCCCATTATTTACTCCTCCTGATAACAAAGTGTCTTTGAAAGGACATATGCTCTGTCTGCATGTGTTTACCTCCCATTCGCCCCTCTGCTCTGCTCTCTTGGTATCTCTGAAACTGCTCTTAAAGAGGCTCCCAGAAGCCAAATCTAGAACACCTCAGAGACACACAGATGGACAATGCCAGGCTGTATATTAAAATAGACTTTGGCCCACAACCTGCAGTGACCAGCTCGGGAAACCAATCCCCTTACATCAACGAACAACCCAGGAAACCAGTCTACTCTAATTTAGACTTGCAACAGGAAGCCAGATTGCTACCCTCAGTGACAATTCAGAGAGCTAAACAATTACTTCTGTAACAATTGGCCCCAAATAGCCAAAACTTGATTAATTACTGATAGCTTCCTTATTTGTGTTCCCACTTCCAACTTAGGACCAACCAGACAAAGCCAAATATGAATCCTAACCAATCACATAGAGCACCTCACTTCTAGTTAGCTTGCCTCTAGGGCCACATGCCAACAGCTTCCAATCAGGCACAGGTGAAGCCTTCCCACTCCTCTACCTGCCTTTGAGTCTCTACCAAAACACAAGTGATGGCGGCTGACTCCTGTGCTACCGCAAACTCGGAATAAATAGCCTTGTTTTTTCATTTGATTGGCCTTATTCCCACAACCCATCCTTGTTTATCTTAGGAGGTCACTCAGCTGCATCTAACATTACTCATCACCTCCTCCTTGAATTCATCTCCTCCATGGATCCCAAACCCCCAACTTCTGATCCACGATCCCCCATGTTTATGCTGTCTCTGGTTTTCTTCTGTCGGAGGCTTCCAGGGTTCCTTCCTCGGCCATCTTCTCGACTTATATTCATAACTCTCCTTGGGTGAAGGCATCCATTCTTCCAGGTGTTACTACTGCTGTTATGCTTCACCCCCAAACCACTGTGTCCAGCTCAGCCTTATTGCTGCTGGTTGTTTCCTCGCAGATGATCCACAAACAACACCTAAACTCAACATATTTCAAACTTAACTCTCTCCCCCTCCCCTCCCCCCGTACCCCCACCAAGCATGCCCTGTTGGCCACGCCACACTCATGGAATCACCCAAGTGAAATAATGAGATTCTGCTGATTGATTTTGCTTCCTAAATATTTTCTTAATGTATTTCCTCCTCTCCATTTCCATTGCCAGAGCCCACTTTAGGACTTCACTCTGTCTTCCTAAAATATCACGAGCCCCCTAACTGGTTTTCCAGTTGCCAGCCATGCCCCCTTTCAAGCACTCCTCCACTCTGCTGACAGTCATCTTTTAAAAGCATAAATCTCAACATGCCAGGCCCTACTGAAAATCCTTGAAAGCCTCTTCACTGTTTAATATGGCATACAAGGTTATCATGATGTCCTCATCAGTCCATTTCCTGTCATGTGGACTTTGAACTTGATGATCTCAGCAGACACATCACACCATTTAGCCCCCTGAGCCTGTGCAAAGATGTATGTGTTCCCAGGTGGTGTCAAAGCTCCAGTAATAGTCTCACTCGTGTGTTCGTTGGTGACCTATGGCCTTAGCGCGGAGCCCTGAGGGAGCCTTTTGACGAGCTGTTTGATGCCCGCGGGGAGATGGCGGCTCCCGTAGCTGACTGGCAGGAGGGCCGAGCCGAACTGCGGTAGCTGTGATGTGTGGCCTTCAGGCTTCTCTGTCCCGAGAACCCTAGTTTCTACCTGGCTTTTACGTGTGACTGAAACCAAATGGAGGAAAACACATGTTTTCCCAGGAGAAGGGGCATTTCAAGCTCTCGCCCTCAGAAGTTGTCATGTGCTGCACAAAACGAGGCCCTGCTTTTACTTACACATGTGGCCCTTTCCCTCCCGTGACCGCATCGCCGGAGGAGGGACACGCGGCCCTGTCCCCTCCCCAGAGCTGTCAGGGGTCCCCCCACCCCCCGCAACCTTCCACTGTCAGCCAAACCAGCAGGAAGAAAGACAGTCAGCGTGGAAGGCGACTGCTGATGGTCAGCGCGAGGCCTGGTGTGGGGGGAGACAGTGTCTGGTGGCTCCCACGAAACGTTTTGAGGATGCCAACCGCCGGCAGGCAGCCCTTCACGTCGGAGTCCCGCGGGGGGCATCTGCGTTTGGGGGAGGCAGAAACTCGTGCCTGGAACGGCAGAAGTAGGGCCCGTCCTGGAGCAGGGGCGCCCCGCCTTCCCAGCGCCCACGGGCCTCCCTGGTTCACGGCAGGACTTTCCAGGCCGACTCCCCCAACCTGAGGTTGCGGCAGCCGCGGGTCGTGCTCGTGGCAGAGGGCGGAGTGGGGAACAGCGGGGCGGAGGGCGCGGGGCGGAGGGCGCGGGGCGGAGGGCGCGGGGCGGAGGGCGCGGGGCGGAGGGCGCGGGGCGGAGGGCGGAGCAGGGAGCGCAGCGCGCTGCAGCCGCTCGCGCCGGGAACTCTGGGGTGATGCCGCTGGGACTGTCGCCCAGGGAGACACCCGGGGGAGTGGGCTGGCAGCCAGGCGAGCCGCCCCCAGCAGGAGGCCTGCTGCATCGTGTGGTGCGCCTCCCGTTTCTTAATCACCGTGCCCCCCTACGTGCACACCCCCCCACACAAGCACCTACACACATGTACAAATACGCACACATGCACACACTTACGCTCACATACGCACATGCCCACCACACGCATAAACACATACACACATGCACACAGCACACACACCCATGTACAAATACACACAGCACGGGCACACACACTACACAAACACACCACACCCACATGCCAGCACATACTGTAAACACACACGTACGTATATAAGGCACACACACACAGCACATACACA
>CM053508.1:78435991-78468972 GCA_028627145.1 Eidolon dupreanum | reverse complement strand
GGCCACAGATGTATTTGCACGCGACTGCTGGTGGGCTCGTGGACAGCCTTATAATCTACGCATGCTGAGAGGGCCGGCGTTGGCTGGTGAAGAGGCCATGCCCCAGACAAACTGTGTTCGGCCATCTGTGAGCAATAAATCAGGTGCCCCCACCCGTGGCCATCTAGAGTAGATTTCTCACCACGTCTGAGATTCTTAAGAATAGGAGTTGTGTCTTGTTCATCTCAGCCTCCACAGCACATCACTCACCGTAGGTCCTTGAAAATGCTTGTTGAATAAATGGACATAGTTCAGCATCTGTCTATGACAGAGTTTAAAGTTGCATGCTAATTACAGATGGCAGAGAGGACTCTGGGAGGCCTCCTACCTCAGAGGCCAGGAGCAAAGCCAAGAGTACCACAGGGTGTGTGTACCACTGAACAGGCAGATGGCAACCGCACATCCTCAAGTGAGAGTCCACATTGCCGCCAACACAAGGTCTGCCTGGGTACGGCTGTCTGTGTTATCTGAACCCCAGGCCAGGAGTCTCAGAATACACGGCAAACCTTCCAGCTCAAGATCTATTTTCTTGTCCTTAAAGTCTTCTGATTTATAGTAAAAATAAAAATGGACAATGAAATTTCCCTTTTCTTTTCTAAGCCAAAATGAAGTGCTTCCGTGTCTTTGGCACTTACTCAAGACACATTTGAATGAATGATTTGAATGTGCAGGCAAGCTGGCAGGGACATCTGTCACAGTGCTGATGGCCAGCGCGGATTTGGCTGGTCCAGCTGGCTGGGCGGGGTTCCTCGTCATCCCTCGGCGCTTCTCCCGGAGGTGGGGGAGACAGGCTATCTTCTGAGGCAGAGCGAAGCTTTTCTTCTCTTTAAGGAGATGTTATAAGGAGATGTTATCAGGCATTTCTCAGGGTGCCTCTTTACCCGTTTCTTGTGACCCATTTACCTCTATTTGCATAACTCTTATCTGTTACATAATAAATCCTACCTTTCCAACCACCGATCATCCAGAGCTTTCTTACGTGGCGGTGTGCGATCTTCAATCCCAGAACTGATTTCTGCGACAGGGCCCTTTTTTCTGACGGCAGGGTTTTGGCGGAGCTGCCGCCTCATAAAACCAGGTAACGGTCCTTAGGAGGCAATTACTTTAGCTATTGTTTCCCAGCAGTTGCCACTAAGAGCCTGGAAAGGACCCCGCGATTTCACTGCAGAGGAGCGAAAGGAGAAAGAGCCACCGTGGCAGCAGTGTGTAGATGGCCGGGAAGGTGACTGCTAATTTTACAAGCGCTTGGAGATATTCTGGCACCTTTACAGGACTCCGGGAGACCTGCAGTCACTTTTTCAATCTCCTAGCATTGAAAAACTCACATAGAAAAGAACTTTATTCCGCTGTGCTGTTTTCTCTAAGGTCAATATTGCATGTGTAATGCCTGATGGGAAATTGCTATAAAAATGGCAGCTGATTGCTGGTGAGTGGATAAACAACCCGCTTCTCCTGAGAGCTTATGCACATACATAGGTGGAAGGATAAAGTGAGGCTGAGTGGTATTTTATTTCTTTGCGTTTATCCAAGTCACTGGCCCAGGCAGGAAAGTAACACATGAAAAGGGACATTTTTGGAATAGTTGTTTTTGAATTATGCTCATGAAATATACACTCTGCTATGGAGGACATGTGGGAAAGCTACACTCTGATCGCATGACTAATTTTTAAAGCCTTGCACAGAGAGAATTCTCCCCAAGAACACAGCTGGGTTATTCCTCCGTGGACTGAATGTGTCAGTTACGAATTGAACTAAAATGAAATTTTATTCCATTATGGCAAAGTAAACTGAGGAGTGGACACTACAGCTAGGGTATTACGTAGTAGTTCATACACCAAGTACTATTATTTTATTAATTTTAAGAACATGTTTTACATAAAACAGGCAACATCAAAAAAGCTCAGTTGATAAATGAACATAATATATCACAGATGATTTCATTCCACATTAACCTACATTTATTAGCTTAAACTGAGAGATTAGGAAAAAATTGGATCTCATTCCAGCTTTAATCATGAATACAAATCGTTTCAAAGTTATTTCGTTAAGATTCTGAAAAT
Organism: Eidolon dupreanum; assembly: GCA_028627145.1. NCBI lineage: Eukaryota > Metazoa > Chordata > Mammalia > Chiroptera > Pteropodidae > Eidolon > Eidolon dupreanum. The sequence goes on along the minus strand of CM053508.1, from coordinate 78,466,873 downwards.
CAAAGATTAACTTATGCCATCTGATCCATGCAGCAATTGATAAATTCAGTATTTTCAAAGGAAACATTGAACTTTTTTTTTGCACCAAATTGAAACCATTCAGAAACTTGTTTAAATGCGTCAAGTTCCTAGCCCGCCTTTTTAGTATGCATGAGCAAAATATTATTTAATTTCACACTCAACTAATCCTTTAATAATTTTCTTTCAGCCAGAATGAAAAAGGCGATTATTCATTTCCTAATAAAAATTTTTAAAAAGTTATCGAGGCTAGGACTCTAACCTTGGACCGGTTTCAATTTCTTTTTATTTTTTCTGAGAATACATCAAAGGTTAATGTCAATGGCAAGTGAGAAATTGTCCCTAGAGAACTATCCAAGGTCTTTTTCTTACTGCATTGGTTGGACTGGAATGAATTGGCATTATAGCATCTTTATGACCACTTTTCAAGTCCTCCTTTCTCTTAAAACCGACAGCGAAGGCTTGTAGAACTATTATTTACTTTAAACTAATAAAGTATATCACAGACAAAAATATACAATTTTACATTAAAGCAAAGTAAGGGTCTCACTTCAGTTTACCAAAAAAAAAAAAAAAAAAAAGTTGAGGAAATCGATAGGTGTGGTTTAAGTGTAGAGACAGCTCTTCCTTTAGGGAAAAAGGATGAACTGAGACCTTTCGCTTGTCTCCAAGGGCAAGATGTTGCAAACCTCATGATCAGAACACCTGCCAGTTAGAAGCTCCCTCACCGAACAGTCACCATGGCTTCAGTGCTGAAGCCCAATGACAACAACAACAACAACAAAAGGGGGGGTGCCCCAAACAAAGGCATTCTAAGCCTCTACATCGAATTTCCTGTTTCCCACCAGTTCGAGACCCTTAATGGTACTCAATGGATGGTTGCACATTTGAGATGAATCAAAACTAAGACTGGCTTAAAGCGCCTCCACCTCAAAGTGTGTAAGTACATGCAAATTAAAGATTCCTCTGACAGTCTTTGGGATCCCATTTGTCACTGTTTTATGTATAAAGCACCGTTGAGCCAATTTTAAAAGCGCATTTGCAGGGAACAAGTGTTTATATGTGTCCCCAAGTTTCGCTGATTTGTTTGCTTTTAAACAAAAAAAGTTTAAAGTATGCTAATTTCCACTCGTTATCATATCTGAATTGACAAAAAAATGTTAATTTCGCAAGTGCTTTTAATCACTAGTTCCCCCCAACAGACTAGAATGGCTTCATGAAACTCGATGATTAAATAAAGAAATTAATGTCTCCAAAAGAAGCAAGTATCTGACTCTCTATCACTACATGCAAAGTTAGGGTCTGTCTGAGAGTGTTTGTCCCAAACTCCTAATGCAAATGGCAGACAACACACAGAAAAGGCTAACCTTTGGACTGACCAACTTCAAGTTTTTAAAAATCTTTGATTGGACAAAAAAAAAAGTCACACAGCAGTTTTAAAAATTAATGATTTACAAATTATAGAAAAGATATGTTATCTACCATATACACCAGGTGACTCATTATTTATTCTTTTAAACCCACGTCCAAATGAATAATTACATTAAAACTACCATCTTGGCTCGTGGTGCTTTCCAAAATTCTGAAATGATAACGAAGGAGAAGATATACCAGATTTTGTTGCTGTTGTTGTTGCTTTTCTTCTCGGGAGAATTGGGCAGAGAAGAAAGGGAGGTGAACCTTCACTCTTGGTACAAGCCCTATAGAGCAAACCAGCCTAGGGCACCTTTTTATGGTCAAATTAAAAACCTTTGAAAATAGAAGTTTATCACAGCAATGCTGACAGATTCGTACCCTGAGAAGGGCCAGCAGGCAACACAATAATATTGAGAGCTCTCCCTGCAGCGCAAACGCACGGCCCCGTGCAGGTGACAGAGTTGTTGGCCGAGCAGGTGCCCTGGGCCAGCAAACGACCGTGATTTAATGCGCCAGCCTAGGTCCCACGGTAGCTCGGTGACCCTCTAAGCTAAGCCAATTTTTCTTTCCTCGTTTTTTTTTCCAACTGAAATATGCCTCAAAGGGTAAAGGATTGCAATTTTAGCCTTCATTCATGTATATACTGCTTTCTTTCAGCAATATCTGACGGGCCCATTAACCACACCCCAGGGGGTGCTGAGCAGGTTGGACAAGGGGCTCACTGAATACAAAACACCAAGCATTTTCAGTAGTTTATTTGCATTTTTTTCTCTGCTTATTTTAATATGCACCATGTGTAAGTTAGATGAGGGCTACGGTAAAAACATTTTCAATGACTGAAATCTTACTTTCCTTTCTAATGATTCAGAGCAATCACATAGTCATTGATTATGATGAATAAAGTGATTTCTGCTACAATGTCAAAAAAAAAGTGTTCATTGGTATGAACAGTTCTCATCTACAGAGATGATTTACACAATGCAAGTAATGAAAATGTTCTTTCTTAGCTAGTCTATTATTGAACTAAAAAGCTGAATCTTAAAATTCCCTTGAAAATACCACATGGTCGGTCATGTATCAATAAAGGTAAGACAGTCCCCATTACCAGGCCACTACCATGAGAGCTATATTAAATACTTAGAAAAAAATATGGAAATACTTGTGGCAATGATTAAATTGATAGTTACAGAGATACACTGCCATAATGGTACTTATTTATTCGATGATAAAGTGAAAAAAAAATAAGATCAATTTGATTATAGAAATTCCTTAAAGAACACCACCACTTAATTATTTCAAACTTGAACTATCCCAAGAATGTCATGAAAAAAATTAGAAAGCACTGGCTAAAAGCAAAGTAGTCTGGATACACCAACGTAATCGGCATGCCTTGTGCTTGTCTGTTAACCCTCTGAGTACATCTCCGACATTCGGGATCCTGATAGCTGGATGCTGAAAAGATTGCATTCCCTCTGATTACTCAATATTTCTATTGACAGGACACATTCCACTATTTATTCAGCATAGATCACTCGAATTCTACAGCGACGCACCGCACTCCCCATGCTGCATGGGCCATGCGTTCTTCCGAGCTGCCCGCCACAGCTCGACACGGTTCGCAGTCTCCCGAGACTTGGATGAAAAAGGCCCAAGCTGTGCACCGCAAGCTCTGCGCACTAGATGCCGGAGCAGCACGTGTGACACGCGTGGGAAAAGCAGTCATCAGAGAAAGAAAGGGAAGCGGCAGTGGGCTGCAGCGAGGCCTCTGCCCACGGCATTCTTCACGCTCACTCACTGAGAGCTGAGGCCAAGCTCAGTGGCGACTCTTTGGTGTTACTTAGACGAGTGCTTTGCTTTACAGTTCTAGAGAAAGCAGTAATTTCTAACCAGTTCAGGGCGCTTCACTAATGTGGAATCTGCCTACACACCAACACCCTTTCTGGTGTTCTGTCTCCCCACCCCCCAAAAAAAACCAGACTGATTTGTGCTACTCTGCAATGTTGCGCGCTATCGTTTTAGGATTCTCTAAAAGGGGGAAAACTCTCAATAAATAATCTACTGCTTACATGTCAGGACAACACAGACCAAAGAAATAAATCTAAAAGTGGAAGAGCAAAAAAATGGGGGATACTATGTTGCATAAGTCATGATATATTACGATCTTAAAATCTATATTAATATAGCCCACAGTTTTTGAGCTGGAGGGTAGACAGCAGCAACTGAAGACTGATGTATTCTTGAAAATGAAGTGACTGGAAAGGTTGAAGACCTTCAGATATTTAGGAAGATTCAAAACAGGGACAATAAGTGCTGTTTCATCTCCCAGATGCAAATTTTATGAGACACTGACTGTCTCCTGGGTCACAGAGCCGAGCAAACCTTAGCAGGAGACATCTGAGTTGGGCCCCTACCCCCAAGACACCATGGCCCGCCTCTCCCCTAAGCATTGTAGTACCGTATGAGAAGCCCCATTCTGAATGCGACACATTCCAGAAGAAACTCCATAGAGACACAGGGCTAGGGAGAAAGACTTGGTAATAGCAGTGAAACTACAGGTAGGAGGCAGACAGGACTCGTCCACAGAGAGAAAAACGTGTCCCTCTGCAGAGCTAAAGACAGGGGCATAAAAAGGTCACCTTGGGGAATGTAAGCTTTATCCTCAGGGGGATCTTCTACGTCTCCTATCCTGTTCTTCCTGGGAGACTGAATGCAGGTAACCTAAAGGTGCATATGGAATTATTGTACCAGTGATTGATTTCCTTAAAACTCATTTTTTAGAACATTCCAGATTGTTTTCTCACTGTGCTTTCTTCTCAGCCATCTTGCAAAGCACTCGCCTCTGGCTCCCCGTGCCCTGGAGTTCCTACGTGTGGAGTTAATGCTCTATGTGGATTTCACACTGAAGACTGCAGTGGATGAAAAAGCAGGTGAGAAAAAGAATGGGATCTTGTTTCCTCTTTCTGTTTGAAATTCTAGCCCTATAGAGCACCTGGCGATTTATTGCTCTTTTCCACCGGTTGTTTATTTCCTGTAGATGTCTCATATTGAGCAGGCAGACCCTCCCTCACCAAGCACGAGACAAGGTATGTGACTTTCCAAGGGTCTGCACTGGCGCTAGCAGCAGCTGATGTGGAAGCAGCATTTCTGGGGCATCATCAGCACATCTTCACGTGGAGACAATTCGGGGGAGGAAGCACCATCTCTTTCACAGGGCAGGCTGTTCGCCACAGACCCAGTTCCCTCCGCTCGCATGCAGGACTCATGGCAGCTGACGGTCATGCCTCTAATGAAAAAAGTCCCTTTCTTATTAAGATTGTGAAGAAGAAAAAGGGGGTGATTATGCTTAAGTTATAAACCTGCCATGTTCTCCACCTGCAGAAAAGGGCAAGTGAGATAGGGTCCCAGATGCCCTTCTTGTCAGGACATCTCGGCGTCTAAAAACACCCCTTGATCTGCAGCAAAATCAAGACATGTGCATACACATCTAAAGGCCTGAAAATTCCCCAAACGTTCTCCATGAAATCCTATGCACTCAGAGGGTTAACATGTGCTATATTACATACTGCAGATCCTAGCTCAACTGATGAAAACATTCATTGCTTTTAAGTTTAAAAAAGTTGCAAAGTAGCCTTAACCCTTTGAGGACCCTATTAGCAGCAAGTTGCCATCTTCACAAACAACATGTCATCATCTCATTCAGCAAAGGGAAATCGCTACAAAGATGCCAGAAAACACGCTTTCTGTTCTGCCGTTCCAGCACTGAGTGCTAGATAGATCAGATGAAACTGTTTTACATAAATTTGGAAAAATAACCTCAGAGTCTCAAAGGGTTAAGCTAGGACTTCGAGTAAAAGGGTCTCGTTAAAAGGGCGAGTTTGGGGAGCGCACAGTCTCAGACGAGCTTGGGGAGTAGTCTTCGGATTCGGAGTGGACTTCGGGCGGAGCTGGCTGGGCCTTGCACCGGATCCTCACATCCTGGTTGCGTCTTCGTCGGAAAACCTGCCTCTCCTTATCAAGAGCGGTGGTCTAGCAGGGGCATAAAATGAGAAAGAGGACAATTAGGCCGAAGGAAATGGCCAAGGAAGCTCTTTCTGGCACTTTCTGAGATCGTACACATATGCTGGCCAAGTTAACCTGCCCATTACGGCTCACTTTTGTGGACAACAGTTTATCACCACTACTGGGGGACCTTTTTGCTCCCCAAGATGCAGCTCCTAAGGGCACCCGGTTGTGACAACGGCAGGCACAGGCAGGATGGATGATGTCGTGGGTTCAACAACCTCTCCCCGGTCCTCCCCATGGCTTCCCCTAGCTCCACACCTATTACCCGTGGTTGTCCCCAGGCCGGCCGGAGGAGCCCTGCCGATGGGCTGCAGGCCTGTGTGTCCGACCCGTGAGGACCTGTGAGGACGCCGGGCCTGCCTCTTCCATCACCATTCAGCTCAGTGCAGCCACAGAACAAAGATGAAGGGTGATGGACTTGTCAGACACAGAAAGAGAGCCACAGGCTCCTGCTGCTATTTTAGCGCCTCGTCATTTTAAATTATCCTATTATCTGTCGATGAGGGGGTGTGGCTGAATCTCTGGGAAGAACTGTTTTAATTTTAATGAAACCAATGCAGGAAACTGAAAACTGCTTTGAATGCAATTAAACTGGATGGAATCCTTTCCATGGCTTTTCCTTTAAATGTGCATTTTCTATTCTAGTCTGTGGTAATTCATGAAAATGAGATTCGATTTCGTAGCTATTCCCACTCCTGGTCTCTACGCCTCATTTTCCCCAGGAACCTCGGATGATCTCCAGGATGTGCTCCCCGGCTGTGGCTCTGGAAGTTATTATGGCGTCAGAATTGGGAACGGCATGACTTCATTACGGATTTAATGGGTGTGGGGAGGAACGGGGTCATTACAGAGAAACCTTACACACAGAGCAGAAGAGCAGGTACAAAGCCTGAAGAAAAATATAGAACACATATAAAAGTTGAAGGCGTCCTTGTTTGAAAGTCCCTCTTTAAAAGAACGTAGCCTGGAGGTTATTCTGCTTTTAAGAGATTACTTTTCCTCTATAGGGATATATACCCCTATTTTTCCTCTTGAAAATTTACTATTAGCTTCTTCAAAGAACAGAGATAAATTTATAGCCGGCCTGGTTCTGAGAACAAAGTGAAAACTAAGCCCCTCGTACAATTGCAGTACAGCATTAGAGCAATCTTAGATCTAAAGTAAGGCAATCAAAGTTCCAAAATGAAGTAATAAAGAGAGAAAGAGGGGCAGTGTGCAGCACCAGTACAGTAAATGGCTCCGTTAGGCTGAGCTGCGGCTGCTTTAAACACTATCCACACACTGCACAACAGTGTTACAGATTCAATGAGGAAGATAAACTTTAATAATTCACTTCTCCTTTCACTAGATTGTTAATACAGTGGTTCAATAACTGGTTTGTTGAAATGTCTATGTTTAATTTTCCTACTTGTCAAATTTTTAAGGACTCTCATCTGTATAGTTCTTGGTCTTATATCCACGGATTTTATGATATTTTCAGCATCATAAACCCCAATTCCTAACTTTATTTAAAACACTGTAAAGTCACAGCACATGGCATTGTGCTTTCAAGGCAAACTGAAAGTGTTTGTGTAGAGCTGAATGTTTGTAAAAAACAGACATCTATTTAGTCTGACTTACATGAAAACCATTCTGTAGTTAATCTAAGGGTAATATAAACTCTTCTCTTGCTCATAAAAAAAAAAAAAAAAAGTCTATTTCTACCTTCTTGGGAAAGCAGAAGCTCCCTGGTGTTGGACTGAGTGCTGGCTAGCGAACTGAGGTTTCTGTCGTGGGGAGGAAAAGCCCAGGGGGATGGACAGTCCCGCTCTGTCCAGTGCTGGCTGCAAACCAGTCACTCAGCCCTCGATTCAGTAAGGAGCGGGCGTAATCCCTTCCCACCCTCCCAGAGTTGCTGCAGGTAAAAGTGGACACGTAAATGCTTTCTGCATGGGGCAGACTCCCAGAAATGGAAAGTTTGGGTTTTTTTTTTTTTCCTTTACAATTTTACGGAAGATATTGGTTTTAAAATTAAATAACTGCAGGTCAGAGGAAAACACTGCGAGGTAAAGCCAGCATTAGAACCGACTCAGAGCCCTTCCCCTCCCTCCCTACTCCCACTGGCGCTGTCTCCATATTCACTTTCTCTCTCCATAACCTACTCAATTCCAACAAGTCACGCTCTTGGCTGCAGCCACTGAAATAGGTCCTTTCTCCAGAAATGCCATAATCCAGTTTATGCAAAGGCCGGTCACCAAATTCGGTCCCATCCCTCTCAGTTTCACTTTCGTTTCTCCAAACCCTTTTAAGGACAATCCTGTTCTCCTCCTCACTGTCCCTCTCCCTAGAGGACCCTTGCCCTGTCTCTTTTAAGTGATCAGTTCTCTCCACTCCTACCAACGTCCTCAGTTAGCAGCTTTAAAACCGTTCACCTTTGCAGGTGACTCCTCATGCCAAAGTGCTTCTGTGCCTTCGGTTGTACCAGTAACTTCACGGCAGTTACGTTTGGAAAACACATCGTGTCATGATCACATGTCATGAAATACGGATGTGATGGCTGTTTCTGCTGCCTTTACAACTTTAAGAACTGAAAGAGAGTTTATAAAGCATTCTTTGCCCCGTGCTCTGCCGGTCCCGCCTGGGGAGTGAGGCCAGGCATGTGGACAGACTCCCTGCATTGCATCGGTGACTAGGACGAGAACGCCTTTGTCCCCCTGTGCAACGCCCAAGCGGTTTCTTCCCAGTTCTTCTGAAGTCTTTTGAAACAGGATAAAATGGAGCCACTGCACTTCAGTAGCTCACTCTGCCTCCGTTCCCAACCAGAGTGAGCTGGGGAGAGGACATTCACCACAGGCAGCATCAAAGGCCAAAGGAAGAAGGGGTTCCCACGCTGAGATCCCCTCTCAGGACCACAGGCCAGGGTGCACTGCCTGTACAGCCCCACTCCAGACCTTTAAACTCCTAGGGACACCAGAGTCTGAAGACAGAGAGGCCGTTTCCTGCCCACCCAGGTCCTTCCCATACTCTCAAAGGCTACACGATTCATCTTTAGGGCTCTCGACTGACTCGCTCTCAAAGGTGTTCCAGAGAGTGCTATTGTCCCCAGACTCCTGCTCACGCTGCTGCCAGCTCCGTGAACTGTGGCTCATTATAAGAACTTCTTCCTTCCCTGGGTTCCCATGCAGCCTGGTGCTGCTGTCACTGTGCATCCTGCCCGCACTGCAGTGGACCGTCTTCCTTGCCATGTTGCAGACGCTGTGGAGGGCAAGACCAAGTCTTGGACACCTCGCTGTGTTTGCCAAGTTCACAGCACACAACAGATATTCTATGAAGGTTGTGGCTTTTGATATATGGGAAAATACAACAGAGGTCACACTGTTTCCCTCCTGGGCACCCAGCCTGCAGTCCATCCTACACACAGCTGACAGGTCAATGACCCTCAGATTTGATGCATTCGTAGTTCCTCATAAAGCCCAATTCCCTGTCCTAACAGTCACAGCACACTTACGACACAAATTTCCAGTGTCTAGTTCCTGTTATTCCTCAAAACGATCCCGTAATGTCAGCAGACTCATTGTTTCCCATTAGCTGAGGTTTGGTTTTCTTGCATAACATCCATTTACTCTGCTTTGGGTTGGCCGTGCCTCAGTTTCTCTTTGGACACCCTGAGCTCCTGGACTCTGTGGTTCCAGTGAAGGCGACCCTACCCCCATCTCTGAGAGGGGGCGGGTGGGCTGGTGACCCACGAACAAACCTGAGTTTACTGCCTCCCCCACTGCCCACAGCTGGTTCAGGACGGGCGCCCAGACTCGTTAATGGGACACAAGCAGACTTTTGCTGGGACTGGTATATCTATTAATCACTCTCACCTCTCCGTCTTGGCTTAGGGTGTTCATCAACCTGAAATGACCCCTCCTCCTGTCTGCCTACTCACATTTATCCATTTTCCAGGACTGGATCAAAGTGCACCTCCTATATCACACTTTTTCCTTCTAAACTCCTCAGGCAAGTATTGTGTTGACCAAACTTTTGGCATTTACGGCACGCAGGCCTCCTATTATCTTTTCTGTGCATATTCCCCAAATATCAGCTCCTCTATGGTAGAGTCTGAAACTTCTTTGCATTTTCCAGAATGCCTAGCATACTGTGGTATGCATATTAGTGGCATTAAATATTTCTTTAATATGGAATTAAGTTATTTTAGATAATTATGTTATTTCTGAATAAGCAAAAAATAGAACCTAAAGTAACTCTTTAATACAAAAGAGTAAAAAGTTAAAAGTGTTATGAATTAATATTTAAGAATATGATTTATGTTTCAGATAGGATCAAATGCTTAGATCAGATAAAGTTAAAATGATCTTACATATTTATCTACTCAACAATTGCTTACTGCAGTCCAATTTTTTTTTATCACAGTAAGCACTGTAATATATGATATTTTTAGAATTTTAATTGTGGCTATACAATTATATGCAATTCAATTTTTACAATTGAATTCTGTAGCCCCTACACGCAGTTCAGGGCAGATGAATTTAGCAAGAAATAGAACGTGCTATTACATAATTTTAAAAAGGCATTCATTCCAACTGGTAATTTTCCTCTATAAAAAGCATTCAAAACTGATGTGCTGCATCACAAATGTAAATTCTGGGTTCTTTCAAACTGAAAGGCTACTTTCTTCTTTACCAATCACAAAAAATTCTCAGATATCAAGCAAACAGCATCTCTCCTCCCTAGTGCCTGTCTTTGTAAGGGAGGGTCTTCCTCACGTATCGCCTTCATATGGCCTTAAAACTGAGAACTTCCTTATGGGCTTATGATTGTGGTAGTTACTTTGCTCCTGGGTTGTAGCTTCGTGTGAGCCACACGAATGGACTTGCAGTAGAATTCCCAAGTGCTGCCTCAGAAAGTTATCACTTCCTTAAGAGTTGGTAAGAGAATCCAAGCCCGCATTATCACATTTTGGTGCTAATTATCATAAGTTAGAGGTGAGCAAGAAGTTCCTTGAGATTCTGGGGTCAACCAGTGGTAAACAAACACGGCGTTGTAAACTAGTCACTTCAGATACATACCCATTAGCAACTACTATACTGTGTCCTGGGCTATCGCTAAGTCGGAGTGGATAGGGGTGGGGGAGGCCTGGCAAACAATAAATAGTGGACCACATAGAACGATATAGAGAAACTAATACAAGCCCGCCCTATACAGAAGAAACACTACATCTCCCTACCTCAGACTGCAAGCCCTTACTTATCACGGTGTCCTTAATGGCTGCTAGATCGAGTGTGAAAACTGAGGAATGATAGCATAATGTCGTAACCTTAGCAACCCAGGTGGCTGCACATCCAGTAGTTGGAAATCTTAGAGAAATTCATATCTATCGTGTTTTGGTGCCTGCCACAGACCATAGAGAAAAGTGCCTGCCGAATGCCAACGTGATATACTCCACCAGTTAGAGTCATCTAATAAATGTGCTCGGTGGCCTCTTCTGTTCAATGAGATGACTCTGTGCTCTGCACAGTGCTCAGATATCTTAAATCCTTATTTCTGATGTTAAATTTGGAAATCGACATAAACACGGAGTACACCGCCATCTGGCATTCCTGTGCACAGGCAAAGGGAAAACACAGCATGGAGGGAGGCCGGGAGCGGATCCAGAACGTGCCCTGGGGCATTAGCTCAGTTTTTGCTGCTCTGCGTTACCCACATCTCTGCAGTGCTGTCCGGTCGGGTAGCTGTAGCTTAATCCCCGTGGACGCAGCAGTAGAGAGAGGTCAGGAGAAGGAGCTTTTTGTCCTAGTTCAGCTAATTATGTGACCTTGGACATGCTTCCTGACCGTGTGAGCCCCCATTCCCCTGGACACAGGCTGGAGGGTGGTATTGTTCCCTTGGGAAACTTTCACCTATGAAATACTAGAAATACTCCTACTATCACTGTCGACCGACCATCACGGGTAGTGTTTTTCTCTTGGCAAACAATAGGCCTCACAGTCTATGGATCAAACATACTCTGGTTCTGCCATAGCAGCAGCCCTGGAACGAGACACAGCCCACTTACGCTGTGAGGCAATGTTTTCTGTCGTGGCAGTCATTATTGGATTTAAGTAACTGCATTTTTCAGAGGCCAATGTTGACTGCTTTCCCTTTTGCCTTTCTTAATTTATTGCTAGCCATCACAAATAGTCTTCATTTCATTAATAAAAGAACAACATTGCGCACGTGGCCTTGTAGCCCATCCATTATTCATGGTCCCTAGGAGAGGGACGGGGTGCAGCCGCTGCACGCTCACTTCAAGGGCCCCCAGGGACCCAGTTCCGACGAGCTTGCCGCGTTGGACACATTTGGCTTGCTAGTAAAATTAAACTGACGGATCGATTGAAATATCCACCCTCCTCATTTTATTTGGCGTACTGTCATGCCTATTACTATTCTGTTTTGTTTTGTTTTAAAACCCTTTTGGGATCTCGCCAGGAACTGGAAGTATCTAGATATTCAGCATAGGATTTCCATAACATGAGGATGACCATTAAAACACACCGATTAGGCCTCAGGGGATGAAACCCAGCAGCTGGCTGAGCTGTCTCCTCTGGGTGACTCTGCAACGGGACGCCTGGCTTCCCCGGGCAGAGCTGTGGCCACACTTCTCCCTCACTTCTCCTACCTAGGCTCCTGCTGCCATCTGGTCCTTTATCAAATCCCTGGTGGACGGAGCCCTGTAGTATTTCCTGATGGCCTCCCATCAGAGGGTTAGAACCATAGCCACTGGCTGAACTCAGCCTCTAGAGGACGAAGTCTGTGGGCTCCCTGGGCCCTGCGGCCCCTGGTTTCTCTGGTCGCAGCTAAACTGAGCTGCTGTGTCGTTTTCCCCTCATCGTCCCTGGTAAACTAAAGAACTACCACAGGTGTAGTCTACCTTAAGGTAAATGTATGACAATCTGGGACTTACTAATAAGCAGGAGAGTTAGGGGGCAACTCCTTTCATTACAAAAACAATTTTTTTTTTTTTTTTTTTTTTTTTTTAGCTCTGCCAAAAGACTCACTCTTGGGTCACTATAAACGGGACGTTATTCTATTCTAGAACTTCTCATGTGCGATTTCATTGTCCAAACTTCTACTTACCCCAAACTCTTCACAAACACATTCATCCTCAAAATCAGGTTTCCTCTGCATTAACTGCCCCTTCATTGGGAAATCCAATGATTAACTAACTTAACAAATATTTATTACTATGTGCCCGGCAGTCCCTGAGGAGGTGGAGATAGAGTTTTTTAACAAGCCTTCAGGTGGTGCCTTTTAATTTAGAAACATTTTCCCCTTAGGACTGAAGTTGAAAAACTTCTTCTGGAAAGGTCAAATAGTTAACACTTTAGGCTTCGCAGGCCACATGGTTCTTTGACACAACTACCCAACTCTGCTGCTGTAGGGCAAAAGCAGCCATAGGCAATTTATAAACGAAGGGGTGTGGCCGTGTTCTAATAAAACTTTATTTAAAAAAACAGGCAGTAAGATAGATCTGGCCCATTCATTGGCTGTCGTTTGCCAATCCCTGCCTGATAGGTTAGCAATCTAAACTTATACTTCATCAGGATTTGGGGCTGCAGCCTACTTTAAGTAGAATTCAACACCACAAAAGCTCATGAATAATATAACATATAAGTTACTCAGCAGTTTACCCAAATCAGAGCATCAAAAAGGTTCATGGTTCTATTTTAACAAATACACTGACTTGGAGAGAGATCATTTTTCTCAGGAAAATCTGTCTCTAGTGTGGAATGGATATTGTTTTCTTGGGAGTGAGGGAAACCTTGCGAAGCCGTCTTTTCTGAGTCCCCCTTTTGCATAGGCAGCTCATTTAATCCTCGCCACAGATTTGGAAGGTTGACAATACCCTTCTCATTTTTACAGATGAGGAAACTGAAAAGTAGAGAAAGGACATGTAATGTGCCCAAGGGTCACACTGCAGGAAGCAGGACAGCCTGGATCCAGACCTGGGCTTCCCGACAGCAAAGGTACAAACTCTCCATGCTCTGAGCTACCAATCTTGAATTGAGTCTGTATCAGCAAGATGTCCATGACTTTTTCATTTCTCTAAGTGCCATGTGTTTGACATATATTTGAGAATTGTTTGACTTCAGTGTATTGACATTTACGCTCCTTCTTAATAGAATAAGTGTGTCGATACTTACGATTAGGTTCTTTATGACGGATTCTTTCCTGTGCACCTCATAAAATCTATATTGTATCAGTCAGTGACTATTACTAGGGAACATGTGGAATCAAAGTATAGCAGGAATGAATACGTAAAAAACAGTGTAGAATTTTTTTTTTTAATAAAAAAGAGAGAAAGAGGCTCTAAAGCAAGGTCAAAATAAATATACCAAAAATTGTTCTATCAATACTGAATCATCAAGAACCCCAGGAAAATCTCACTTCAGTTTACATCTAATCAGTAAGTCTTAGAATGTCATGGCAATTTCTCATTTCTAAGAACGAGTACGTTAAATTTTGAAAAGACAAATATATATTGTTGAGATCTTCTCTTAAGGGATCCCTGAAAATAAAACGAGATAAAATCTCAAACAGTGAGCAACCTGTTTGACTTGGTAAAATAATACAGATGTCTCACTATTCCTGTGTTTTTCTGTGACCATTTGTAGAACTACAATACAAGGTATTGACCATCTTTTGAGCCTCTTGATCTAATAATTCACTTTTTAGCATCAAGGTACAGCTGTGCAACCAAAATCTCATAGTTTCCTGATATTTTTCTCTGTAATCATAGTTTGGGTGGTTTTAAAGTTTAAATCCATGCCTTTTCTATGTGTTAAGCTCCCTTTTACAGGGGAGTCTTTGTATGGGGGTGGGTAAGGTGGTCAGTCCCTTTTCAGATCAGAGGCTTCTGCCTCCTTCCTGCAGTGTCGCTTTCTCAAAGGGCAGAGAAAGGCCCAGGCAGCTTTTCGCAAAGCAACCTGCAAGGCACTGCAGCTTGCCATGTGCCTTTGGCTGAGACTTGCCACGGGGCCCTCCTCCCATCAGGCTGGGGGGGCCTCTGGCTTTCTGGAACCTTTTTCCAAATCTGTGCTGAGCAAGATGCATTTAACTGACCTCATTCCTTTTAACAACTGAGCATGACAGCATTTAATAGGCTCGCAAAGACTGCGCACGGCTGCACAGCTCTGCCTCATTACTCACTGTTTCAGGCTGGAGCTCGGGTCCAATCTGCACATTTGAGTCACATCATGCCTGGGAGCTCAGCCACACTTTTGTCCGAGCTCACCTCCGCGTTTCATCTTACTTAGCATTTTTAGCCTATGTCTTGTTTTGATGTTTGTTTTATTTAACTGGGTTACCCTGTTCTGGCATGCAGAAGATGGAGGGCCAGAGCGCCTGCCACCATGACAGCTTCGCCTGAGAAATGGTGACCACATTCCCTTCCGAGAAGGCTGCGTTTTCAGGAGGGAAAAAAATGTAACGAGATGTAAATGTTTTCCAGTGGCTCGCAGCAGGGCCACAAGGGAGCGGAAGGGCCCAGGCAGCTCATTCTTGGGAGAATGTTCCCCCAGGCTCTGAGTGACAGAAGCAAGGTCTCCCAGAAAAATCTGCCAGGCAGGATGCTGCTCCCCGGCCCACAGCTGGAAGCAGCTCTCTGTTTACAGGCAGGAGGCCGAAGGAGAGAAAGAGGCAAATGGACTGCCACCATTTCTCTACCACCACCAAAAAGCCTATTAAAAGGGACATGACAATTCTGGGCGCTCCGAAGAGGTGCTTTTTCCAGCCTATGTCCTGATGTGAGCAGCTTCACAAAAAGGAAAAGGGACTCCCAAGGTTCTGCTCAGAGTAGTGACAACAGCCACCAGCACTTGTAAACACAACGATTGGGAGTGAGGATGTTCGTCTGTAATGATTGTTTATGTAAGAGAACCGGCTGCCACCCTGCTTCGACAAATGCCCCCACTTCCGTGGAGATAAAAGGCAAGCATTTGCAATCAGTGAAGAGAGTGTGTTTGTTGCAGGCTAAATGGCATTATAAAACTTCCTAATTAAGCATATATGCCAATGAGTTTTTAGCATCATTTCTCCAATTTAGCTTTACATACTGGGGTGCTGTTTCGTAAGGCATTAACTATAAACATTGTTGTTACTGCCCCCAGCTGGAAAACAGAGCAGTTTATGTGTGAAAGAAAAAAGAGATTATCTCCCATCTGCTCCTGCCCATTATTCAAGGATATGTCATTTTGTCTGCTGATGGGACCATCACCAGGATTTTAGTCAAATGGCCTTTTTATACGTG
This sequence comes from Eidolon dupreanum, assembly GCA_028627145.1. Taxonomy (NCBI): domain Eukaryota; kingdom Metazoa; phylum Chordata; class Mammalia; order Chiroptera; family Pteropodidae; genus Eidolon; species Eidolon dupreanum. The sequence goes on along the minus strand of CM053508.1, from coordinate 78,451,104 downwards.
GCTACATTTATTAATTATTGTGTTTACTTGGGGTTTTGCTCCTAACCTTAATCCCATAAATTGAGTAACACCATTTTCTAGAGCTTTTTTGAAATTGGATTAATTTGTATGTGTAATTTTTGTTCTACAAATATGCACAACTGTAATCAGACATATTTGATGCCTATTTTTGATTGTATATCAGCTTTACTCACATACGTTTGGTTAGGAGACAGAGATTAGAAGGCCTACAATTAAAAAAGGATGGAGCGTGGTGTGATTCAATTTATATCAAGGACAAAACCAGGCATAGCTAATTAAGGCAGACAGACTCCAGGTCAGTGTTCACCCTGGGGGCTCCATGACGCTCCAGGAAGGGCCTTGGGAGGTGTGGGGGGCGGGGGGAGGGGGAACTGATCTGGGTGCTGCCTACAAGGGTGTGTTCTGTTTGCAAAACTTGGTTGCGATGTTCCCTCTCCTAAGTGTATGTTATTTTTCAGTAAAAAGTAAAAGATGGATGGATCATCTTCCACAGAAAAGGTCAAAAAGAAGAGTCTACACAGGGGCAAACAGTTAAAAATAAAACGATTCAAACTCCGTCCACAAGTGCAGCTCCCGCACTCATGTCCATCCAGAAGACACAGAGAGCTTTCCACTAAAATGGAATTTAAAAGATCTTGTTGAAGTTTGGGTATTTTCTTGCTTTAAACAGAATTAGAAGTGATCATGATCATAGTATATTTAAATAGTTTTCAAAGTGTGCCCTTTCTGCTTTCCTAAATCCTTTGTTTTGAGGGTCTAATTATGAAAAAAAATAGGAGCAATAATTGGGGGTTAGAATTATATATTACACATACATATTTTTTCTTCTCTCTCTCTCTCTCTCTTTTTTTTTTTTTTTACAATTCAGTAGTTTAATCCATGAAATACCATCAGGCAGCCACTATATGAGCAGGTAGGCTTCATCATTTGGGAGAAAGAAATGCCAAACTCAGTGGAATTTTTCTTAGCAAACGCTAAGATGTGAAGCTTTACCTAGACATTATTTCAGAAATGTTAAGATGGAGAAGAAAAGTTCCCTAGGACTTCTCAGAGTTCATTTCTTACATCATCAAAAACCATCCTGCCTGTGGATAACTTAAAGAGACACAAACAATTGCCCCTTGAAGGAAATACCAGAGCGGTTGATTGGAACAGCAAACGATAGGACAGAATTCTTAACCCAGTTTAAAAAATCAACACCTCCCAGAGTCCCTTTTGCTTGACCAGATAAGCCAGCTAAGTAATCTGACAGTTACAAAATACTGAAAAAGAAATTCATGCAATAGCTAGTACATAAACGGATTTCCAGGGGGAGAGAGGTAACAAAACAAAAACAAAACAAAACAAAAAGGTGGAGAATTTGAAGACACAAGCTTACCAACACACACAATGCATTCTATAGCTCACTGTCACTTGGAGGAGCTTCTACTACTAACGTGTAAATGCATTGTTTCATCCATCTCATAAGGTCGAGGTTGGGCTTGATGACTTTAAAATGACAGTATATACTTCTATAGAACAGATACTAAGGTTCTCTTGTTCTTCCATTTGTTAAGGGACAGAGGAGCACTGGAAATCATTGTTTTAATTGGCAACATCAGGGAAAGGCTTTGTCATTAATGCTAAATATACTGTCCTTTTAACTGGAAGGAAAATTGATACTGAGCATGTGCAATGGAAAGAAAGCTGGCAAATGTCAGTGTGAATAATGGGTGAAAAAAAGGAATGAGGGGGTGTGGCATCTCAATCAAGATTAAAATGAAACTGATAAAGCAGCATATGGACTGGATAACAAATCAAAAGCATGTTTATCCACTGAAGGAACTGGTTAATGGAGACTGCCAGCACGTTGCCATGGAAACACTGACTGTTGAGCTGCACCATCTCATACCTTATCCAATACATTCCTGGTTGTTGGTAGTAGTCCAAAGACCCTGATCTCTTGATGGTAAACCCGTGGTCCAGCTGAGCAGAGAGAAATGGGGGCAACTCAGTGGATCGACATTGTGCTAAAGAATTAAGACTCCAGACCAAGCTGTTCTTCATTGACTGCATATGAATATAGAGTTACGATGCCTCTTCCGCAGGGCGACTAGCTAATATGCTAAATCTGCACATTAAAAATAGAAAGGCAAGAAAAGACACTAATCCCTCATGAATATCTTGAAGGCCGATTTGTTAGAAAAGATCTAATTTGTCAAACAAATTTTTGAATGCACATTTAATAATGTCCTCTCAATTTCAAAAGATATAAACACCTCTTCATATTCTATAGAATGGAAAATGCTTTATAATTAAATAAAGTACTGAAATCAGCTTTAGCCACCTAAGAGAAAGCAGATTGGACCCCCGAAAATCTTACCCCATCAGGCTTAAATTTGAGGGCTTCATAAATATGAAATAAAAGATGAAAAGAATCAGGTTTTGAACCCCCATAATCACAGTAATTTGGATTTCTTTTTTTAAGAGTTAATCTTCAAAAGCATAGCTATGCTTAAAGAATCAATTACTTTTCTAAACTAAAAAGATATAGTATAAGACAGTCAGTAAATTTTCTCTGTGAACATACAGAAAATAAAATAAGTTTTCACTGTATATTAAAAATGCATATGTACAGTTAAGTGCTTTATGACTAACAAAAGGTCTATTAAATAGAAAACAGGATAAATTCTCAAAGTTGCCCACCCTGGAATAAGATGTTAGCCTTTGGCTACCTAGGAATAAAAGATTCAATACTCAAATTTGAAAAACAGGGCTCATGCTATATGCCCACTCCCCGTCTGCCCACGACAGGATGCAAGCTGCACACCTCTCTTTATAGAGAGGCTCACGAGTGCTTTTAAGGATGGTCCTGCTGTGGTGCTGATGGCTGTTTCTACTTCTAAATTCACAAAGGCATTTCAAAAGATGCTAGGTCACCGGGCGTTTAAACTAAATACTACTCAGAGGATTTAGTATTCCGATTATAAGCGAGGCTCTCTCAGTGTTCACGGAACAGCAATGTGAGATTTCAATCTTTAAAAAAAAAAATGTACGTTTTGTTTTATTTAGGAAAAAAAATCGAAGTAGGCTTGCTGTTAGAGGATGAAGACCGGCCCTTCTGTTTCAGTCCTCGAAGATGGCTACTTAGTACCTAGTTCTCTGCTGCCATCTACAGGCGCAACGCCGTGTAACAGCGCATCGCAGAACGCCCTGGCGCGAGAACTCTCACCTTGGAACTGAGAAGCCTCTTTGTATCACCATTATTTGCACACTGATTAGCATGAATTCGTTTCATTAGACTGAAACGCTCTATTTGCATGAGCAAAATGCAAAAGAAAAACTTTAAAGCATTTGGAAAATTATCAGTTAAAATAATAAACAGCATTAAATGAGGAAAAATAAATTGGAACTGACATCTTAGTCATCGGTTCTTCATCAAGCTGAGCAAATCTAATAATGCCTCCCTTCCCTCCCTTAGAGCTCAAGGAGTCCACCGTTAAAATGTCATCTCTAATTCCATTTTATGTCTATAAATTGCGTTTTAATAACCTTTTGTTTCCCTTTATGTTTTTTTTTTTTTTTAATCCCCCAACTACTAGCAAAGGTAGCAGAGGGACGCTGGAGTCTTTCTGAGAGGCAGAATGTTGCAGTTAGAAGGACAGCAATGAGTTTCCACCTCATCACGCTGCCTGACCCAAATGTCAGAACAGCTCTATGATCCCCATGAGCTACCAGCTCGTAATTACTCTCCTAGCCAACTCGAGGACCTTAATATACAGTTATCATTTATCCTTTCTTTGGTCTTAATATATGTAGGGAGTGGGAAGCAGAGAGGAAAAAATGACAACACGAACAAAAAACACTAAGGTTCAGAATCATGAGTGCATGTTAAACTATGCTCATGTCATAAATTATACCTGTGACTAGCGTCTCTGTTATGACAGTTTGCTCTTTTTTCCTCTGTCATTCTGAGAAAGAAAAAGGTGTCATAAATTCCTTTGTAAGCATCATTAATCTCCAGCAGGTGGTTAGGTTTCTAACTAAAGAAAGAGAAATACTATTTAAAGACTAATGATTTAATTGCTCATTTCCTGAAAAAATAAGCTGATTGATACTGTACTCTAAATAGTACATATATTTTTTTAATTTTAAAGGGTGTATATCATTTCTAAAAAATTCAGTCCTAGGACAGAGGCAGTTTAAAATAAAATACATACTTGACAGCCCCTGGAGAGAGCATATGCGCCCATGGGAAAAAAATTCTGCTAGAATGTAATTTACACTGAAATCATTTTTTTCTATATCTAGCAAAGAGAAGTTATTACAGTATTATATTAGTTACAGGAATTTCTATCATGTGGGTGAATTACTAATTACATTGCATTATTAAATTATCAAATGGTCTTTACAGAATGTAGCATTTATGAGGGCTCTTCCTTCTACCTACCACTTAGATTCTGCCTCACAGTAGAGTCACTCCTTTGCCGTTATACTTTAGTTTGAGTTGGAATATTATTTAATTCCAAGGCTTTTTTCTTGTGATAGTCCTCCGAGACGTAGTCTTTGCATTTATGAATGGGAACACTGCTATAGGGTATAGACTTATCCAGTACTATTCTGAAAGCTAGTAACAAAGGCAAGCAAAGTGGCCAGTTTCTAATTCCCAGTCCTTGGGACTGGTGACAGACCCCTCCTATTTCCTGCCCCTGTCCAGGTTCTTATGGAAGGTGTAGATATTTATGAGGGAAAAACGTTCTGGAGAAAGTGCATAAATGCATATATGTCAGGATAGTTTCTCCAGAAACAACCTTGAAATTTACAGTGATATTCTTTTTCATGCTTTAATAGTAATGATAGTAGTCAACATGTGAATTGTACAAGGCACTTTTTCAGAAATTTTTCCAAAAAGTCCATTATTTTGAGTCCGAGTTAAGTTGATATATTTTTTTTAAAATTTTGTAGTGCATAATAAGCATGCAACTAATGCATAACTCAGCATCACACAGCCCATTTTCCAGTTTATAAATCTATTACCAGTTTGTACAGTTTCCATGGAAACATGTTAGTGATGAACTGAGAAACTGGTATTAAATTGCATTCAGAAGGGTCTAATTATGATATTTCAGGAAAAAAAAAAACATCAGTGGATCTTTGATCTTCAAATACTAACGGGAGTTTTTTGAGATCTACCTAGGTGAAGTTTTAATAAACTTACATGGATTAGGTTTCAGAATTGATCTAGGTTTGGTTAAAGCAGGAGTTTCCCTAACATCTGTGTTGTCTGTCCATTGAACAACTGCCCTGACGTTCATGCCCTTATCATGCATGATAAGACTTCCAGAACACTGAGAATGAACCATTATTGAGTAACCAAAGGAAATTTAACCAAAGACTAATTAAAATAAAGGGTCAGGAAAAACGAAAACGAAAACAGAATGACAGCTGTGGAAAAAGCACCCTCTCTAGCAGCCGTGAGCCCTCGGCAGAGATGGAAAAGCAGTCTTTTTCATGGACAAGCGTGCTGGCAGTCCACTCCAAAAGAAAATCGTGGAACCAAAAGTTTTGGAATAGACTTACATCTTGAATGAATGATGAAAATGGAGTATAGAATGTCTAGTTTAGTTGAGAAGCACCATGAAATTGTTACTTTCAAAAATTACATAACGAAGAATACTGATAATCTACAAAGACAGGAAGGACAACGTACTGCTACACTGGATGTCCTTGGAAGGAACTAACGACAGAGGGCAAGAAGAACAACCTGTAGTTTTCCGTCCCCAGCAGCACTGGAAGAAGAGCCATCCCTGTTAGCACTGTCAGTGTACTTGTGAGCCAGTGACTCACACTCGTGTAACTCACTGTCGAAAGGGTTTCATCAAAAAACATGAAATGCGAATAAGACAGGAAAGTGCAGGCATATGCGTTCATGCCACCTGCAAAGTCTGGAAGCTCCCATCAGATATTTAATAATCCAGATCTGGGATTGGTTGTGTTGAATATGTCACTTATATATGTTTAGCTCTGGAGCTCCAGCACAACCAAAAAAAAAAAAAAAAAAAGAAAGAAAGAAAATGCTTGAGTAGTAGTTAATATTCAGTATTGCCCATGAGCATGAAGTACTGCTTAGTAGCATAATTACTTTTTTAAAATTCGACATCATAGTGTCTAAGTTCTTTGTTTAGAAAGAAAAACAGCTTAAGTGATTTCACATTTAATATGCTGTTAAAATGTACATATGCTGAAAAAAAGAGGAAATGATTAAAAACTCAAGTAATCTGGGACTTGAATATATTTACTCTAGAATATGACACCAGGAAGTATGAGGTTTCATTATTTCTCTGCCCAATTTAGTCTTCGCCTAGAGCTGCTCTCAAATTGCATGTAGTGTATGTCGGCATGTATAGAACGGAAAAAAAATTCCTTATGCACCCACATCAACAAAATGGTAAACATTAAAAGACTTTCAACTTTAAAAAATAAAATTGCTAAGGAGCAAGACACTGTGATTTCTTTGGGTGTTCACAGCAATTCAATCTCCCTGAAAATCTCACCGTGTAAGCTTTCTGCTCTGTTTTGGCTTTCGTTTGGGTCTCGTACAAAGATCTGTAGTGTTTAGATCTCTGTAACGTCGTCTCCCTCAGCTTCCCTTCCCTCCCAGGTCCTGGCAAAGGACTCTATGGACTCTTTCTCAGAGCCCAAAAGTTTGCACTGGCACCGAGTCTAGCATGGGGGAGGTTTTCTGCTCTAAAAAATAAATCATGAAATTAATATAAACTGCAAGACGCCCTGGAGGTGTTGGATAACGATGTGACTCCTAGAGAAACCATCGGCAAAAACCCATAATGCATTTGAGCTCCCGGCTCCCCCGGTGCTTTAAATGGTCGAGCTGTCTAAAGAAATGACCCATTCTGCTGTCTCTGGGCGGAATCTCCTGAGTAATGCCTGTCTCCTACGTGGACTGCTTTTAAAAAGTTATAGGTGGATATTTCAGATGCTTACTGCTATGACAGAAACTCCGGCTGCTGTGCTATTCAGCTTGGGGCCTGTGTTGAAATGCTTCTTTATCTTTCCAGCTACTGACAGCTGATGTTCATTTTCTGGGAGGCCATCATCCTGAGAAGGAAAAAAAAAAAAAAAGAAACGAAAAAAAGAGAAAAGGAAAAAATGAGATAGAAGGAAAATGAGGCCAGATCTTCTAGTAACAGGCAGTGATCTTAAAATTCACAAAATTCTTAAGATTCATAAAATTCATAAACTGACCAGCATCTTTCGTGGGAAGCGCTGCTCCACGCCTCGCTCATTTCCACATCTGCCCTAAAATCAACTTGCTGTGTCATCTGACCCTCAGAGTTTTGTCGCTAAATAAAAATTTTTATTTCTGCTTTTGGTTTCTAATAAAATCAATATCAACCATGGCTCTAGGGACACATGTCAAAGAGCAAGTTAATCTGAACAACTAAAAAAAAAAAAATCAATGTAAACATCTTTTTTTTCTGACCCAAGAGTTTTATCAAACTCTAATCCCATCATTCAGACCCATAGCCAAGAAAACTGATGGACGTAGGCTCCTGCACGGGCCTGTAAATAAACTCAGGCCAGTTCCATAACTTCCCGATCAGCCTTTCTATAATCCCAGACCACCTTCCAGGCAGAGAGTTCTTCCTCAACTTTTAAATCCTCCCTGCTGCCTTCGGATCATCTGTTACCATGACACACTTCACACTGGAGCTCATTTAACGAAGGTTTCCCTGCCCTCTGCTGGACCCTGTGACTCTGTCTGTGATGCAGGCTGGACAGACCGCTCTCCTTAGCTAAATACTGTTTGAGTAACAGTAGCCGGAGATGTAAGTATATGCCATCGTTTGCTAATTCAAGACAAAAAGTCTGCACGATCCAGGGAAGCTTGGGGACAGAGACTGTTTTATTCATCCTAGAACCCCCAGGTCTTAACATGGTGTTTGGCACGTAGTAGATGCTTAATAAATATTTGTGGGATAAATGAATGAACAGGTAATAAAGTGTGACTCTGTTAAAACCAAAATTCCTGGCAAGACTTCAATGCCGTTCATCATTTTCCCTCTTCTCCATCATTTTGCACATAATTTCTTGGCCTAGCGAGGAAAGCAAGTTTGCTGCTTCCCAAGCACGACATGCTCGCGTGTCTGCAAAACCTGGATCTCCGCATGCGATTTACTCCTTTGGGCACGCAGCTCTTCACTCATTTAGATGATACTAACTGCACGTCTCCAGCAGGTAAGGCACTACCGTAAGCGGTAAGGAAACGCGGCCAGCAGACAGAGGCCTGGGCTCCGCTCTCATGCACCGTCGTCCCTCTTTTTCTCTATAACTTGGGTCTGAATCACCTGTTACGAAACACTTTTCCCCTATTAAGCACAATCTACTATAATGATTCTTGTGGAAACTCCTAATGGTTTTTCATGATACACGTGTTAACTATAAGTATATGAACTCTTGCTCTCCTGTACCACGTCTCCCATGTCTTCTGTCATCTTTAACAGAAGCACACAGTGGATACTCAATTTACAATATTCTTGGACTGATTTATTAATGACTAGAAAAATTATTATGCTTATTAAGTCACATATGAAACCGAAGCTGGAGGAAGGAGGCTTTCCCATGATGCTGAGTGAATTCAAAGTTAAAAAAAAAAATTCTGCATTGTAGAAAGAATCAGAAATACAGTGAAGGCCGACAAGGGTAATGGTGGATGATACTTGGAAAGAAAATGGAAACATGGATATATGACGTACCCACTACATCCAGGGCTACGTTAGGGAAGGCAGGGGCAGGGGGAGAAATGATCTCTGCCCAGTAGAACCTTGCGGGCTAATTGAGAAACAACGTAGGAACACACCTTGTCAAATAATAAAACAGGTCAACACGATGAGACAGAGCCGTTAGAAAGCAGTGTAGCCTCACGCTCAGCTAGAAACACTGAAGGAGCTCAGAGGACAGATGACATTTTCAGTGGTGAACGGTCAGCGCAGGTTTCATGAGGACTCTGGGCTCTGACCTGGTCCTTAAGGATGGAGAGATTATTTACACATAGGAGGGAAGGTGAGGCTTCGCGTATGGATGTGAGCAAGCGGGAAGCCACAGGCACGTTTGTTTGCCAAACTGTCAACCAATTGATCTCCTGGTAAGAGTTTATGTGAGAGAGCAATGGCAGAGAAGGCCGAAAGAACAAGAAAAGACTGAATACCGAGTGGCTACCAAAAAGATCCAAAGACTGAAGCCTTAGTCTCAAGTAGGAACAAAGCGATGCTTCTCAGCAGGAGGGGCGTCAGCGCAGCAGTGTGGAGGATGAAGGCCCCACACGGACGTTCGCACAGCACAGCACCTGCCTCCCCCCACTGCCCGCGGAAGAGAAGCTGGGCGATATTCACAAAGAATTAGGATTTTGAAGTCCAGAGTGTGAGACACAGGGCGAATTCAATGGTGCAGGTAAAACACTTTTTTTTTTCTTTTTAATGGTAAATGAAACAATATTTAATAAAAGATTAAATGATGTGCCTTTACTGAAAGTTTCAGGTATTAGTATTAGATATCTGGCACAGTCTGGGGTTCTGCCTGAGTGAAAGGGGGCAGCCTGACACAGTGGTGCCCCTTGAGGCCTCACCCCGAAGACTGCAGACAGACCCCAGTCATCTCTTAATAGAGTTCCAGGCTACTTCAGAGAGAGTGATTTGTATGTGCTTTAGATGATAAAGAAGCAGATCTAAGGAAGGTTTTTCTCTTTAGGACAAAAAACCCAGGAGCATATTTGTAGTCTCAGGATCAGAAGCCAGTGGAAAGGAAGAGTTGGAAGACAGGAGAGAGGGGATGATGGGTGTGAAGGGCAGGTGGAGGGGGATATGAAGCAGTCTGTAAGGGGGGGGCAGGTTTCCCTCTTTCTCTGAGGCAAAACAAAGTGAGAGGTGAGGCCTGTTTTGAGGAGGATAGGAACAAAGTTAAAAGAGAAAGGCAGGGAGAGGAAGGTTACACAGTGGTAACTATTACATGGCCCTGTGCTAACTATTTACATAGATGACCGCCTTAATCCTCAGATCATCCTCCACGTATGCCTTACGAGTCCCATTTTGAAGATGAGCAAACTGAGGCTCAGCAAGGTTAAATAATTTGCTCAGTCACACAGCTGGAGTGTGGCTGAGTCAGGACTGAACCAGGCCTGAGACTTCTGTGCTTCTCATCACACCACAGTGCATCAGCCAAGGGCATTCATTACCATGGCATCTGTTAGGGAAGGACCCCAAAGTGTAAGCAAAGGAACTCGGTGAATCTTCTTCCCCATGATGAAAGTGGCACAGTAATGAGGAGAAAGGAGGGTTGAATTAGGGGCTGACAAAAAACAGAACATTCAGACAGGCCTGAACGGAACCTGGACAGCATTTGGATGGAGGCCAGTAGAAGGGACGCTGAGCACTTCAAGGGACCCAGACAAAGTGCCGACATCAGGGACAGTCTGGGTGTCCACTGATCTGAGGCATGGCGCCATGACCCATTGGGGCCGGGCTCTCAGACCCTGTGTGGAGCAGGCGGTGCTAGAAGGTGGTGCTGACACCAGATGACACGGAGTCGCCCAGTCGCACTGTGGGCTGTGCTTAGCAGCCTGGGAGCAAACAGAGAAAACAAGTCACAGGGACTCCGCAGGGCAGCCCCTCCTTGCCTTACTGAGGGAGAGTCACCCCTCGCCGCTCAGTCCTGCCTCCTCTCACTTCCCCAGAAATATCCCTTTCCCCAGGTTTTTTCCCTGCCAGCTCTCGAACTAAGAGCCCGTTTTCTCACCACTCTCACAATGGACTTTGTTATGGCTTCCTGCCCTGTCCTGGTCCTAATCTCTTGTCAGGACTCCTAACGACTCTTTTAGAGGCTGAGGCCTGGCGGCTCGGGCCTCCAGCTTTAAACTCTCCTGAAGGTTTCAGCTTCCCTGGGGCTCTCAGTTCATGTTGAAGCATTGAAAGCAGTGAAAGAACCCTCGCGAGTTGTCAGAGATGCTTTCGATTTCATAAATCTTAAAACCTTTCCAGGTTTCTTCCCAATGAAATAAAGTGTCTCAGCTAGAGAAGGTCACACACACGCGCGCACACACACACACACACACACTCCGCAGCAACGGAAAAGTCTGCAGTTTCTATATCAATTTTGAAGGCTTTGAGCATAATTGGATTTAAAGACATAAACAGCTGGTTTTGCAAGGACCTAATGTGTACCTGAGGCATACGGATTGATGATGGAGATTTAGCTAATTTACTGTCTTGCATCAATAAAATAAATAGCGCCATTAAAAACATACATTTTTATATATACATCTTTAGCATCATTATTTTGAATAGATTGTGTGCCAAAAATGTGCTATGAATTTTCTAAACGTGACAAACCTGGAAGTATGTCACAAATAGTTGTATTATTAGCATACATCCTGGCATGTCGTTTCTGGGAGCAGTTTCTGGTTTGACACAGGCTGGTTGTGGTTTGAGGTTAGTGGTTTTGGATTTAGAAATTCCCATCCACCACTTGGCAGAGCATTGCAACCGACAAGAACAAAATTAGTTTGCAGAATGGAAAATGAACTCTCACAGCTGTCTGAAAGAGACTTGGGCCCCTGGTCTCCATTTCTCTAGCGGATATTGGGGTGTTGTGGGAAGGGGTGTAGGGGCTTGGATGCAAAGTCACTCAGCGGAGCGAGGCCCCATCTTTCCTCAGGGAGACCATTTTAGAGGGCATGCTTCAGAAAATCCTCCTCCCTCATGGAGTTCTGTTTTTGAATCATGGGTCCAGTTTTCAGTCCGTTGCCAGAGTCTATCACTAATATCAGTAAATTTATGAAAAACATGGCAGTCTTGAGCGTTCTACCACCAGAATATTCCAATTTAGCTTTAAACAATCCCAAGAGCAACGGAGTACTCTCTCTTCAATTGCTGTTGGGATGCTCCATGTTGCATCCCAGCGTGCAGCCCTGTGACTCCCGGTAACCATCCCAGCTGTGCTGTGCCCGGGACTTTGACTCCCTTCCGCTTGGTCCCACACATGCTCTCTGTCTACTCTTCTTCTCAGGGAGAAAATGTAAAGTAAATTAAGATCTACCTTGGAAAAAAGAGAGGATAAGATACCCAAGTGGAAAGTGGAATTCCCACTCATCATTCACAATTTGTGAATACAGATAAGTGGTCTTATTTATTATTACAGTATCATTGGGGTTCTCTCACTTTCTAACAAATTCTGGCAGCACCACAAGATGAATGATTTTTATTTGCATGGAATATCTTAGTATATTATCCAGGCTCTTGTTTTTCCTTTTTCTTCTTATTCTTCTTACTTTTTGAGTTTAGCTTAGTAGTATTTTTTTTCAAAAGAGATAAAGGAGGTAAATTGAAATGGAAAGGCCAGGAAGGTGATAGCAAGTCTTGAATCAGATAAATTACTACCTTTGACTTCTTTAAATCAGTCCTTTCCACTAAGACAGAGGTTTTCAAACTTCGCCTCACGTTATAATCACCTGAGAGCTTTTAAAATTTCCAACGCCCAGATGCCAGTGCACATCAGTTAAACCAGAATCTCTATGGGTAAAACCCAGGCATGAGACCTGTGCTAGAGGCTCCGCTGAGCTTCGTGCTAGAGACTTCTTTGAGCCTCAGTTTCCTCATTAGTAAAATTAGAAAAATAAATGAAGGTATTGATTCGTAGAAATAATGCACTGGGATGAATCTTCATCCCAGAGTATCAGAAAACAGCATGGGATAAGGTAGGTCCATACTTTGAAAATAAAACTCCAACAACAGTAATATATTTGAAATTATTAAAATGGCTATAATTTAATCCTAATTATGAATAAGAATTTACATCACTCAACTTTCTCTCCAATCACTGGAATGATCATGATACATTCTTGCCTATTCTATTCTCATATTATGGGTGCCTACATCATATGGTTCCCCACTAGATGAGTAATAAGGTAAATAAACTTAGCTAGGACAATTCCCATTGGCATTTGTCAGCTACGTTAAAGAAAATAGCTGTGATACTGTAGAACACAACAGAGCCAGTAATATAAGTTATCTTGATGGGGCTTGGAGCATATGAACAGGATTGTTTTCTTCGGAGGGGGATGAGGGGGTTTCCTCGGTAACTGAGCTTCTCATACACCAACATTGATCACGATTTGCATGTTATCAGCACAGAGCCATGGATGATAGAGTTGTTGCCTCACTCAGATTCAAATATTTATCAACTACCTACAGAGCACTAGTGCTCACGATTGTTCTCTCAGGCCCTTCCAAAATTTAATCCTCTCTCCATCCTTAGAATCTTGAGAGGTTGATTCCGTTATCTCTATTTCACAGGCTTAAAAAAGTGAACATTCCAAGGTGACACAGGTGGGTGAGCTGGCACTCCCTCTGGGAGTGTACATTCCTTCCCTCGACACCTGGCTGCACACCGACACTGCCTTCATCCATCTGCCTTGTGAGAACCATCCAACGTGAGGCCATGCTCACAACCTTTTTGGATGACAGAGCAGAGGCCCAGGATGCCAAGGAGCATGGTGGGATTTGTAGCCCAAGTGTATGAAAAATAAATGTGAGCCTAGAGGAAACTCTTGAAGTAAGGTAAACGAATGACTTCTGCTGACCAGATTTTTTGATGCTATTGCCCGATGCTATTGCTCTACACCCTGTTTCATGAGAGACTGCCTTTCAATTCCAAATACGCCAGGGGAAAAGGTCATCACGTAAGCAACAAAGAAAATTGAGATAAATGAGAGCATAGGAGGAGTTTTCTGATGAGTTCCTTAAGGCTCAAAATTATTCTTACTCTCCCCCCCACTGCCCCTTAGGTAGCATCCTCTGTAGTGATCAGATATAATTTGATCACCAAATGCGAAATGTCTTGTTAAATGAACTTCCTTATTTTGATTATTTGGTTCTTCATTTGTTGCACTGAGATCGCAACAAATAGTAAATGCTGGTTGTGAAAACATATCTCTCTATATGTTTTATTATTTTGAGATGAAGAAAATAATCAGTTTTTTAAATTTAGTTAATATATAAATATAATTTCAAAAGTTAAGTAATCACCTATACATTATTTTTAAAAGGGTTTTGCTAAAATCAATATATATTTTTCCATTAGACTCTAAGGTCTGTTACAATTATACAGAGGGTATTTTTTAGTTGTCCATCTCCTAGTTCTTTAAACGCATTTCTTGCTTTCAGTAAATGCTTTGAGGGGTTCTGAGGGGTTCAAGTTCCAGAGGGAGCTGTGGCTCCAAATTGTCAGCAATCTGGGACCATGTATGAAATGTGTACAAAACAGATTGAGAAGGCAGAAGTTCCTGCTGACACATGTTTGCTGCCCTAGGAATATGAGTAGCCTAGTTTTTCAAAGGTAATGGCCAAAAGTCTTAATTTTCTTTCTTTACCCCACTGAGTTGGGATATACTGATATAGGGTCATTTGGTTTGGAATCAGGTGAATGGATTATGTGTTTTCAATAGCATTCCAGCCCCATCACATATACAGACGAATTTGCTCACAGTCACAAAGTTACATTTTAGCATATCTCCATAGCCTGTTGGAGCTGGCTCCACTGGGCGCCTCTTTCCCAGCTTCCTCCAGGATGGAGCTCTGGCTTCTCCTCCCCCAGGAAGCCTCCCATGGCACCCTCACCACAAAGGCCAGCAGGGCGGCCCTTCTCCCACTGCTGTGTGATTCTCCGGTTGTATCAGACAGAGCTCCTGGAAGCAGGCCTGGTAGGCCATGGTCCTCTGATGAAAATATATTTAAAAATCAAAAATGAATCTATGAATCTCTTTCCTGTATGGCTCTTAATGAGTCTGCAAAGGCCACACTTCAAGTTCGGGTTTCCCGGTTTATTCTCTGTGGTTGTACTCTTGGTTTCCCCAGGGCTAACATGCAATTTGACAGTTTGTGGACCATGGACTCTTAATTAGCATGTAGATCAACTGGCACCTCCTGCTACCACCAAGAGAGGCTGTGTGTGCTTCTCTCACCCCACACATCTAAGGGAAAGGCTCCATGCATGACCCAGGTAAGCTGCTTTGGAAAGGCTGCTGACTTGTATGACAATCATAG
>CM053508.1:78419502-78435491 GCA_028627145.1 Eidolon dupreanum | reverse complement strand
AAAAACTAACAATTATGACTAAAATGTGCACAGAAATCATATTTACAATATTTTAGTCTTTGTACACAGTGAGTCCGAATCAATAATTCCATGAAGACACACAAACTATAACTAAGAAAAAAGTATTAGAAACCTACCTTTGCAGAATCAGAAACATTATCCCAGTATGGAGAAGGAAAATCCACTTGCCCCATCAAAATCTGATCAAAAAGCACCTCCTGGTCATCACCACTTCTGTTTAGATGAATGACAACAATAAGGAAAAAACAGGACTAAGATGTCAACTCAGGGTATGTCACTTCATTCCTATTCCTTAGAGCCCTTCCTTCCCCTATAAATGTGTAAAATGTGTGCCTTTAAGCAATTCAAAATGCCAGTATGGAACAGTTGTGGTAAATTAGAAAGAATGAGTTTTTAAATTACATGAAGAAGATGTGTGGAAGGCATGTAAATCAGCACGCACAACATGGAAAAATAACAGGCGTTATAAGTGAGGTTCTTATTATGGTCTATTCCTGCTGCAGCCTCCTTTGTGCAAGAAGGCCGAATAGATCATTCAGAAAATAGAAAAATGCCTTGTTGGTGCTAAGTAAAAGATTGCCGCCCATACCCACGGAATGGAGGGAAACCACACAGCAGGATGTAAGTGATTACACCAGCTGCCCAGATGTCCACCTTGAGGCCATATCTGAAAAAGTAAGTGACACCAGAGTTAGCAAAGTCAGGCCGGGACAAATTGCGATGCATGGCAAAATAGATGATTCTTCTATTCTAAACCGAAAACCAAACCAGACAAAATAAACAGAGTTCAAGGAAAGAGTAATTTAAAAACAGACTATTTAAGGCACAAGAATAAAAATCAATGTAATGCATGGTTAGGCTCATACCCAAATATAAGTAAATGAAGGCTTTCGGCAAAAAGGTTTATTATGGTCATATCAATTTTAAGATAGAGACAGACTCTTAAGACTATCTAACTCCTTAATTTTAGAAATAATAATTACATATAAGACATTTTTCAATTTATAAAGCACTGACATACGTTATCTTATTTTGTTTTACCAACAACTCCGTAAGTCTTACAGGATATTATTATTTCCTATTTTATACAAGAGGAAACTGAGGTTCAAAGGGGTTAATAATTTTGCTCAAGATAACAGTCAGGTCTACGGCCATGCCACCCTAAACGTGCCCGATATTGTCTGATCTTGGAAGCTTAACAGGGTCTGGCCTGGTTAGTACTTGGATGGGAGACCACCTAGGAAGACCAGGTGCTATAGGCATTAAAAAAAAAAAAAAAAAGACAGTCAGTGGCCAAGTTGGGCTCCAGCCAAGGTCTTCAGGAGCCCAACCAAATCCTCCTTCTACCCCACACCACTCACCCGCCCCCCTCCCTCCCCCCCCCCCCGGCCCCCGCAGGCCTCAGAGTTCTCACAGTAGAAAAAGGAGCCACGTCTGAAGCGACACCCTCTGACGGAGGTCAGGCATGGCTACAGATGTGGCCTCCCAACTCACTCAAATCTGACGAATAGAAAAGTCCTCATTACCTCACATCTTACCTTGGGGACTTTCCTATTGGGATTCCCTTCTCATCTATTTGGTATTTCTGCCTTTCTGGACTATACAACAAGCAGAAAAACTATCTCCAACTGGTTGGTGGGTGCACCCCAGGTGATTAGCCGTGGTTTGCTGCTGCCGTCCCATCCCTCCCTAACCCTTCTGTTTAGGGCTAGTGCTTCAGAAACCTACCTATGATCCCTGGTAAGAATCAGGCTCTTTATGGAAAGAGTCTTTTACTCACACAGACCTGAGTTCAAATTCTGACTCACTTACATGATATTCAATCATCAGAATCTGAATTTATTCATATGTCAAATGAAAATCATATCATCTACTGGAAGAGTAAGAATTAAGTGAAGGCGCTTAGAGCCTGGTATGTAGTAGGCCCTTAGTAAGTATTAAGCCAAACCATATTTTCCCCCCATTCTAGAGATTTTCATTAATCTTACACTGCCACACACAGAAATCAGTAAATTCCCAGTGGCCCTCGGATGACTAAGGGTGTTTGTACTCCACAGATAACCAATGGGTTGCCAAGAGGGTCAAAATGGGACCAAGAGTGGAGACGAAGACCAGCTGAGAGAAGTGGCCACGAGACTGTAATGGCTGCATATGGCAGTGTCTGCTTTTATCTCCAAAAGCGAGTTAATTACCATCGCTGTATGTTTCTTTGTTAGTTTGCACATTTTTTTACTCTGGGGTTAATGACTGCTGTTTTACCTTTAACAAAGTCCAAATAAGATTGCAGTAATTGGCAACTTGACTGGGAAAACAGAGAAAGTGGCTCCTACTTTAAAGTGAAAAATAAAAGTGAAAGAAATCTGTTAGCTAATTTCGTCTGGATGTGACAAAGCAGTTGTTTCTCGTATTCTTGAAGCAGACTAGATCTTCTGCAAGCACAGTGCTTCAGCAGACACACAGGAAGCACTTACCCGGTCTCTGCGATGATTTCTGGAGCCACGTACGTTGGGGTGCCACAGACTGTGTACAGGGGGCCATCCACAATGGTGGCCAGCCCAAAGTCACCCAGCTTCAGTGACTTGCTGCCATCTTGGTGTTCATAGACCTAAAATGAAAGCAAAAAGTGAAATTATCTTAACCAAGAGCTCAGAAACTCTTTCTTGAAGAAATAAGGGGCAGAGTGCTTTAAATTTAATATATTTATTACATAATACCAGGCAATTATACACAGACATATCTTTATACAAGAATATCTTTCTTTAGATTACTTTAGAATTGGAAACATGGTGAACCGCCAGCAAATGGAAATCTGTTAAATAAATTATGGTACATTCATGCAATGGATGCTCCATGACCATTAAAATGTGGGTTTGTATTTATTGAAATGAATTATGTCTGGAAGTGAGGACAGCAAATTTTAGATTGGTTTGCATTAAGTGTCTATTAAAGAAAAAATATGAACAAAGAAAAATGACTGAGAGTATGGTTTGTCTGTCTCTGGGTGGTAAAATTATGGAAGGTTTTTTTCTCCTTTTGTTTGTCTGTATTTGATGTTTCTACAGTTAAAACTCATTCGCATAATACAATGAAACATAGAAAATCTCTAGTGCAATATCTCTAATTTCTTAAAATAAGTACCTCTTCATTTTAATATATAAGAAGCTTTAAAAAATGCAGTTCTTTAGTAATTAAACAGAAAATCTACATGTATATTAAAATATTTTGTTTTTTTAAATAAATACTTGAAAGGGATATTAACATTTCATTCACCTGTGGCAGTCTGGAAAGATTTATCAGGCGCAAGCCAGCCTTCTGTCCAGGTTTCCTTATTAAGGCAGTAAAAGTCTCTAGTCTTTCACCCAACAAATCAAGAAAAGGATGCGTGTGACCATAGGCAAGTATTATACTCCTTTAATTCTAACCCAGGATCAAACCAAATGGATCTGCTCTAAAAAGTATCCCAAATAACTTCTATTATTTCAAAAAAAAGATCAAAGGGTATTTAGAATTCTAATCCAGTGCCCTCCATTGGAATCAATAAGATAAAGGAAAGAGAACCACAAAAGTTGGTATTCCCAGCAAAGGCAGTCACCAGGAAATGCCTCACAGAAATGGTGAAGTTTTCCACATACATCAAAATAATTCTCCCAGGCAGCTGAGGCCCCACGTTCCTCTGTCACTGCTCTGTGATCATCTGCACCGGCTACAGCAGTTGGAAGCTCACACAGCAAGGCACATCTCCACACGTCAGGAGTGCGCTACCAACACATGCCGTGTTAATACCAAAGTAGATTAACTAACTGCTCATTTCACTGCAGCTTGAAGTGCAGATGTTTGGCCGGCTAAGCTGCAGTATCGGCAACGATCATTTGGACCTAACCGTTTTGGATCATTCGGGTCTGAGAGGCAGGCAGTCCTCTCTGGGGAGACCTTTTCTGGGCAGAAAATATTCTTTTGAATTTTCTCCACACTCAGAACATGGAGGTCTCTACCTTGGGCCTTGACCATGGTCAAGTCTGGGCTCCCTCAGACAGGGGTCCAGAGACTTATGGGGTCACCCGCACTTTGGTTGTCAGGATAAAGACAACCCAAGCCATTTGCACCTCACAGATGTGCTTTGCCCAGGTGTCACCTGGGATTGAGACCATCCTTCCTATTATACTGGAGCAGCCATCCAGCCCTGGTCAGCACGAACAAGTCTGAGTCATGGAATTTAAGGTGTCAGAGCTGCAAAGTACAGTATTATTCCCAGCGTAAATGATCTCAGGCAAGAGAAATCCCGAGGTTGCAATGTTGGCCATCCTGGTCATCCAAATGACAAGCAAATGTTTTTCATGAAAAGAAATCTGAATTGGAAACATCTGGTAGATCATCTAGTTTCTTTTCCAGACAGAGCCAAATTGTTTACTTCCTTGAGTCCATTTTGTTACCGATAACCTTTCTAAAATGCAAAGGAATCTCTTGCTTTGATGTTCGATTACGACCAAACATTCACAGAGCATGTTTTGTGAGACTGGGCAGATTTCAATTTCCACATCTCCATTTATACAAGAATTTTGTGGAGTTTCTTCTAAATGTACTATGTATTGTCATCTAACTTTATTCAAAAGTTGGACAAACGCAGATGTTGACAAATTCAGTTGTAAGTTATGTTTTAGTTATGAATATGTAATTCTTTCACAAGTAGCAAAGGTTTTATTTTTGAACACCTACATTTTCATAGGAATTTTATCTCATATATAGCCATATGCCAATTATATTTAATATACGTGAGTAGTAAAGTTCAAGTCTTCAATAACTAAGAAAAAAGCATTAAAAAACCTACATAAAGAAAATGAGAATCACCTAAAAGTAACAATAATTCTTAAATAAACCAACACCATTTAAATGAAATACCTAGGATCTGTCTTTTTCACACTTTTTTTTTTTGTCTCTTTAATCATTTCTACAATGTCCCTTCTTTTTGCTTTAGAAACCATACAGTAGAATTTTCATGAACATAAAAGGGTTACAATGATGCTTATGAGAGATAAGAGTTTACAAAGTAATTGTCTGAATTGTCTAATCCATGTAACTGAAATCCATTTGTAGACACAAGATTATTAGAAATGCTTTGGTAAAAATGTTTTTGCAGGTGAATAACTGTCCAGGCTTCCAGTTTGGAATTCTGTTTGACTTACTGTTGGGCAGGGCAGGAAACAAGGTTGCTTTGGGTTTCTCTGTCAACACCTGGGGAGATGGATGCAGAAGAATGCATTCCAGGCTTTTTCTCCTCCAATGGGAGGGGTGTACCTCGCCTAAGCTCCCACCTGGGGCTTGGCATCAGCGCCCCACTCAGTCTTATCTCTTCCTGAGCCAGTCACAGAGGGGCATAAGTGAGTCCATTTAAAATAGTAATTAAACTGTTAAAATCACAGATTGCTAAATACATCTGTTTCAAACAGACACACGTGAGTACACACGCACACACAATCACAAAATCATCTCCAGAAAGTATTTTCCCAAATGGCAGCTATAAATTCACTTCGAAGTAAGCTTTTAATTAAAAGTTAAGAATCGGAAAAGCTTCTAAGACATTCACCTTTAACATGCTGAATGCTGAGTCCTTGTCTTATAGCAGTCTCTGAAACAATTCTGACTTGGTTCTTCTGCATGTGTCCTCATCCTCACTGTCTTCCAGACGGGACATTCGCAGGCTGCAAGCATAGGCTTGGACAGCCTGTTCCAGCATGTGGGGTTCCCGTATAAGAAGGACTTTATGCTGTAACTGTATTTTAAAGCTTTCATGGAACATGACCCACACATGAGGTAGGAGTTACATCCATTGTCAATCAAAGAGTATCTATGACATGAGTTATAATTTAATGTTCATCCCAGGCCCTTTAAAGACTATAGATGTTCCCCTACATCTTAAACACTGAGGGGCTATTAAAGAGATGGGGATTAGTGCAAATTACCCAGTATGTAGTGCTTTCACTGTTTTAACTAAGCAATAAAACTGTGTAATTGTACAACACTAATTGAATGCAGCTACACGTAATTGTGGGCTGCCATATGCATCCTATTACCGTAAAGACTGTCAGTATTTTGTAAGCTACTCTTGTGATCATTGCAGATGGCTACAGTTGGAGAAGTTGTTCTCTAGGGTTTATTATATGGCTATAAAGACATCCCATGATTTGACAGACTAAATGTGTTAAATGGCAACAATTATGAAAAAGGTTCCAATTAAGAACTGAAGGCATGTCCTACCAAGAATAGATACAGTAAAAGGTCAGGTATTAGGCTTTTGGCTTCCTGATATTTTACACAAGATTTTTCTTTTTTAAAGAAGAGTTTTATTTTTGTTTCTTTTTCATTAATTAGGGTTTCTCAGTAACCGTAACTTTCTGAACAGTAGATGTTTGGGCATATGTCTGATTTCCCATGGATCAGAAACTGACACCATTTGGAAAAGTTATTTGAAAAAATAAAAGAGTTAATATGAGTCATAAAATGCAGCCGGTGGCTGTAAAAAAAAAAATAACAAAATTCACAGCTAACGTAAACCCAGTCAAATGGTTTCCGAAATTCCCATAACAGAAAACTAAAAGCTAACTAATGTAACAGATGTGTTGGAACAAACATAATTCGCAACGTTGCTGTGAACTCTAAGATAACCCTGTTGAAATGCTGGCTAATGAATCATTAGTAACCACTGAGATATCTTTTACAGAGGAGCTCAGTAAGTACTAAAAATTATTTCACCAAATAGAATTGAACAAAGGTAGCATGAAATCGACAAAGCCATGAAAAAAATGTCAATTTACTATTTAACAAATATAGCACCCCTTTAAAAAGACATCGATTTTCTTCTGACCACAGTATATGGTCTTTATGATCCTTTCTAAGGAAAATGGATTAAATTTAAACCTTTAATCTTTAAGAAGTGAAATATAATGACATTTATGCAGGGAATTAGCTTGCAAAATGTACTTTATGGTCCACATACTTTAGACTTGAGAAAAACTAAAACCATTAAATACCTGCTTGTAAAATCTTTATGAAATCAAAAGTTAAATGAAATAATAAAAATAATAAAGGTTTTATAGAAGTCAGAAGAAAGTAAGTCAGAATAGTGGTGACAATATTAGAGGAAAAAATAAAATAGTTTTACACTAGAGAAATCTGGGAAGATGAAGTGAATGGAGACTCCAGGAAACCTGATTCCCATCCTCACTTTAAAATAGTCATGAAACTATCTAAAAAGGAGTTCTTTGCAGCTGCAGCACGATACATAAAACATTCCGGATTCTGTTAGCAATTGTATATCCTAGGATTTTGTTAAAACTGTGGGAAGTCAACGTCATTTCAATTTTTAAAAACTGTATTACATTTTTGGCACACAAGTAATATCCAATATGTCATTGCAGGAAAATTAGAAAAGACAGAAAATTATAGAGGAAAGAAAATCACTCATGTTCTTGAATAACCTAGAAATAGCCATTGTTAACATTTTGGAGCATGGACTTCCAGAGCTTTCTTTCTCCCTCCTGCTTTTCTTTTTCCAGTGGACAATACACCCTGAAGTTCTCCCAAGTGAATAAGCATATGTCTACATCACGATTTTCAGTGGCTACCGGATAGTCCATTGTATGGATGTATCATAGTAATAACCCCAATGATGAACACACTGCCATTTATGGAGTACATGGGATATGCCAGCCATTGTCCCACTCATTTTCGCACTCGATCTTCACAACAACCCTATTAGGTAATCTTGCTGATATTTTGCAGATGAGAACATTGAAGCTCAAAGATGTTAAGTAACCAGCTAACAAGTGGCAAAGCCAGAACTTAAGCTCATGTATATTCAAATGACTGATTCTAACCAGTATGTACTCCTATCTCCCTATCCTATCTTTATTTAACTGATCAGTGCCTTGATGTAAGTTGTTTCTCTACATTTTTTTTCCCATAAACTATAAGATGTGATTTTTTTTCTTTAGGCTACATTTCTAGAAGTAAAATTACTGGGTCAGGATACACATATTATTTTAAGGCTTTGGTTCTATATCACCAAATTACTTTTCAGAAAGGCTCTTTCAATTTATTCTTACATCAATCCATATGAGATAACCTCATAACTCTGCCAACACCGTATATTATTATTATTATTATTATTTATCTTTGCTAGTTCAGTCAGGCCATGCCATTTTAAAATGAAATGAAGTCCTTAATGACAGAAGAACGAGTAGGAATGTGGAGGCGACAGACACAGACCAACCATAGCGACAGTCTATACTTTTACTACTTGTCTTCTCCCTGGGGGAATCAGAGGGCCTTGGAGAGGGGCCCTCAGGAAATGCAGTAACTTGGGGGAAAATACTGTTTTTCTTCTCTATTCCCTCAACTTTTAACTAAATTTAGACAGCAGAATTTTTTTTCTAATCACTTATGTAAAGTGACCATTCACTTTCTGCTTGGACATTTCCAATGACTACAAGCTACCTGTAAGAAAGGCCACTTAATTTTCAAACGGGTATAGTTGTTAGAAAGTTTTCCCTATGTCAACCTCAAATCTCATGCCCATTGACGTCTGCTCTTTAGTTTGATTGAGGTCAGTGCTCTCAAAGTCAGCCCAGAAGAGTTTCCCATCTTCCGTTTGGCAGCGTCTCCTGTATGTGATGAGCGCCACCATACTCCACCTCCAAATCATATGCCCCGGTCCCTCGGCCTAGGGGTGATGTGGTGTGAACAGGCAGTGGGCTCCCCTGATGATGGCACTCTTTTAGTGAAAGGAGTCTAAGGGCGCATTTGTATTTTTAGAAGTCACGTCACACTGAAGCTCACGCTGACTTATTTTCAACTACTAGCCTTTGACCTGTTCAGGCCAAGTTTTCCCCATTATCGCTTTCTGCAATGATCATTAAAACAGCTACACTTCAGCCACTTAGTCCATGGGGGTTTATGTTGATATCTTGTTGAATTTCATCTTACTGATTTTGAACCTTTATAGAGCTAAAGATATTTTTTGGATCTTAACTGTGTCATGTGATATAACACACTTTTGCTTCAGCTCACTGGTAATGCTGATTAGGGCAAGTGGGTCTAGTGACAGACTCCTGTGAGACCTATGGCCCCTTCCTTTGAGGAGTCCCCGATCCATTGATCACCACTATGGCAGAAAGTTCGTAGTATAGGAGACTGACTACAAATCGACTCAAGTATGTTTTTGTGTATGACCCCGAGGCACACTCTATCCGTGGCACTTGCCTTGTCTACCAGTGCAGTTGGCTATCCTATCACAAAATGGGTTTATTTTGGGGTTAAGAGATGAGATGAAGGCAGAAGGAAATTTTCTATTTTGTGAGCTTGGGGTTGGCTTGCTAGAAACTAAGAGCTGGCACACAACTACAGCCATCACTTAAGGAAAACAGGATAAAATCCACTTAGTGAAAAGGAGGGTCATGAGCTACACATGCCATTTTGATGGGCAGCTATGAGTAGGCATAGAATTTTTTTAAAAAAGTTTCTCACCAAGAGAGAGATATGTTTTCTGAAAATAAAATTTTATATTTCAAGAAAATTATTGTGTTTATTTCTGGAATCTAATAATAACTAGTGATGTACATTATATTTTTGCCAGTAAAGCCTTTCATTTTCCTAAGGAGGTGGAATCTGTGTATACATTTTAAAAAGACCCTAACAGTTGCCTGGAAGAAATGCAGGCTGCTACACAGTTGTGCTGCCAAGGCTACAAGCTCGCCATCTAGTGGTGACTTGTGTAAATTGAAAGCAGTTTATCTCAGTAAGTTTTTTGTTTTTTGTTTCTGAGTCGAGAAATGACTTGTCATGTTAGATCTGTCCTCTGTTCTGTGAAGAAGTATCATTCATTCACTCTCTCATCAACCTGTCACTCACCCATATAATTATTAAGCATCAGGCCTGACAAAGCAAAATGAACCACATAAAATCACTGGTATAATCAACTTGTGTGAAAAAAACAACTTAGTAATGATACAATAATAAAATTGTAAAAGATATCAATATTGAATCAGTTCCCAATTTTCACCTAAAATGTGGCAAGAAACATCACTGCAAATCAAATAATATTTCTCATTGACCTGACCAAATGTTTAGACTTGAATAAATCATTCATATGATCAATATAGCTCTTTAAGGCCAAGCTATGCCATTTTTATATTGGTCTATAAGAATTGAAAATAAAAAATTCTAAGAGTTCTGTATAAACAATGATACTATATAAAATGAAATCTATAACAATTATTTATGAATTAACATTTACAAATAATACTTTGCTAATTATAATAAACCCTTAATTAGCAAAACTCTTGCTAGTAGTCTAAAAATTTATAAGTTTTTTGAGGTGTCTTAATATAATTTTAATTTAAAGTATGTAGTTAAAAATAGACTTAAAAATCTTTACATTAAATTTATTATAGCATTTTTTATACAATAGTCTATAGTGCTACGTTTTGCCAGGATATGGCAAATCCATGCATGAGTAAATAGTAAAATTTTAAAAGAAATGTCAAAAAAAGGTAAAAGAGATTATTTTTACAATATACAATTTTATTGTTAAACTATTTTTAGGGATAATTTAATTTTTATTACAAATACAGGGGAAATAAAAACGAAGGGAATTAATAGGTTTTACCTCTTTATCTTCATAAAGTTTTCTTAAAGGAGGCTACAAGGAGTTAGGCAACTTGTTTAAGGTCATAAGACTAGCCAGAGGGAGAGTGAAGTACTCGGTTTTGAACTTTTGTCCATCTGACTATAACTCCTGAGTATGTGAATGTCTGTCACCATGCTGGTTCTCCTTCCACAGAATGTGACATTGACAGAGGTCTCAAATGCAATTAGTGATGTCATCCTAATTTTGTTAAACTTATTCTATACTTCTACCTATTTTATCCCATAATAGATTTATCCCTGCAAAACTCACCCACCTTTAACGGTCTCCTATAGTAAGAAATTACTATTTTGGAGAAGCAGAATTACTTTAGTTTTTCATATGTATGTTTTAAAACAACGTTCTGAATAACTATAAGGATTGATAAGTATTAAACTGGAAAAGGAAGGAAGAACTTTTCCTTTTTGAGTAATTTAAAATATGTTCGAATGAACACAATACTTACAATGCATCCTGCAAATTGTAATTTTGGAAAAAGCACGCTGCTGTGTAATCATTTATGGCATTTACAGAAATAGATAACGCTCTGGTGGGAAGCTAAACTGAACTGCAAAGGGGGGAAGGGAAGAAAAACTCTAAATTTTCAATCACTGACTTTTCAGAGTTTAGAGAAGTTTTTAAACAAAGGCCCAGTTGTAAGCCTGTTCCCATGACAAAATCCCACATAATTCAGGAATAATGAATGCAGACGAGAGCAAATTGCCGCGGCTCACCGAGGCAGCTATGCAGAAAGGAATGTTTAGGTTACCACAGAGATGCGGAATTTGAGGTGCAATTAAGTCAGAACTCCGCCATTTGACCTCAGCTGCTTCCATTAGCCAGTAGCCACAAGATTACTAACATAATTGCAAATGAATTAATTGCTTGCATATTTATTTCTCGAGTGTCTATTTTCCCTACTTGAATGTCCACGTGTGTGTCTCTATTCCCTGGCACAGCACCCAGCACACAGTAAGCCTACCATAAACCACTCTCCCTCATTTCTAGCTTTGTGTACTCTTGTGGTTATAGCTTGGGCTTCGGAGGGCGACAGAGCTAGGTCGAGATCTTGGCTCTTCCACTTACGAGGTGTTATGGCCTTGGGCAGACCTCTGAACTCCTAGGCACTCAGTTTCCTTATGTGCGAAATGGGGCAGTAATTAAACTTAGCACTGACTCCCATGTGGTCCTCGTGAGAATTCAGTGAGAAAATGAGTTTAAAGCCTCACACAGCGGGCACTCATAGGTGCTTCTCCTTAACAGCAGACCTTATCGGTCTTTATTGTGCAGTGGGACTTGGGCCGCTCATCTGCTGTTGAACTTGAGCGTTCATGCAGATCATGTGGGAGAGCCTGCCGCAATGCACATCTGCACCCTGTCACCAGTCACCAGAGTCTGGTTTGGTAGGGCTGCAGGGAGGCTCAGAAATTTGCATTTTTAACAGGCATCTGGGAGTAATTCTGAGGCAGGGGGTCTTTGGACCACCCTTGGAGAAACACTGCTTTAGAAAGAGATCCCCAATTCCCAGATTTCTGAAGAAATGGGCAGACTCATAGTCACATATAATAATACATGACTCTCAGGATTGGATAATGGAAGTAGAAGAACCATCATCTTGGGAGGCGAAACTGAAAAGCTTTCATTAAAATTCCAGCATGAAGAGCTAGCGAAATTTATGTCATTCCCATATTCACCAGGGACAGTCCCTGACACCCAGTCTTGGTCTCCTCATCCTTTCCTCATTCTTTCCAATACCTCCCCTGAACAATGGACCCAGAAAGGACGCTCGGCGCCTGCACGGAGAACCTCAGGGATGGTGAGTTCACGGAGAGCAAGCCAGAGCTATGAGGGGGTAAGCGCGCCTCTGATGCTCCCAGCCGGTCTTCGCCACGCCTGCTTTCATGCTGCGGGACTGCTGCCTCTAAAATCCATTACGATTTATTCTCTTAGCTTTTAGAGCATATTATTGAGATGTAAACTTGGGAGACTCGCAAAGTCTAAAAGGGCTTGCTTCTGCCCCCCCCCCCCCACCAAGTAAAACTTTCAAACACAAAAGTGCTGTAGGTAAAAAAATATCTATAGGTGTTCTTGACTCTCTTGGCCTGGCGGGGTGTTAGCCCAGGCCTAGACCTCCGGAGCCTGTTCCCACACAGCCTCCGGCTGTTATTTGATGTAAGGTGAGTGCTCATATCGACCTATTAACCCTTATAGATCAACTTACAAGACTAGTTTTCAGCTAGTTACTGAAGGCCAGCTGTAAAGTAGCCATCAAGGTTTTTTTTTTTTTTTTTTTTTTTTTTTTAAGAAAGAAAAGGAAATAGAAAAGAAAGAGAAAACTTCACGTTTGCCCACGAGTCCTCGGAGCTTGGAACCCTCCCTTACCAGCAGGTTCTCCGGCTTGATGTCGCGGTGCACGATATTCAGGCTGTGTAGGTACTTGATGGCACTGGCCAGGTTGTACAGCATCCCACTGGCGTCTCGCTCAGTGTATTTGTTAGTGGAAGTAATGGCATCGAAGAGGTCTCCGCCCTGAGGAGAGAGCGGCAGGCAAGCCGCACGTTAGCAGATGTCCCATGCGGCTGCCTGGAGGGGGCCTGACACACCGTAGAGGAAATGAAGGGTGCGTGCAGGACCTCCAGGCTCCACCCCCGGGGTCCCCCGGCCACCTCCCTCTCCCAGGAAATGAAGGGTCCATGCAGGACCTCTGGGCTCCCCGGGCTACCCCGGCCACCTCCTTGTGGGGATTTCTCCCTCTGCTGCAAAAGACATTTCCTTCCAGGGCTCAAAGAAAGAAGCAGGTGGGGCCTCTCTGCCCTCAGACTGGAAGCCTTTCCACAGGCCCCCCCACTCGGAGGAGAGGCGAAGCTGGGTCTCCAGGGCAGAGGCACTGTGACAACTGAGTGTCCTGGTGGCCTGTACTATGCGCCTCATACCAACTCCCAGCAGAAGTTCAAATTCATAACCTCCAAAATGAGAAGCAGGTAATACTGCAAATCGCACCCTGAACAAAATGCTCTTCTGCCTTGTGAAACACACACACACACACATGCCCTTCATTCTCTAGACTCAGCTCTCCTGGAGTGGGCGTGGTGTTTTCTTTATCAATACTGTGCTTCTTTAAGAAACAGAGAAAAGGCCCAGACACTGTCATTCCGAAGATGAGAGAGGAGGGAGGAGGCTGGAGAAATTTAAAGGCGGTTTTCTAGCACCACTATTCATCTGGACTTCTGTTTCCCTTGTTCCCGGCTGATTTATTATTATTTGGTGAAATGAAATGATTTTAGCCTTCAACTTAAGTTCCATTATTTGAACCCAATCCGAGAAGTCGGGTCTGATATACTAACAGCGTTCGCATCATTCTTGCATATGATGCACCAAACAGCCGAGCACAGTAGCCAATTGTGTTCATCTGTTACCTAGTGTGGTTGGGACTCAATTTTTCTTTTTAATTAGCAAAAGAAGAACACATCACTTGTAGGATGACAACCTTCGATTCCCGGCCTTCCGATGCTCTGCACACCCTCGGGAAGTGGTCCCACTGACCAGTCATCCTCAGCGTTTCCCAAATTGTTGAAACACATACATTTTTTTTCCGAAATGAACACCTTCTCTCTCGACTTCCTGTTTCTCTCAAAGGTAAGGCTGTGCTAAGCAGGTTTGCTGGTCGTTTCCACGCCGCCCTAGGGGGCAGGATTTTCACTGTGGTGGACGTGAACAGCACCCCGATTGCAGTAGGACCCACGGGGGGCTGTATGCGGCGGCCCTGCAGCCCGCACCCTGTCCTGGTCATCCAGGCTCCAGGCATCCCGTAACCTCACTTCCTCTTCACCCTCAGCAGTGGAGTCAACGAATCCAACCAGCCCTTCCTTTACCGCATGCCTCATTCACACCCTCCCCGGCCATCCTCCCTCACCTACTGGGTGAGTGTTCTTGTCCCTTCATCCCAGGGCCACTGTCACGTGGCCTGACAACCTGCACGCTTCTGTGGACTCTGTATCCAACGCATCTTGTACACTGACTGTCACCTTCCCACACGACGTGTTGGTAAAGATTTTCTTTCTCCAAGAAATCAGCTTCCTTTTCTCACGGCTCTCCATATTCTGCCTCCGACCCTCCTTCTAACTGGTCTAATCTCATCTCCTGGCACCAACTAGACCTTCTTGCTCCAGATACGATATCTTTTCCCTGGTCACCAAAACAATCCCAAATCACTCTGTATCCAAACCTGTCCTCACCAGAGCCCCTTTTCCAGAGTGTCCCCTCTGTCCACTCTGTCTAACTGCTGTTGCTCCCTCGGGGCCTGGCCGGGCCCTCCTGCACCAGGGCGCCTTCCTCTGTGTAGTAAGCAGATGGTACGTGCACGCTTCAGCAGGCAAAGGTCTGAAGTCCTGTTCTTAATAATTGTGGAATTCACTTTTAATAACTGTTACTGAACTGTTTTCCAGCATACAGGCCTTGTTTATCTTACATCTTCAGGTACTCTTTGGCACACCACTGGACTCTTGGAGTTTAAGCACAGCCCCAGCGAAATTTCTCAGGGGTGACGTTATAGGACCTTTTTGGGTCGAGCCTGGGATTGGCCTTCACTTCCAGACCCGGCCTCACAGCAGTTCTGGGTCAGGCTAAATTTAAGGGTATGAACTAGTGGCACAATTGAGGAGTTTCAAGCCTGGACTATGTAGACCCTCTCTGGCCTTGTTAGGCTATCTTGGTCACCTGAGGAATATTCACAAAGCCTGTTAAGTGACATGAAGACCTCCTTAGTTACTCTTAGCCACAGTCACTGGACTAAGCCTGTGACTGACAATCAGACTAAGATTTCTCACGAAATGTGTTCCAAACTCTTGAAGCTTTGCCTCTTTTATTTCTCATCTTCAAATTCAATTTAGTCTTAGATCTCCAAAAATCATCAACGATAGGGAGCTAATCAATTTTTAATAGCAAACAGAGGGGTAATAGGAATGGTTTGAAGATTTTGGTCTCAAGTTTACATCATTATAAAAATACTACTTTTGGCGCTAGAGAAAGTGTAATTTACAATGTTGGTAATTACCAAAACCAACATGAAAATCTTCTAACTAAATGAAATCAACATTTCTTTGTTGTAATAATCATTTAACATTTTTTTTATTTCCCTCAGCCTCAAACATGACAACAACCTTGTGATGCTACAAACAAGCCCTCCCCTCTCTGAAAGAAACAAATCCTAACCCAGAATAGAAAAAAAAGACTTCATCTATAAATATAAATAACCATTAAGTCAAAAAAACAAAACAAACAAACAAACAAA
>CM053508.1:78390123-78419002 GCA_028627145.1 Eidolon dupreanum | reverse complement strand
GATGAATGAGAAAGTGGTTACTTACATCATAGAGAACTCACAGGGCCCTTTAAGGAGCCTCCTCTCAAGAGACTTACGAAGACTGTGCAAATTTGAGACCTAATCAAGGAAAACTAAAAGCTGAAGTATTTATGATAAAGAAAATCTGAGTTTAGAATCCACTAGCGACTTCCTAGCTGGTTTAAAAGGTCTCAGTTGATGGCAGGTGAGCCTGGACCCATGGACTGATAAAATCCAGCAGTCCCAGGGAGGGCCAGAGAGGGAGGACAGAGCAGACACTCGGTTCCACACCTATGCAAAGAGGATGGACAGACAGGATGGTGCTGGTGAGCGGAAGGGGTTCTCTGAGCTTTGTGATTCCTCGTGTTTGCCATTTAATCCTCCATTTGCTTCTGAGAAAAAAGGCCTTGTGGGTCACTCTACAGAACCTTACACGATAGGATTAAACACTCCGTGAGACTGACCCATACTTTCTACCAGGCAGAGAGCCTCGCGGGGACCACCAAAATTAACTCTGCGAATTTTCTTTCTTCATTCCTTGAGGGCAAAACTATAAAGTCATAATAAAATCCTTATTACTGGAAATACATGTTTATAGGAAAGTAGCCGAGTCAGGAAAATGAGCCTAAAATCAGGTGTTAGGACTAAATGCATACCATAGAATAAAAATTTAACTGCTTGCTTTAAGATGGTAAGTGAAAACACTTGGCAAGAAATAAAACCTTAAATGAAGTATTTGCCTTCCTACATACTCTAAACTCCGAGGACCACTATGCCCACGTAATCATTCAGCCAGCAGTGGCAGAGGTGAACGAGGACTGGTCATTGTCCCCAAGGAATCTACAGGTATAATGAAAAGACAACTAGACACCCGATTTGCTGGTGAAAATCCAGGCCATTTGATTGTTTATTCCTGAAATGATATGCTTGACCTTGAACGGAATCATAGACCCTTCGAATGCCACAGCAACAGCAGCAGCTGCCGTGGATCAAACTTTGCTTTCCTCCTAGTCTATGGGAACTTGGTTCATAAGGTCCCCTCCCTTCTTAGTTAGACCCAAGGTTAGAGCTCAAACTACTAGAAAGAAATTTCCAAGTTTTACGGACATGAACTAAATCTCATTTTTAATATTTTGCTAAACGTGGCTTGGAGAAAGCTGTCTCATTCACCCTAGTGGTTCTCAACCCCGTCAAGCTTCTCCCCACATGCTGCCCCCCACCCGCGCCCCGCCACTTCCTGAGAATGCTTCTTGGAAGGGGAAGGGGCTGACAAATGTGGCTGCCTTGGAATAAGGTGCTTTTTGTTATTGTTTGCTGCGTTTTAAAGGTTTTTAAAAAGATTATGTGGAAAAGGAAGAACAGCTACTTAACCATTCCTCTACCACAGCGTTTGCTGAATTTCGTGGCAATCCTTTGTTTTGAGGCAGTTCCTCCCAGAGAGGGGCTGTGTCTTGTAGCCCCAGAAGTGCCCAGTGCAGGCCTGAACGAGCAGGACTTCCAAACATGTCAGTAAAATTGTGGAAACTCCAGAGGGTGGTGGCAGTTAGGACAGTGACAGCAAAGAGGGCTAGTAAATGGCGCACTTTGTTTACACGGTGATTCTAATAAAGTCACAACTCAGCCTCCTCTGTAGAGAGGGGGACTGGGGAGAGCAGAGAATTGAGGCATCCTGGAGTGCCATGCCTAACATCTCCAGAGTGGACTTTTATTTCGAACTTGAACACTAGCCCTTGGCTCTCAGGAGCCAGAGCATCCTCGGGAAGGAAAGAAGGGAGAACACTAGCCATGAGCAGAGAGATACCTAAGCTTCTTCATTCACCCTGACTCATCCTCTCAATCCCACTTCGGAAGGAAATGCCTTCAAACTATAGACATGTCATCCTCGAGGCCCTTGAGAATCATGAAGATTTTTCTAGGCGGATGCAACCCATTTTGGTGACACTAAAGTTTCGGCTCGTTTGGGCGGCAGCTTTGCTATACAGCTCATCAGGTTTACAGGTAGAGGAGTAGGAGAGGGAATCCTGAGCAGCTAGAACTTTAATACTGTTCTGACACCTGTATTACTAAAAAATGCATGCACTGCGGATGGGGAGGAAGGCCAAGAGCCACCAGAGACACCGTCACCGCTCATGGCCACGTCACTTGTGGCTTGCATGATTAAACAGCCCACACGGGGCCAGGAAAGCCAGAGACGAGGGCAGCTCATCGCCAGCCCTCTACCTGTGTTCTGACCTCTCGTTAGGCTTTTCAGCAATTTGCCTTTTCTCTGAGGCCTCCAGAGAACACCTTCAAAATTGAGCACATCTTGGTCTGCCACTTTCCTTTAGAATGTTCTAGGGGCTCTTGAGGCCACTCAGAAAAACTGCTGCTGGGGGACAGGCAGAAATCTAAGCTACCATCAAAGCATGTGCTGGCATGGGACCATGGAAAGCAGGGCCAGGGTGACACTGTTATTGAACCGCTGGTGTAGGAAAATCTTCCCCGTGACAGCACATTATTAACAGAGGAGAGACATACTTGCTCTTACTAAGACATATTCATCCTTCAAAATATGGCAGAATGTACCCACAAGCAATGTGTGCCTTTCACAACATTCTCAGCTCTTTTATTTTCTTGGACCTCTGGAAAATATTAAAAGAATGTTTCATGATACCTCTGGGGAGACAGGGCCCAGGCCATATGTCCTCGTTCAGCAGGAGAGGAATACTTAACAACTTTTGGAGCAATCTGGTGTTTAGATTCTGAAGGTTTGTACGATGAAGCACAAGATGTGAACTCACGCAAAATAAACATGATCCAAACTAGAAAGAAATAAATTAATTCTGGATGGAGAAATGAAAAATATCTATTGTGGGAAGACCAGTATTGTTGAACTGATCCATTCTGATCCATGTATGAGCCAGGACAAACAGCACATGGCTACCATGCCAGACCCAGCAGATGACAAATGCTGGCAAATAACCAGATACCCCACAGTGGAAGGGGATGGCAATCTGCTAAAAATGAGAATTTCTGCTACAGTGGAAATAAAAGTTAATATTGGTCATATTTGCAATTGGTAAAAGTATAGATGAAATATAAGATTACACACACACACACACACACACACACACACACACTTCTGTCCGTTACCTTAGGAATGGTTTTCCTGACTTAATTTGTCTCCTCTGCACAGGGACAAATGTGTGTGACTTTGGCTCAGCTAAGCCAAATTCTTCTGGGAGACTCCTTGTTGAAAGCAGTGGAGTCGAGTGGTCAGATGCATGGGGTTGGAGCTGGGCTCGAAGCTATGCTTTGCTAAGTACTTACTGGCTGAGTGACCTTGGGCATTTAACTTCTCCAGGCTGTCTTCATATGAAACTGAAACAGTACTGATACTGTGGGATTCTCAGGATAATTAAATTAAATAAGTTAAGGGCCTTGCACATGGTTTGTGCTCAGTCAACAGCAGTGGCTCCTGTTTTTGGAGCCGTGAGGCCAGGAAAGTAATGGGACATCTTCTATACTTGGCAGAAACCCAAGAAGCAGGCAAACTGTTGAGGGCAAGGGAGCAAGAGGATGAGAGAAGAAACAGTGGCCTGGTCGTGGCAGCTAAGGGACCTCCCACGCTGCCTACTCAGGGCCTCCCTCCCGAAGAGTGGCTTCTATCGTGTGTGCTGTCACTCGGTGCCACTGGTGGGTTGGGGTGGAGCAAAGTTGGATGCGCATCGTGGAGGGGTCGGGATAGTGGGAGCTCCATGACCTCAGATGGGACAGCGTCTTCGAGAAGAGTGGCAAAGGGCTCGCGGAGCAAATCAGTGGACACTGGCCAAAGGAAGGGCCCCCGCGGCATCTGAGGCCTTGCTAGACTCCAGCTCTACTGTGCACTGTGCTTCTAAATCAATGCCCAGGGCAGTAGAGCAAATTCCAAAGCCTGCAGGCTGGAGCTCCCACCCCGAGGCATCCTCTCGGGGAGGCCATGTGCCCCAGCGAGCTGGAGCATTGTTGTCATGGCGCTGAGGACCCAGCTGGGAACCCAGCCCTGGTGAGGGCGGAGAAAAGCAACAGCAAAGCGTGGACGCCCCAAGCCAGCACCCAGGAGCCAGCGGACTCTCTGCCTCTGGGAATGGGACAAGGCCCCCTGACGTTTCAGCACCCCGCTCGCCCAGCTCTGGGGAGAAGCTGCTAGCTGAACACGGTCCCTTAAAGCAAGCAACTGCTCGAGAAACAAATTCCAAATCTAACGCTGGGCTTGGGGTTCGAGGTGGCCTTAAAATTGGGCTGTAGCTTCATTACTTGTCACTTCCCCATCTAGCAGCCACCAGCTACTGTCCTTCTTTAGGCATCAAGATCCCATGGATAAATCCTTCACTCCAAACCCTGCCCTTTGGCTCACAAGAGTGCCCATCTCGTTCATTAGAAAACATTTTAATGCATTAAATACCATTTCTGTTGGGATCAGTACATATGCATTTTAAAGCTTTTCAAAGTTATTATATTGAATTTTATGATTGCCTGTGTCAGAGAGATCACTTTATACTTGAAGGTCTGACCTCTAAAAATGTCTCAAAATAGTGTAGAAAAAAACTACTCAGTGTGTAGGTGTGTGTGTGTGTGTGTGTGTGTGCATTTTTTAAACAAAATGAAAGGACTTACGCCAAAGATCTGGCAAAGTTTTGCTGAGTACATTAAAAAGAGAAATCAAAGTCCTTAATTTATAGATTGTCCCCAGGAATCACTACATTTTTCAAATCTGCTGTTAGACGGGATTTTCTTTCTTTCAAATTTTTTTACATCTGGACTTGAGACGTTAACTAATTCCACATGTGCCACAGACCGCAAATGAAGACACAATATCGGAAAATATTGTGCCAAAGGTTCCCTTTAAAGTCAGATGCAAACGATCTCCTCACCTCTCTACGCATTCCTTGACAACGGCAAAATTCCCGTCTCCTATTGTCCTTCCGACTTTATACCGTTCCGTTATCGTGGCTGGAATCTGGAAGCCTTCCTCCGACACTTCTGGAAGAATCGTTAGTATGTTTTTATTGGTAGAAAAGGGAACACAGATGTTGCGCAAAGGAGACAGTTAGAAGTATCATCTAATAGAGTGGACCGATTCAGAATCCACATGTCATTTTCTGCACAGTGAGGCCAGCCCCGCCCTGCCGACACTGTATATACTCAACGGCTTTTACTACGACGAATGATAAACCGAAAGGAATCGTGAAACGTACGGGGTCCCCTCCCAGCCACGCAAGAGCAACTTGCTCTTCGCCGCAGTGGGCATTCTGAGTTTTGATCTTTTCATTTCGTGCCAATTTGATCTGTGGCATTGACTGCACACCCGCTGTGCTTAGAGAAATGACATTTCTAGGTATGGTTCGGGAGGAAAACGCGGTTCGTCAGGGACTCTAGGCTGGCTGACGGTGCACAAGCGTGGAAAATGCCTGCCACTTGCACACTAAGCTTTACTACATCCTGAAATGTCGATCTCCGTGTAACCGCATATGTGCTAAGCCCCGATCGCCACCCCTCCCCTGTATCCACAAGCAGATTTTAGACAAGTTCTTGCCAGCAACCTGCGTGGCAGATGTTGAGTTAAAATCGCAATATCTATCCTGTCTGTGAACAGAACAGTTTTGTATTTTCAATTATGTTAGTGCCACTAACACAACACATTTTCTCTCTTAAAATGTATCTTGAAATATTTTACAAATGCCTAATAATGCTTTAAATATCTAAGGCAGTAAAAACTAAATAAGCCACATTTAGGTCACATAAATATACTGGATAACCTTTAACATCTTAGGGGTGTAAAAAGCCTTTTATAGCTGGGCTCTAAAATTTACATGCTTTAAAGTTATAAATCCTGGCTCTCCCTCAGGCAACCCGAATACAAAATGTGATGGAAGCCCAGTGTGCTTTCTAAATGTGCTCCTATTTTGACCTTTAACCATAAACTGAGACTAAACATTTTTTTTTTTCTCAAAACAAAATTAAAACCTAAGGTGGTGAATGGGCTTTCTTGGGGAGATTTGCATTCTCAGTTCATCTGTATTGTTGGAGAACAACAAGTGGGAACTGAAAGCCAGCAGACGTCTGTCTGCGTTAGGCCCCTTTCTCTGGTTTTGTGATGACCCTCAGTCGGCCTCACTCTGGATTCTAGGGTGGAGGGGAGTTCTGGACAGCACTGTGTAATCGTTCAGCGTTTGCTGCTGCTACTTCTGGCCTTGGCATTTAGGCAGCCTCTTCACCTCTTCATAAATGATATTTTACTCTCAATCCACTAGACAATATTTATTCTGGTTTCCAGAATAAAGTGAGAGCCGAATAAATCCCCCCACCCTCACCATCTCACCCCCAAAGAAGTCAAACATTTTGCCTCTGCTTTGAAGACTCAGCCTGGGGGATTTTGTCTATTCCGTGGCAGTTAGAGGTGATGGCTAGAGAAGTATCAAATCTACTGCAAAGCACCAGAATTAATAAAACCTCTCTCAGAAGACACGGTTTTAAGGCTCTTTATTACGTGGTTGATAAAAGTAACCACCTTCGGCTGTTGGGAAGTGGAAGAAGGCATTTCTATCTTTCTCGCCAGTGGGAGCCTCACCAAGGCCCCTGCCTGGAGCAAATGGCTTGGAATTTTTTTTCCCTACTGATAAAATGTATCTGTTAGGCTTTTGGCTAAGAAAATTAAGTCATGTCGCTTAAAACAAATAAGGGGAGTTGATTCTTTAAGAGTGGTTTGATCATATCAGTTTTATACTTTTCTAAATAACTTCCCATAATTGATTTGAACCTGATAACCCCAGAAGGAAACAGGCTTGTAATACAATGTCTATTTTACAGGAGAGACAGGAAGGTGTGGCGTGTTGAAGCAGCTTAACCCAAACAACCCAGTGGGGTAGGGAAAAGTTCTGGAATTCAGGTCATTTGACCACATCACAGAGAAATTCCGAAGTGAATTAGTTCAAGGTACAAAGAATATTTTTGCACTTGCAATCAATCTATTCCTTTTGAAAGCCATATTTTTGCATATTGAGTTCACTTAAGTTAGAGTAAGTACATCTGCAGGGCTGTAACAGTCCATCGTGACATTATACTAAAAGTGAACAGAATTGAGAGAAACAAAGGCAGCAATTATTTCTTTATGTCCAAAGTGGGCAATAGCTGGCCTTTTTAGGGTACTTATACCCTCAGAGGATGTGAAACCTCTCCAGAATAGGCTGGCATCCTCTTCCCAGCCATAGAGTAGATACGGCCCCTGGTGGGAGCCATGCTCAATCCTGTCCCTTTGTTACTGACTCTAACGAGCTGCTTCAAGTCTGTCCATTCCATCCTATTGAGAAGTTACAGTTTTCTGGAGTCACTTAGCCAACCCATCCCCGCCCCCTGTCCAGGCTGAGCCCCTCCTCAGACACCGAGTCCCCTGCTCACCACCTTCTCCGGGTCCGTCATTCTCGTCCATCGAGCTGCAGACTTTGGTGGATGCGAGAGAAGTGGAGGAGCCATGCTGAGAGCTCTGGAAGGGGAAGAAACAGAGCAAAGGTCAGAGTGCCCGAGTCTGCAAGTGCTACGCTGGCCCAGGATCCAGGAGAGATCCGCACCCCCTGCCAGAAAGGATTCTGACACGCAAAAAGGGAGCCTCCTAAACTATTCAATTAGGACCACCTCTCCCTCTCTCCCCACCAACCAACAAATTGGGTTAAATGTGTCAGGCTAGTCATTGTTGATTTGGACATTCCAAGGCTTCTTATTTCTTTTACTCAAAATTAGCATCCTTTAGCTTACTGTTTCGATTCGGCAGATTTTAGGCATCTCACCTCACTCTTCCACAGTCTACCTGCAAATGGGCCTCAAATACAGCGCCATTCTGATCTCTCGGAATATTTTTCTATTTTTAGAAAATTTCTCTTCACTTTGTTTTTATAAAATAGCCTTTAAAAAGGTATTCAACTTTACCCCATTTGGAGAAAGCTTCAAGAGTAGGTTTGTCAATTCCACTTTGAGATATGTGTTATATAGTAAGTCTGGGGCAGAGGCAGTAATAAAAGCCTACGCCTGGTGATTCCTTATGCTTTTGGTGTATTTTCACCCACGACCCACGAGAGCAAACAGGGTAACAACTATATTAGCAAGCTCAGAGGATGCAACCACACCAAATCTTTAATACAACGATCAACTATGGGGCAGTACTTTAACAATGAACGCTTTCATATCTGCTTCTATTCTTTGAGAAAACAGCTTGCACATTCCAGTGCTATTTCTAAAGAGTGAACACAGCTTGTCCTAAAAGATCTTCCTTCTGCTTCCTGGGCTCATCCACTCGGTTGGCCCGATGGGAGCAGGAGGCGGTGAGGGGGCGGCATTGGCTCGTGGTGCCGGCTATCTGAGCCAAGGAGACGAGGGAAAGAGCATCTGTAGTTGAATTAATAATGAAGAGGTGGCGAGAAGCAAAGCTGACCTATTTTCCCTCTGCTTACCTGTCTCCCTTCAACCTCCTCACCATTCCATCCAGCCTTAACTGTGCATGAAGTAGGGGGGAAGAGAATTTTTATGTAATTTCATGATGTCCAACAGTATCTCGCATAGGAGAATCAAACATTTTCAGTTTCAGCAAAGATGAATATTGTTGGGGAAATGCTACCTAAACCACTGCAGGGCCATTTGAGTCAACTGCCACAGGACGCTATCCTGAGTGAGGCTAAGATGACCATTTGCCACTGGAAGAGCTCATCGAAGCTGACAGTTGGCGTGATTGGGGTAAACGTTAAGTTCACGGCAGTAATGCACCTTCCTTATAGGACATTCTAGATGTTTTGTGGTTACTCTGGTGACTTCTGAATGCCCCCAACAGCATAGCTTCCCTACACGAGAGGGGCTCCCCTCCAGAGAGAGGGACTAATGACCAAGCCCCTTAACTTTCTAATACCATTAAGAATCCCCCAGTAATTAGCCCAATGACCTGAGCTATGTTTCCATTCTCTCTCATCTTGCTTCCCTTTGTGGCTGGCAGCATACCTTTGTCCTATGTCAGGCTAGAAAGAGGGTTTCAGATTGTGACCTTGAAACAGAGCTTTTCTGGGTGTGACACTATGTAGTCAAAACCACCTCTGTGGAAGGTCTTGTAAACACATGCGCTTAGAGCTCCTAAGCCACACTCTGCTGACTTTTACAGATGCCTATTTGTGAAAATCTTGTATTAATAATATTGGAATATGAAGATGAGACAGGGCAGATTTATAATGTCAATGTCTGGAGAAAATAAACAGTACCATTACCACATTTGAGGGGAAGATGTGTGTTTTCCACAACAGTGAGATCTCTTATCCCCCGTGTCATTGCCTTTGCTGTTGACGTAATGGTGTTCCAAGCAGAAAAGCAGTAAGATAATCTCTAAAATGTAGACTTCCTCTTCTGGGCTTTCTGATCCTTGAATTTCTTCCAGCAGCGTCACAAATGGTGTTTAATAATGTAGACACATTGTGGTTTGGGGTGGCAGGTGCTGTCTTGTCATATGGTGTTTTAAATTTTAGAACACAAAGACACATTCTTTCATCAAACACCAAAATTAATAGACTAGTAGCGTGTTTCTCAG
Organism: Eidolon dupreanum; assembly: GCA_028627145.1. NCBI lineage: Eukaryota > Metazoa > Chordata > Mammalia > Chiroptera > Pteropodidae > Eidolon > Eidolon dupreanum. Next base: position 78,409,425 of record CM053508.1, on the reverse strand, counting down.
CAAATATGTCCACGATTTATGTACTCGATTCCAAAAGCTTGTTCTTTAAATAATAATGTTCATCACATACTCAATACAGAACTCTGACCCAAAGTATATGAAAACATCTTTTAAACAGTAATATCCTACAAACTCGCTGGATATTACTCACCAAACTGCCTTATGAGCTAATGAATTGCATTTTCAACAGTGTCACCCAATGTCTGATGTGCCGAATGCTTGCACACTACCAGCTGTGTTTTCTCTGCCTTATAAAGAAAAACCCCTAAAAGTTTTTTGACTCTGGTAAAAAAAAAAAAAAAAAAAAAAGGTAGAATTAACACAAATTTGCTTATATTTAAAATTGCTTATTTTTAACTTTAGTTTTGTGTTTTTGAAAATGTACCCCAAGTCCTTTCAAACTTCATGCTGACTGAAGTTGACAGATGACTGACAGTTTTAAGAGAAAAACTTAAATATAGTACTCTGAAAATTAAAAATTCTCATTTTATTTATTATGCTTATATAGAGTAAAATAAATGTATTAGATTTCTAATGGTGTTATTTCTTCTTTTCTCCAAAGAAGTGAGATGGGTAACATTATATACTTTTCTAAGACAATGACCATTCATGGATTCAAAGAATTACAGGGACTTAAATATTACCTGTTCCACCCTACTCTACCAGAAGCCAAATTTCCACTAGAAAAATTCTAGCTACGTGGTCATATGACCTCTGTCCAGACACCTCCTGCACTGAACACGGTACTTCCTGAGGCAGCCCCTTAACTGTTAATATGAGACAAAGAAAGTTCTTCCTGAAGTTATGTTGAAATGATAATCCTCTACGTTTCCCATTTATCTGTCTTAGCCTCACCTCGGAGCCACCCAGTACAGGTCTAATCCATTCCTCATATGACAGTGCTTCAGGTATTTGGTAATAGCTACTGGCCCCTCCTGTGTCTTCTCTTTATCAATTTGAATATTTCCAGTGTTTCTGGTTGTCTGCCATGTGACAGGGCTCCATGACCTCTACACCCTCCTGTGGATGCGCTCCAGTTGTCAATATATCTTGCAAAGCCTGGTGCTCAAAATTAGTGCAATGTTCCAGGTGTACCCTGACCAGCAGAGAGCAGAGAAGGATAAAACTTTTCTCCTTGTGCGTAGAATATTAACGCACTTTAAAATCGTATTGGCTCTTCGATGGTGCCATACTGTATTAGCCTTGCAATAGGCTTGTGGTTGTGTCAGGTCTCCCTATTCTGTCTACGGGAGGCTATTTCTAATCAATCTAAGACTTCTCATTCATTCATGTTAATGTCATCTTTACTACATTCCTATCCTTCCGGCCTATTATTTTTTGGATTCTGATTTTGTCACCTAATAGTTTTGCTCTCTTTCCCAGATGAAGTCATTAATAATCAGCATGGCTCTTTGTACATGCTTGTGATAAAGGAAAAATTTGTACACTCTTATTCTTTAGAATTAACCCAATGAGACTAATTGGCCTTTATTTATGACCAACAAGAGCTGTAAAGTCCATTTATATTTTTGCACGTTTATACATGAAGCCAATTTGCTTATTTTTTTTTTCTGAGCAGATAAACCATTTTGCAGTATACATGATGATAGGATTTTGTGTCTGCTTCAATCAGTTTGCTAATTCCAAGGCATCTAGGTGTATAGTACAAAACAGTTATTTTAGAATTTAATGCAATTAGTTGCTCTAAGAGATATTGTGACATTTGAAATGTCATCACCTCCAAGCATATTTAATGGGAACCAGGTGGGCAGGTTGCTGGCACCTGGATGCTTTTATGGCACACCTTCATAAAAGCACTGCTCTAAGTAAGAACACATCTTAAGTGTAGCTATTTAGCTTGAGATCATATAACAGATGGAGAACATATCATACTTTTTGAAGTAAGTGAGAAAGCTGACATAACAGCTCTAACCACATTTTACCAAGGCTATGTAGTAAAAAGCAGTTCATTTTAAATATAAATCGTGTAAGTTACTCTTGCCATTTGTATTAACGGTGTCACTCAGCTGGTGTTCATGCTGAATAAAGATTTCGAAAATATCCAATTGATCCAGATGATCTAATCATGGCAGAAAAATAATCTCACCAGATAATTTTAGCTTTGCCTGATAATTGTATTATTTCTGCTTTGCATTTTGTCTTGGTATACAGCTATTACTTTGTTAATATTAATTTGAAAATTATAAAAAAAAGAATTTAGAAATCAGCTGGATCAACTTTATAAAGGAAACACAACAAATAAATATTTAACAAATTCAAACAGTTGACTTGGTGATCCTGACCTGAGGTCTTCAGAATCTCTAAAGATGACCTCAAATAATCAAATAAAATCATGATCTTGGTGTAGAAAGCTCAAAACACATAGCATTTTATGTGTATATAGAAAAACCATACATTTATTTACTTTCCAAGTGGGTATAGAACAAAAAGTTGATGCATCAACCTGCAATAACTAACAAGCCCTCATTATTTGAAACAAGTCACAAAGGGAATTCCTTTTTCCTAAATTCTTTTGTCTTAATTCTTCAGTGTTTAGCCTAAATAAAGTTTATGGTAAATATAATTGTGTGTATAACTAAGAACAAATACTGTAAAATGTAAAATGTTATCATAAAGATTTGCTCAGTGTTTTTAAAAAACTGAAGAACTGGTTTACTTAGAGAAAGAGAAAATGAAAATGGGAATATTGGCCTTAAATCTATTTTAGTGAAGTCATGGGAGCCAAAATTTCAAAAACAAATGTATTTAATTACAACTTTGTTATATCAGCCAGTCAGTCTTCTCTGCTTCAATAACCCAGTGTCTCTACTCAGGCCAAGAGTTCTAAATTCAAAATCCAAATTATTTGTCTTGAAGAGACTGTGGTGGCGGTGGTGGGGATGACAGTCTCTTATTATGAGTTACTATTCATAAAAATCACAGTTTGGAAGGCGACCAGGAAGTCATCTCGTTTATCCCCTCTAAATAAAATAATTCCTTCGTGGTTTCCTAGTCAAATGGGATTTCCAACCTATGATAAAAGGGGCTCACTACTCTTCTGGGCACCTGCTATATTTCGTTTTAAACTCTATTATACTAAGAAAATATCAACACCATTGGAAATTTTATAAATTTGTAAATATGCCTTCCGGTTGCAGCATTATTGCTTTGGGCACCGATTACATTTAGGTTAACATGAAAATAATAAAGAGAATAAATTAAAGCAAACTGTAATTTTAAGGTGAAAATGAACCTGGTAAAAAATATTAGAGTTAAAACCAGAATTTTGGACTTCTATAATAATTTTAACATAAAATAGTTTTTCTAACTAGGCCAGTAGAATTTTGCTTTCTCCCTTATATCACATTATGAATGAAATATATTATGGATTTTTGTTCTAAATCCAAGCTGGGTAATCAAGTATTTTATTATTGTCATTATGTATTTTCTTATATATTTATTTATATATTTATGTATCGAGGACTTTAAAAATAACTTGCCTACACACACATGTATGTACATATGCATGCACATTTTCCCCCTGCAAATTACATGACCTTGGAAAATGCCTTCAAATCCAGGTGACAGCTAGTATGCTTTTAAAAAACCATGTTAATTTCTTTTCACAAACAATTTGCCAATTTGTCTGACAAATTCACCCTTAATGCAACCCAGAGAGGAGACTGTATTAATGACATTAATATAACCAATGGAAACAGAATTCTTCATCAAATAATCTTAATTTGTTGTTATTGTTTATATTATATACTTTAGATGTCATATGATGCCATTCTGCAATATTTCAAGTATTACTTGCTGATGCTATAATTACTTGCTGAATGCCATAAATATGATTATGAAAGTAACCCTTCCCCCACAGTCATTTTAAATTTCAATGTGTCTACTTTTCAAGTTTTCTGAAAGAAACTCACTGAACAACATAGGTGGTTTTTCCTGTTTATTATGTAGGTATTCTAAGGTAGTGAGTGTCACAAAGTTAGCTTTGAGAGGAATAACATGGTCCAGTGTGCAGCACAAGATACAACATTCTACAAGGAAACCACGGCACAAAGTGATGGAACTTTCAAAATTGGATAGTTCAATAAAACATTTCATTATTTAGCTCTATGGAGATCTCCTGATGACCTCAATTGATAAATTTTTTTAAACATATTGCTGTTTAAAATATTTTAACATCAAATGCTCTTTTTGAGAGAATACACATCCATGCAAGTCAACTGTAAGCAGAAAGTATATAAACCATTTTATAAAAGTTTTATCCAAATTTACAACATTCAAAGTGTATCTCGAAGTAAAATGTCCTTAGAAGAAATAAACTCAGTTCCTTGATGTTGATGAATATAAATTCAAAAAACAGATCACAGGAAAATTAACTTTCATAGTTCTTTGCCTATGACCTTTCAGATACCTACTAGGCTGGCTTCAAAGACGTTTTGTGGCCATATATAATACAAACACTCATGTATTACATGCATCATTTATACTATCTTGGAATTTATCCATCACCTTTACTAAACTGAACCACATTTTAAAGACTCTATATATCATATACCCTTAAAAATTCTAGCTAGGGCCTCAGATTTCCTATCTTTTCCACATGCGTTACAGGCACAAAATTACAAATGTTTTTCAGCTGACAGTATAGTAAACTGCATCAGGCAATTGGTATATTGAATTAAATATATCTCTAATTTTCACACTATATTTCTGTGAAATATCTCAATCAAATACAGTTGTCACAATCAAATAACATGCACAATTGAGATGCTAGCAAGACTAATGCAAATATGCATAAATGGGCAAATGTATGCACATTTAGTAAATTCATTTAATTAACATTTTCAAGTGTGTGTATATTTATATAGACATATACACACATATAGCAAGTATAGTAAGTTTACTACGGAAAATACGTCAACAGTTTAGAACAGTGTTTTGAAAAAACATACAAAATTGCCTTACAGGTTATCTGGCTTTGTTATTAAACTTGAAATCAAATATAGTTTGGATTCTATTTTATTACATTTCGACTACTCACAACTCTATAAAACAATATTTTATTTTTTAGTGAATACTGATTGACAATCACTACATGTCATTAATACTTACATATCAGAGAAACAGCAGTGATAGTCTTCATTTTAATAACTGAATATCAAGACATAAAACGTGTGTTTACAGTTAATAGTTGACACAACATTGGATTTATCTGAATTTCAATTATTTGGGGTATCTGGATTCCAATTAAGAAAAATCATTACACCTGACTATTTGGAACTGATTTGTCATATGAGTTTAGCAAACTACTTTTGAAATTAAACATGTCCCAACTAATATGCCATGTGTACCGATGTACGACATGAAGGTTTTACATATAATTCCACAAGAGCCAGTAACTTATAAGACTGTGTCACAAATACCATACTTTACACATGCACAAATACATAAGCATACCCATAGACACACTCAGCCCTGCAAATTTATATAAACACCTATGCATGTATAGATATATGGCCACACATGAAAATTCAGCAGTCCAATGGCTAAAATACATGGAATTATTTTTCAAGAATATTATTCTATATTTTCATTCATTTATATTAAGAAATGTGGCTTTTAGACTTCATCTTTTTTTTTTTTTTAATGAGCCCAATCATGTATAGATTTGCAGTGGCTACAAACCAAAATTCCCTTGCTGGATAACAGGGAACACATATACATAAATGCTGGTTCGAAATATTTTTAGAAAATATTAATCTTTCTAACATTTGGATGAGCCAATATATAAACACAGGGATGTGGACAGATGAGTGGACCTGATACTTCTTAAAAGCCCATGACAGTGTAGAAATATTGTGGATTTCCCCCCACTTCACTGATCTAGCCAGACAAAGAAGAAACAAATCACGTGGCTTTCAGAACCAGTGTTTCGAGTTCACACTGAACTTCACACTTGATATATTATTAGGTTTTGCATTGCTAACATGCTGACAGCAGGGAAACATTTATTATATTTTTTCTGTAATGTCTAAGAAAAAAAGGTGAGTGCAAATGAAAAACTATCAAACTTTTAACTAGAGCACAGTATCTTCATAGCACATGTAAGGTTTACCATAAGGACCAAAATGCATGGCTTTTGCTGGAGTTCTCTCTCCTATTCAGTAGAACAATGTAAAACTTCAATGCTTAGCTTTTAAAAAATAATTCTATAAGTAAGTAAATCTTAACTGCCTATATCATCAATTTGGTTCCACCAATGAACTGAAAACTTCTGGCTTTTGCTAAGAATTTTTTAAATTTCTGCTTCAGTATAATGGAATTACGCTCTGCAAAGAAAGAGATCTCAAAGTCTATAAATGGTGTGCTGTTTCAATCTCTGAAGGACTTCAGTTTCAAAAAATAAATGATATATATTGCCCCTGAACAGTCCTTTAATAAAAGTCATATGCTCAAAAGATTAAATGCTGTGGAATAGCATTTCCCTTGGAACTGCTTGAATGGAAAGTTGGCCATGATATGGACTGTCAATTAGTACAACTCCAGTTTCTTTTGGCCATGTCTAAACAAAGCCATGGGCTTCATATCAATTGGTAATATCTGCCACTTATCCAGAACAAATAGCACTGATTGGACCCTTCTAGGCAGTGGTTGTCCATAAGATTGACAGTTTCGGTAAGTTAAAATTACTGGAATTTATTTTTGTTCTGGACCATCTGACCCCACCAGATTGAAGTTAACTGCTGCACTGCTTTCTTTGCATTTTTGACAGTTCGGTCAAATACATACTAATCTTTTATGGACTCAACTGTATTAAGTAATGCATTTTACAAAGACATAACTAGAACAGACACCAGCATAGGCAACTTCACAGATGTTTACTGTTTCAGCTAAAACAAAGCAGCCTTTTGATCTCAGCAGGAGTCTCTGTTCATTTCTATTGGAAACAGTTTTAAAACCTGAAATCTGGAAGAGGTATTATTACTAACTGTTCTTTCAAGAGGGAATGGTTCAGTTTGCGGTTCTCCAATAAGCTGACAGAGAAGTGTCTTTCTCTCTGACAGATAATGGGGCACTAATTATTAGAAGGCTAAGTTTTCAAATGCTAGGAGATTGCCTGGACTATTTTTTTTTTCTTCTGTTGGTTGAGATATTTTATTCATTTGAAAAGTGAGATATAACATATGTAACTATAAACCAGATGGTAAAATTTGATAGTTGAGCAATTTATCAGTAGATAAATTGCTAACATTTAAAACTGTATATGACAACTGCATTTCTCTCTATCTTGAATCAGACATTTTGTTTTTACATTGTTTTCAAGTGAAAATTGGAACAAAAAAAACCTCAAGCAAAAGCCTCCAAATGGCATTATGCATTTTTAATTTATCACCTACTGAGCTATGTTGAGCCTATAAAATATCAAAACCATGCTTCACAAGTCTTAAATTGTTAGTGTTTGAACGAGTAAATTAAATGATCACTATGATATGGCTTACATACAATAGACCATATACATTAAATTGATTTAACATTCAGATTTTAAAAAAATTATTTTATGTTTAAGCAAAGCTGACTAAGATTTTTAAATAGAGGACTAGAAGAGCAGAATTAGTAGGTTAGTGTTAACAATGAGTTATAATCATAGACTTACTTGGTTGAACACAAAAGGAGTTTTGCATATGAAAATTTCCAGAACAACAGCAAGATCCAGGATTTCTTGTAATGGAGATTTGAACATTTTAGGCCCACTTAAAATAATTTTGCTTTTCAAAATTGATTTTTTGGAAGAAGTTTAGACACATTTTAGGCCCACTTAAAATAATTTAGCTTTTCAAAATTGATTTTTTGGAAGAAGTTTAGACACAATTTTTTTTGGTCTGTGTAAAAAAAAAAATGTTTCCTAGCTTCAGGCTTTACACATTTGAAAAATTACATATATGGTTATGGGAGAAATTATATGATTTATAGTTCTTCATGTTAGTATATAGTTTAAGCTGTATTTATGCTGCTTCCAATAAAAGATAAGTTTAAAAATTAAATTTGCTTGACAACAAAAACAAGGAACGTTCCTAACACCTAACGTTAGTCATCGTGAGATGTGTCCTTGACATGAGTGTTTTTCCTCAATTATATTAACCCACAGAATGATAAGTAGCTTAGCTATCCATTGACTAAGAAGGAAAAAAAACTCTTCTACTTGAATATTTCTATTATTTTCCAATAAAAGTACCTTTAAAAAATCAACAATCCAAATTTTAAAAAGATTTTAACTTTAAGAAAAAATATCTCCAAGTGCCATTTTAATCTGCTTGACCAAAAGCACCAAAAAAGTGCATTTACGCATCTCCTTATGATTAAAATGAAAATCTCACCTACAGAAATTATGATTCTGTACTGCTGTATGATCAGCATGTTCTTATACTCAGAATTGATTCTGTATGTGAAATTCATCTGGAGCCAGGCCTTGCACAAAAGCCTCAACATCTGAGCAAGTCTGAATCCAAGCTCCCTCAATCAAACCAATGCAAAAGATATTTTTTAAAAATCTCCTTCCAGATCAATATCGTGAATACAAAATGCCTGTATATTTACTTTTATAAGACTTGGGCTTCATAATGTCAAAGGATGCAAAACTCTTTTGTGTGTTTCACTATTAGACTTTCGCTTAGGAAATGAGAAACCTTCACCCAATCACAAACCATACACATCGCTCCATTGTCTCTTTTACACAGAGTCTCCTACTGAGTCCAAATCATCCGAAGAGAGGGGGCGGTACAGGTCCTGTAAGACGAAGGGCGGGACAGGTTTGTTTACTGGGCTTTCTCGGGAGCCCTGTGGCTCTCTTAGGAGTGGAGCGTTACTGGTGTCTAATGCCATTAAACCCTTTAGAGTCACCGAATTTGGATAAGAGGAAAAATAATAAATGAGAAACCACCTAAAAAGACAAAAATGGTGCTGATTTTGCTTTATTGACCTGAACTGCTCATGAGTTTTGCCTTCCTTTGTGTGCGGTTGAGTCTTACTGCCCCTGAGTTCTGCGGTGGCAGCTCTGCTTCTCTGGGGCTAAGCATTTCCTTCCCATTCTGGGTAGAAGAGGAACATGCTTACCTCACAAAATAATTTATGAGGAGCCCAACCTGGCATTCAACGAGTCAAATTCTGCTCCCAGAGCAGTAACTCAAGGTTTCATTTTCACATTGTATGAACCTAATAAACACTGCCGTTTCAAATTTTATGTTTGGAAGACAGAAAATATGCCAATTTGACCTAACCTCCCCTTCCCAAAGGTCTTCTCTGGTTCCCCAGCCACTCACCTGTCACCTCCCCTTTTGTCCCCTCCACCCTTTCCTGCTACGAGACCTCTCTGATGGTAGCCAGGCAACCAGCTCAAATCTGCAGAGAGTGTCTAGAATCTTGGCTTCTTTTCTATTTTGTACCACCCACTCCTCATATCTGAGTGATCAGATAATCTACAAAAGTCAGCAATGTGGGAGTATAATGGGGAGCTTCGTTCAACCTACACAACATACTTCTTCCTGATATATCAAGAAATTGGACCCAAAAAAATTCATAGATGGAAAAGGTCTGCTTCTGTGACCAGTCAAATGTTTCTAGACAGCAATTCAAATAACTGTTTTACAAAAACAGAGAGGTTGTTTGGTACATTGCCGCCAATACTTTTATGAAGAAAAATATCTGGCATGCGGACTCTTATTGTACATAACTATTCTAAAATATCAAAAGAGATGACATAAAAACGATTTTAAGAGAAGGAAGAAAAGCTGATTAAATTACCATAATTAATATGAATGAAAATATAGATTTTATTTGTGAAGAAAGCTGTCAAATGTCTCAAAATTCCTTTAAAAAACAACGTATGTTCCTGCGTTTTAAAACAAGGTAGGAAGTATGTGCGTGTGCGTGTGCATGTGTGTGTGCACGTGAGTGCATGTGTGTGTGTGTGTTTGAGTGCATGTGTGTGTGTGTGCACGTGTGTGTGCGGGGGGAGGGGGAGAGCCAAGTAATTTTCCTGGCCATGTTGCTAGGCAACACAAAGGGAAAAATAGAAGTAGCTACTGTTTTCCAATTTGCAATAAAAAGAGTTAATTTATTCATTGAAATGTCTTCTTTTAGCACTGCCATCTTTCACTTATTTCGGTATTTCCTGCATAGGAGTATAGCCAACCATTTGAGAAGAACATTCACCAAATCTGAAACAGGATCAGTTTTTAGGGCTATTTGAGGGCCAGTTTAATCGAGAGGGGTCATTTGATACAGTGGCCTCCACACCAAGATGAAAGCTCCTCTTGCTAAAGCAGCTGGGAACGTCCCCAGCCACCGACATGGTACACGAAGGCAGGCTGTTCATTCATGGCCTCAATTCAAAAGCCTGGAAACTAAGCCATCTCTGAATTAGCCAGTGCTCTGCTCACAATGTGTCCTTAATAAATGTTTTCGGATGGCGATAAACTCTTTATCTCCATAAAACAAATGGGACTGTTTATCCCTCTCAAGTATGGTGCTTGCAGTGGTCGTTTAAATGACAAAATGAAGAATCTATGAGATCCATCCCTTATAATCATTCCCCAAGCGCTGACAATGTTAATTATATAAGCCATTGGCCACACAGCTGCTAGTAGCTGGATGGAAATTTTCTGCCTTGGTTGGACAAAATAATAGCAAAGTAGAGAATTCAGAGAGCAGAAGTAAATTCTAGCCTCATTCTGCAAACAAAGGGACCATTGAGCAAAGCGCTTTATGTCCCCGAGATAGAACTCTGCTCTAAGAAGCAGGGAGAGGAGCCTGGATCCATGGCAGGGATGCTCGCTCACTCTAGTTTAATCTCAACAACTAAGCCTGAGCAAAATGCTGAATCTGAGTTTAATAAGCTCAAAGGATAAAGAGGAATTTCTATGCCAGGTGTGGTCTTCAAAGTATACACTTCAAAAGAGAGGATGTTCTATGAAAAAGGGCCATTTCCGTGCTATATCTAATGGCCATTCCAACAGATGAGGACCTCGCTGGGTAATATTTACAAGAAAAGAATCACCTTACTACGCCTTCCTCCACTCAAGATAGGCATTTAGGAGATTAATTTGACCAATTCTTCTTTAACTACTTCATGAATGTCCCCTGTACTTTAAATCACCAAATTACACTGTAAGAAGAAAACCATGGTAAAAACACTCCAATGGAACTGAAATAGTATTATTGGGCTTTCTATCTGAAAAGAGCTTCCTCTCTTTCTTTTATTTTTCCAACCGAGGCCCAGAGAAGACAGCTGACTTATCTAAGATAACACAGCCACAGAGTGGAGGAGCTGGTGCCAAAACGCAGGCCTCACCAAACAGTCTAACGAGCCCAATCTGATGCCAGGAGGATAAGTGGGGAGAGACAGCACAACCTGAGATTTGGTGGGACAGGCTCCAAAGGAGCTGGGGACGGATGGAGTCCCTGCCCCCACTGTTAACCGGTGGCCTGTGGACACGGCCTTGGCGGCAACATGAACAGAGGAGCTTCCGTTTGATTACAGCTGAAGTTTATGGAACTTAGGGGTCTCACTTTGAAACACGTCCCAGAAGAAAACAAATTCAAGAATACAGTCTTTGACTTCAGAAGTCTCCAAGGAGCCCTCGCTTATTAAAATATTCAGTGGGCACCGTCACAAAGCCTCCTGAGAGCATGTATTCCTTCCACCTCGCTTGTGAGATCGGGACAGTGAAGCGCCTTGCAGGCTCTCCACTGCGCCCCCTCCCCCACTTCCCACGCCTTTGAGCCTTGCCTTGGCATCACCGGAAAAGACAGACAGTACACGCTGTGAGCAGATAAGAACAGCTCTTCCACTGTGAGGGCTGAGCTCGTCCTCACCCCTCCCTTGGCGTGGGGAAGCTCAGAGCGTTCAGTTACCCTTTGACTCTCCAAGTTCAGTCAGCTTCTCCATTATTACACAAGAAGCTAAAAATACATGCAAGTGGTGATGGAAAACAAGGTGCTCATTGTGAGTTTCACTCACGAACACATGTCACGTGTACCCATTTTTTGTACCATGGACCCTAAGCCACTCTGGATGACCACTATGCAAACAAGCCACGCCCAGCCTGGCCTGCCCCTCCAACAATGGCACGTTCCCCCCTCCCTTCTAAAGGAAGGCTGACCATCAGTGACGGTCCCCAGTGGAGCTCGTCACAACTAGAGAAGCTGGCAAACCAGTGCCAGCACAGTCTTTGCTTCAAGACAAAAAGAGTTGTGTGTTTCTAAGTGCAGCAGCAACTGTTTATTCTTCTCAGAGTTAAGGTTTGGTTTAGACACGTTGACAGAGAAAGAGAAAGCCCTGAGAGACCATGGCCACGACCCACTGCTGGTCACCGCCTGCCCTCGCCTGTTTATGACATAGAGACAAGAGAGCTATCTGCTGGCACCTGTGCCATTCTGCAGCAAGGCTCAGGCAGGTCTCAAACCAGCAGCTTGCTCATTTCCTTACCCGCTGCTTCCGCAGGCTCCCTGGGCTGGTGGGTGAGGGGCTTGGCGACTTGCCCGAGCGCGGAGTAGAGAGCTGACTACCAGGGGTTCCATTAACTAGAAGAACAAAGAATCACAGAGAGGAAAACGGCACGTTAACGAAGTTTCATGACCAGTCAGCTTCTTGGAGAAATAAACAATTACACAGGAACATTTGCTAAAATTCCAGATATCTTTTTTTATCTGTGGTCCTGAGGAAAAGCTTCAGGGAATAACTTTCTTTAGAAATTCACTGTTTGTTGATCTGGTGTTTAATGTGCAGCAAGTTACATTCAAAATTTTATAATGTACTTTTCACAACTTTCCTGATGAATTTATTAATGATGACTTTGAAGGGGGTTAAGGCTCTGGGACATTTTCAATGGGATTAATTCTTGATTCTTTAGCTTAGCTTCCCAGGACCACCCAGTAGGGATAAATATGAGCACAGCTCACAGGAGATATTCCCAGTGACTCGTTAAACTAAATCACTGTCTTTGTATAGTTAAAACTCACTTCTAGAAGTTCCTGCACCCAATTTTGCTCTGTGCATCTCCTTAGCCTAAACACTGCAACAGGACAAAGTAATAGGCTCAGACACTCAGAAACTCCTCACCATTTGTCTTTACACTGTTGAAAAATAAAGCTGCTTTCTAATAGGTTTAAATCACTGGAATTTTTTACCCGATGATATTAAGACTTTTTTACAACATGATCACTAAACTGAATCACAGCCACTGAAACGAAGCAAACAATGCTCTTCTCTGAGTAACACCACAAAACACTTAAAGACACGACTTTATAAAGATATGTAAGGTCACCATCATTTGACACGTTTTACATCTACAGTCGGGGAAGTAGAATTAGCAGTGAGACACACACAGTCTTGAGGGCACATGATAAACATTTTCCAAAAGGGAGAGAGACAACGCATTTGACTTACCTTCTATGAATTCTAACATGGACACAGGCTTAGTGTTTGGACTAACAACGGCAAGAGGCACAATCCCTCCTCAGCACTAAGCCCAGCTCGGCGGGGATGGGAAGCGGTGGGATTAGTTAGGGATGGCTAAGGCTGCTCCCGGAGCAGGCTGAATGAGAGGCAGGATTCATCAGCAGATGCCTTTTCTGCGTAAGGCTGACGTCTTCCAAGCAGCAGTGGGAGGTGCGGGTTCTGTCTTAGGCTACATCAAAGGTGTCAATTAAGCCTCATGCCAACGCAGCGCCACTGCACCCCCTCCCGGCTCCCTGGCTCCCGGAAGCCGAGCCCTCTCAGTTCTCTGCGCTGAATCATAACGAAGTGTCTCTGGGGGCCAGAGACCCAGTGACTCATCTGAAAATCCAAAGGACAGTAACTTCCAGAGCCTGACGACCACTGGGTACTAAGTACACCTTCACGAAATTTAGTGGCAAGGTACGATGTTTACTGATTCTTCAGACACAATGTTTGCACAGAGTCTTAGGGCCCAAGAAAGTGGGAAGCTCTTTGTTTTGTCATCTCCCACGACCTTTTAAAAATGTCATATATAACTCACATTACACTAATTTGTAGTTTTGCCTTTGAAATGTATTTGGTGACTCAAAAAAACTTTTTTTTTCCTTTTATTGAGGAGCTTGAAGCAGGAAGCACTGAGAATGCTCTCATTTGCTTGCACCTTACAGTCCTGTCCTTACTGAGCCTGGGGCTCAGGCCTCTTTGCACAGGACTTCCCAGACAGAGGCCTCCAAAGGAAGGGCTCTGAAATAGGCAAGGATTTAAGAGCTGTGCCCAGAGGCAGAATCTATAACTGAGAACCCAGTAAGCAAGATCCCCCCAGGAGGTGAATGGAAAACAGGTTCTGTGAATGCAACAGTTTCTTTGCTCCTCCTACTCCATTTTATGTATTTATGTCACACTCAAGGCTACGGGGATTGGGAAAAATAAGAAAATGGGGCCTCGAACACAGTATTGACATTTTTAAACTTTGAGACTCTAATCTTATCAAGATGATCAGACAAAAAGAATAAAAGAAAGTGAACTCCCAGGAAAACAGCCTCAGGAGTACCTTGCTTAAAAAAGCAAAATAAAACAACAAAAAGCTTGCACGTAATAAGTACCCAATATGAGTGCACCTCAGTTTATTGAAGAATTTATTTTCTATGGAGCAGTTAACACACTTAAACTACACACACACACACACACACACACACACACACACACACACACAATCTCATTTAACTCTAACAATGACTCTGTGGGGCAGGCAGTGTCATTTCACAGATGAAGAAACTGAAGCATAAAGATGATACTCAACTTGACCAGCAAATACAAGGCAGAGCTCGAGATTGAACCCAGACAACCCAGAGGCCGCCACCTTCACTGCCACCTTCCCGACTAGCCCACAGGGAAGTCAGATGACTGAACTAGTGATCGCAGTACAGTATTTTGAGAGGGGTAATATTGGGCGTTGCTCTTGGAATCCTAACAACCTGTGGGGTCAAGGCTGGCTACACCCTACAGAAAGAGAAACGGATAACGGAGCTGAGACCTACATATCAGGAGGCGTTCGCCAGGTAAAGGAGGGTAGGCACGATGAAGCAAAGCATGCCGAGGTGAGGGACCACCTGTTTCATGGATGGCCGTGGAGGAGGGAGCAGGTGTGGAACACTGAAGAGACCTGACTGACTCAGTTAGCTCAGCAGGTAAGGGAGCTGGAGAAGAAGAGCCATGCAAGGAGGGTGGGGGAAGGGCGGGGGGGGCGCGTCGCATAATCAAGGGCTTCGAAATCCATTCTCTCTACCCTGGGGCACCGGGACCTGCAACATTTATTCAAAGCCACTGGGCTCAGGGCTTCTATTTTGTGTACCACCTCTCTGGAGAAATGAAGCTTAACTGCCAGATGAGTCCTCTACAATCAAACATTTTTGAGACAGAACCTGCTTGAAAGTTGGGAACGGCGTGTATTCTTAGGGTCAGAGTTCTGTTCAAACTCTTCCTCTCGGCCATGTGAAAAGCACTAGCAACTGCTTTAAATGGCTCTTGACATCCAGAAAACATCCCACACCTATTGTTAAATCACTGCTGGAATAAATAATTTATTTCATAAGTATCCTGTACTACCAGAAATCCCTGAATGCGGATAAAAAGGGCTTTGTCACTTATTTAACAAAACATTGAAATTCAACTAACAAATGGCCTGACTTTACAGAGGGCTTTATTAAACAATTCTGTATCTCGAATGGGAAAAACCCAACTCCATACAGTTTTTTCAAATGGCCAAGCAAGTCTCACAATCAATTATATCAACCTGAAGTCACTAACGTCTGCATCACTAAAGTTCTCATCAGATCGCTGCCTTATATCCAGTCTTGTTTCCTGGGCCCAAGTCTGTCCAGTAAGTTTCCCTTAAATATTACATCCCTTGCTCTGCTTTCTGCTTCCTGAGAGACAAGTGCTAAACTTTAGGCTGGAGGACTCACAGATGCCGTGAGGATCAGTTATACACCTGGCCACCAAGGAGCTGCGGAAAACATTTGTGGAGCTGACGTCCACCGTCCCGAGCCTGCGTTCCTCTCTTTTTTCCAACTCGGCCATCACCTACGCCTATCAAGGACACACAGCATGGATTGGTCCCAACATATTATTCTCCATGAAGGACCTGGCCTCACCTTTTCCTTCATTTCAGAAAGATGATCCTACTCTATTTTACTCATTTGAGCCACAAATTTGGGCTTCTGCAATCAACCAGTCAGTAGACACGGCATACACTTACCATGGGCCTGACTCTGTCTACTGGGCCCTGTCCTCCAAAACTCATAATTGAATATAAAAGTTACTAAAACATTCTATAATTTGGAAATGTTTGGCTTACTTGCACTAATTCATTGCTCCTTTTAAATGACTTTAGGCTCATGTATAAGTTAATTTAGCAACCTCTTTGTGATTGTAAAGAGTTCTCTTTACAGTTTCTTCTTTAAAAGTCTCAGACATCAAGTGAAAGCTAAACATTTAAATGTCGCAAACTGGCCCTGAAATTAGAGCAATTTCCAAGGCAGACCATCTAAGCACAAGGTAAGTAACCTCTGGACATGAAAATCACCTTCTTTCTTCTTTCTGCACTTGAAGGAGCTCACTTATTTATGATGCTACAGTTGCAGGGATGAGAGGAGGGACGTGTTTGCATGCACATGGGTGTCTGAGTGTGTATTCGGGGGGTGGTGATTCAGGCACGTTGCCGGGGAGATCTGGACATTGTCTTGGACTTTCCTTCACTCTGATCATGGGGGAGGCTACAGAGACCCTGAATCTCTTTTCCCAGCTCTCGTCCATTGCTCGTCACAGTATTGAGAGGAAAAAAAATGAAAGAAAGAAAAACAGATGGAGTCAACTGAGGAAAGAGAAAATAAATAACTATCTAATGGGGAGGTGGGGGAGAGACTCTTGGGAGAAGATGCTTTTTCCTATTTCTGTCTTCAGAGGTGCTAAGCTCAGAGGTGGAGTGGAACCCTGATTTTCTCCATTTGTCTACATTCTCATCTTAAACTGAGACAGTGGGCCCAACTCAAAGGAACTATATTCACTGAGAATAATGTGAAGTGAGAGGTCAAGAGAAACAGTGGGGATGGAAAAAGGAACATGGCTCTATGAATTAAATTTTTTAAATAAATATTTACAAAAAGGCCCTTGAACCCCAGGAAATCTAAGCAGCTTGAATGGATCCTAGTATTTCTCAATGCACTCATCTGTTCATTTACCTAGTAGTTACCATGAACTCGGAAGAATATGTAAAGAATTCCTGCTGTCAGAAACCTTACAACCTAATAGGGTGATACCGTATGTCACCTGTACACTGGGAGCCAAATCAATTGTCACAAGGACTGTGGAGGTGGGGAAGACCCTACACAGTGAGGTGATCAGGAGACGTTCGCAGAGGCCATAGAGTCTTTTGACAGCTGAAGTGACAGAGGACGGCTTCTAAGGAATAATGGTAAGAGGTGGAAAAGCCCAAAGAATGTCTGGTGGAGAGTTAAACTGGCTGATAGGATGGAGCACGAGTCCAGGGGGACAGTGGGAGACGTGGCTGGAAAGGAAGACTGTGGCCAAACCAAGATAGCTTTTCTTATGAGAATAAGGAGTTGAGACTTTTTTCTGGCAGAAAACAAATAGTGTCAGCAAGTCTGATATTGGTGCCCAGGGCAGATGAAAGGGACAGAAGACGGGGGCAGGGAGGAGGCCAGCTAGCCAACCGCGTCTGCAGCCTGTGAGCAATCGGAGTCCGAGAACAGCATCACAGAGAGGAAGCCAGGAAGACCGGGACCAACCCGGTGTAGAAGGCAAGGGGAAAGAGTCAAAGACAATTTCAGGGAACAAGGAAAAAGATGTTTAATTCCACAATAAAACAAGATCACCTAGAATCCTCTGATTTCAAATTATGGACCTATGTCACCTGGGATCCCAGAACGGGCTGTGGTTGTTAAGAAGGGATTAGGAGCTGAGGGCACCCTGGGACTGAATGGCTCTGTGGCCCCTCGGGTAGCCTGGTGGGTGCTTGACCCCCACCCTACCAGGTGCTATAGTACAGCCTCCCCGTAGAGCGAAGCCTGGGAGTTGGCAGTCCCATAATGACTCTCAGGGATGGCAGGGCCAGAGGATGCCCCGAGGACGCCCCGCTGCCCTCTGGCCTTGCCTAGGAAGCAGATCTGTCGCAGGTCACCAGTGGCATTCTTGCTGCCAGATTCTAGGACCTCCTCCAGTTCTCACACTACCTGACTTCTTAACAACAAACATTCCTGCCCTCTCCCTCCACCTCAAAACTCTCTGCGCCTTTGACTTCCATGACCGTGTTCCCACTGTCCTCCTGCCTCCCCCAATGTGCTCTTAGAGCTGCAGGTGTCCCCCAAGGTTTCATTTTCACCCTTACTTTACAAGTCTCTCATTGGGGTCGGGAGAGAAATATCTTACATTTCTATTATTTAAATTACTACTGTATGCCTAGATCTCCCAAATGTATATTATGAGCTCAAATCTGATTAAACACAGTTACTTATTCCTAAATATTTCCAAAGCCACTGCCACTCCACCTGTCTGTCTCCTACAGGGCTTATTCCCTGAATTTCCTCCTCAGCTGGCAGGCCTACCCCTCCCCTCTGGTTCCCCTCTCTCTTCCTCCAGCCTCACATCCAGTTAAAGCGCTGGTTTCCTTCCCTTCTGAAGCCTCCCCCATTCCCAGCATTGCTGTTTAAATTTTGTCCTGCCGACTTCTTTCCAGGGTGACTGCAGTGGCCTTGTGGAGTCTGCCAGCCCTTGGCCCTCATGTACAGCCATCCTCTCTACCAATGCACCATTGTTTCTAAAATGCAAATAAAAATTAAATTAAATCATGGCCATACTAAAAATCCCCTTTCACCTCTTAATTCCTACAATGAAAATATGCCCTGTGCAATCTGACGGAGATGTCACCATCTTCTCTAACCCTTTCCTATTCTATTTCTCACTTTTTATTGAACTAGCATCTGTTCCTTAAATACACTTTCATGCCTCGATGCCTTAATGCACACCGTGTCCTCAGGTGCTAACGCCTTCCTGGCTCTTACCCTGGCAGGTTCTTTTAAGTCTTGTTTCTAAGTCCCTTTCCCTTGGAAGCTTCCTCTGACGCCATTAATGAGATTTAACCCCTTCTTCCTCTGGGCTCATAACACAACACAGGTATAGTAAGTGGTATAGATGTCTGTCTCCCAACTTGAAAGCAAGAGCTGTGGTTTAATTGTCTCTGTATCCTTGGAACCTAACACCTGCCTGGAAGA
>CM053508.1:78279973-78389623 GCA_028627145.1 Eidolon dupreanum | reverse complement strand
GCTGGGTATCTGCACCTCAGCTGATTATAGTTCCGACACATCAAAAATAATTTAAGAAACAGAACCACAGATGGTAAGTAAATAGGAACTAGTGACTTTAAAAAGAATTATGTAACAGACATAGCTAGACATTTAATTTAGGGAGCAATATTTTATGATAGTGTTTCTAGACCTTTCTGATAATCACTTGGGTGTTGTTAAACATTCACCTTTCCAGGCTGCTTCTCCAGACGTTCTGATACTGTGGGTCTGGGAAGGGGGTCTGGGGATTTACACAGATACGTGAGACCCCCGTTATGTTTCCTATGCTTCACCGGAAGGCACGCAGCACAAGAGAAATACCCACGTGCCGTGAGAGGGCGCCAGCGTGGTGGGCCTGTCCTGGCCAGCCCATCACCTGGCCGGCTAACGCAGGAAAACCAGGTTCCCGGTGGAGAAGGGGCTTGGCTATGAGGGAAATTTCCAGAAAGTCACATACCCTCAACAGATGTCCTGGGAAGTGGACATCAAGCCCGACTGGGAACAGATTGTCTGCCAGGCAGGAGTGCCTGAGTCAGAAGTGAAATCAGCTGAGCCTCATCCCGCGGAAGCACACCCACACCTGAGTCCACACTGGGGCAATGAGACTTTGTGGTCCCTGCTTTCTGGTCTTGAGGTAAAGACAAAACTTGGGAAAATAATTCTCCAAACGAAATCACCTTTGAGCCTGCCCTGTCATCTCAAGGAGGAAAAAAATAAGCATTCAACAGGGAACCCAAGGGAAGAAATCCTATTAGACCAGGATAAACATTCAGACTCTAGTGCAGAAGAAAGCAATCAGAATGTCACGATAAATGACAAGCTGAATGAAGTTACATGGTTATAAAGGGATCAAGTGATACTCAAGAATAATGACGTAAATCTACTTCTGAGCAAAGTCTCATTGGGATAGGATTTAATTTAGAGGTTTTGCCTTCAAGGATTAGGGACAATCACAGGGTTTGATAAAACTCAGCTGTTTTAGAGGAGAAAAAAATGGCGTAGATGATAGAGGCTCTGTTCATCCCTCTGGCGACCAAATCACTGTTGTGACAGAAACAAGGAGCAGCAGCAAGGAAACATCGCCTGGGATCTAGACAAATAAGCCATACAACTAGGGAGAAATCTAAGTAATCACCCTGCGACAGCAGAAGGTAGGACAGGGGGAGGACGCAGGGCGCCCCGGTCTCCAGTGGCTGAGTGAGACGGAGGCTGCGGCAGCGGCAGCGGCAGCGGCAGCGGCAGCGGCAGACGCCTCTTAAAGGGGCCGCATCTGTGAGCGGATTTTCACGGTGACGGACCTGCTCACTCTGAGCACCAGTGCCAGTTAGGCTGCGCACAGGGGGCACCAGGGACTCTCAGGAAGACACTGTCAGAGTGGGGGCCAACGCGAGACTCGCTGGGTACAGAAGTGCTGGTGGAATCCATTGTTTTTTGTTGAGTCCTCCCCGCTCCCAGTGCATGGGCACAACGCAACCATAGTGGAGACGTCATTAAACTGGATAACAGAGGTCACTCCGCCCAGAGGATTCCCTGAAACCCCGCCTCCCTCAACCTGGGCCCCACCCAAGCCACATCCAGGTGTATCCTCAGCAAGTCAAATGCTCCTTGCTGAGCAGCGCCTAGACTCACACTGGAGGCAGTTTCTGGTGTGGCCTTTTGAGGCAACTATAAGCACAGCATTTGTGGATTGCTTGCTGACTCTTAACAGGTGGTCCCAGAGAGGCACAGGCTGGGGCTAAATTTGGCCTGCAGCCGAACCCCTCTCAGGACTGTGCCACTAGACAGACACCTACTTCACAAATCCACACTAATAAGACCAGGAGACTTAGAAGCCTTGCCTTAGTACATAGAAACAGACACAGAAGGGCAGCCAAAATGGGAAGACAGAGAAGCAGAAACCACACGAGAGACTAGAACAAAGATCCAGATATAATGGAGTCAAGTAATCTAACAGATGCAGAGTTCAAACCACTGATTATAAAGATGCTCAATGAACTTTTGGGAAGTGTAGATCAATTCAGCAAAGAGTTAAAATGCATAAAAATGGAAATGGAAATTATAAAAGGGAACCAGTCTGAAATGAAGCACACATTATCTGAGATGAGAAGTATATTAAATGGAATAAACAAAGGAATAAACTCAGTGAATAAAGAAAAGGATCAAATGCCCTATCTAAAGGGTAGGAAAGCCAAGGACACGCAATCGGAATGGCACGAGATAAGATGCCAAGACTATAAAAATAATTTAAGGAGCATATGGGACACTATTAAGGGTCCAAATATCCATCTGATGGGCATAACTGAAGAAAATCAAGATGTTGAACAGCTGTTTGAAGAAATAATGATGGAAAACTTCCCTAATCTGGTGAAGAAAATGGACATAAAACCCCAGGAAGCTCAGAGAATTCTCAAAACCAGGGATCCAAAGAGGCCCACACCAAGACACATCATTAAAATGCCAAGGTTAAAAACAAAGAAGGAATATTAAAAGCCGCAAGAGAAAAACAGGTAATTACTTATAAGGGAACACCCATAAGACTGGCAGCTGATTTCTCAAAAGAAACTATGCAGGACAGAAGGGCTTGGCAAAAAATATTCAACAAGATGAAGACCCAGGATCTACAACTAAGGATACTTTATTCAACAAAGCTATCATTTACTGTTGAAGGACAGATAAAGAGCTTCCTAGACAAAAATAAGCTAAAGGAATTTATCACCACCAAGCCAGAATTACAGGAAATGTTGGAGGGACTTCTTTAAGAAGAACAAATACAAAAGACTCACTTCAGATTAAAAGACATACACAGACTAAAAGGAAGGGGATGGAAAAAGATATTGCTTTGATGGACCTAGAAGGTATTTAAGTCAGACAGAGAAAGATAAACAGTATATGATTTATTTCACTTACATGCGAAACCTAAGGAATAAAAAGAACAAACTAATCAAAAACAGATGCAAAAATATAGAGGACAATTTGGTGACATACAGAGGGGAAGGGAGTTGGGAGTCTGGGAGAATGGGGTGAAGGGTTAAAGAAGTACAAATTAGTAGTTGATAGTTGGTCACTGGGATGGGGAGCATAGCATAGGTAATGCAGTTAGCATTAATATGGTGACTAGGTGGAAGGCCAGGAGAGGGAGGGAGCAATTTGGGAGATCGTTTTATGAACTATATAGATTTCTAACCAATATACTATATACTTGAAACTAGTTAAAATAAATAAATTTTAAAAATTTTTTAAAAATACTTTCACTGTTTTAGGGAATAAACAGGTAATACCAAGGTGTATGTTTGGCAGAGCTCAAAATATTCAGAACTTTAAGAATTCCCTATTTAATACCTCCAAATTTACACTTTTTATATAATGCAGACTGCTGATTTGTCACCCCATAATCTCAAAATTAAAATAATCAGAGCCTTAGAATGCAAAAGTAATGATTTTATACTCTGAAGAAATAAAACCGGAAATATTTTGTGATTGCTTTTCTATCATAAATAATTATTATAGAGATGGTATAAAGGTGTTCTGTACACAAAATAATGGTACCACATACAGGAGGGAATTAAAATTTCAGCAGAAGTTCCCTTAAACATAAAGGAAAGCTGCTAGATAATGAAGGCAGGATGAGCTCTTAAGAAAGCTTTCATTTCCTTCCAAGGAGATACTTAAAAGTATGGCAACCAATCATGATTTCCCATGATGGTTTAGATATTGTTCTAACTATCAGCAAGCTTTAGAATTAATAACTTCTTGGGGTGTTACAGAAGTAGCTACCCCAAGGAAACAAAAAGATCTTAGCAGAAGTCCCCCACTGATGCCATACAGCAATGCTTCTTTGCTAAAAGCGCTCTGAAGAGTGCCACTAGGGAGAGTCGCTAAGAAGTTAAATTAAGTGCTGCAAATAAACGGGTTTTCTGTGACTCTATTGTGCCTACGGGTGTCCAGGGAACTCTGAAGACAGCAGCATGAGAGAAGCCGGGAAACAGGGATGAAATAAATTCTTTCCTTTTGATAATAACTCAGTACATGACAATGTAGTTTCAAGTATACAGTATCCAGACAATGCCCACGTTAGGATGGCTTTTATAGTCTGTCAATAGTTTTTAAGACTGTTTCACAGCTCCAGAGAAAAGAGCAAATTAGGGTATTTCATATAAATATTAAATAGGGTCAAAAAAAGTTAAAACCCCGAGACAAAGTTTCACATGTCTGATATAAGCGAGAGAGAGATTTCTGTACACTTTCTAGGTTCATTAATACGGTCTGGACTGTTCTCTGGACTGCCACTAGCCCTTCGGTCCTCCCGCAGTTGGTGCCGAGACGGCCGCTGAGTTTTCAGCTGGATGGCAACTTTCCTCAACATCCGCTTATAATACAATGGGAAAGAAAAATGTTTTTGAGTTGCATGTACTGTGACAAATTGAGATGTCATCTCAATGATTAAATCCTGCTTTCTACAGCTGACAAACACGTAGGTAACACACATGTCAAACATAGCTAATGAGGCCGCATGTTAAAGGCTTGGGGGAGATAACTGGTTGTCCAAGCGCCACAGGTGATCTGTTTGGGCAAGAAGGCAAGGTGAACATCTGAAAATGACTGAACCAGTTTAAGATGAACATTCCTGGTGAATATCTCAGCTGTCCCTGGACCTGCACTTTTAAGCAGCTCAGATGGGTCTCTGAATTCAAGGTAGAACAGTTAAAACAGTGTGCAATTAAATAAGATATTTGCCATCATTTTTGTAACTCCTCCTAGTCACTAGATTTCTGGCTGCATGATCTGGGTTGCTCACAGACCATAAAGGATGCTGCGAAAATTAATAAACAGCGACCTCATTTAAAATGGAGTTGGAAGCTAGAAGTGAGAACTCACTCACGTGTCAATCAGAGCACACTAGTTACCCCAGCAGGAGGAGACACACCTTGCGCTTTTGACAGGAAGCGATACTACTTAACTACCTCAGGGGGAGGAAGAAAAGATGCTCAGCCAATGGGAGACTGCCATAACTCAGCCAATGAAAAGTCACTATAGTTGGAACTTTTCAGTTTCCTCCAATGAATTCTTCGTTTACAATAGCCCCTCCCAAGTCCATAGAAGACAGTTTCTTGCCTTTGTTTCTCTGGACTTGTTCATGGTTCATGGTTCAACCACATATCCCAAATTGCAATTGCTTGTTGTTCCCTAATGAACACATTTTGCTGAGAATATATCTGGCTATCTGCTTAAGGCCAATAATGCTGTATTAGTTTCTCGACCCTCTCTTTTCACTTTGCTTCAAGTAAGTCCATTTTCAGGAGGAAGAGACCAAGGTTGTGGGAATTTGGGGAGAGGCCATTACTATCATTTAAAAAATAAAATTTTCAGTTTCTTACTCTATGAAAACCCAAGGAAGACCTAGGAACTGATCTCATGAGCATGATTTAACCACTTATGTCTTATACCTAGGTTATCTGTTGAGAGAAGAGTTATATCAATACAAATAGAAGTCTTTAGAGAAAGTATGTCCATATACATATAGGGAATGTAAAATTATGAATGACAGAAATTTCCTGGATCAAACAAACTTCTAAATAAATCTTTCTAAATTCTTTCGCATTCATGCAATGTGAAGGA
The DNA here is from genome assembly GCA_028627145.1 of Eidolon dupreanum. Classification (NCBI taxonomy): domain Eukaryota; kingdom Metazoa; phylum Chordata; class Mammalia; order Chiroptera; family Pteropodidae; genus Eidolon; species Eidolon dupreanum. Next base: position 78,383,986 of record CM053508.1, on the reverse strand, counting down.
GACAGTTTAAAAGTGAGATAATATTTGTGGGTAATTCTCCACATCTTACTCTGAAAACTCAAGATTTCCTTTTTTCACTTTTGCCAAAAAGTGTAATATTTATTATCCAGTTTCTCGTGTTTCCTTGTTACTTGACTTTCCTTTTAATGAGAAGTATCTTTCATATAAACTGCCTAATGAAATCCTTGGTTGTGTAGTTTAATTTTAAAGTAACCTCTTCATGAGCCATTTATCTATTTTCCCTTCTATTCCAAATGACAGACATTAAATTACATCTCTGGGTAGATGTAATTAATCTTCTATTCCAAAGTGAAGAAAAGAAGAAAAAGGTTAGAAACATTTAAAGCCTCTTTTCTTTTCCTTTTTATTAGGAGAAAGCAGACTATAGGTTGAAAACTTGATTTATTTCCCTTAAACCTATTTGAAGATCACCTTTAAAACAAGGGGTCAAATGTGGCTTGAAATGAATTCCCTGTGTAGTACTTATGTAAGTCCCTGGGTTATAGCATTTCAAGGCTAATAAATATTGTAGTCTTATGAAGGCGGCCATCTAATATGACAGAATACAGGATTTTGGAGGGATTGTGGTCTTTCAGTAAAAGGGTCTGGTTAGAAGGGAGACCTTATAGTTGACTTGTGGGTAAGCTGACTGAAATGATATTCCATTTGCATCTGGCCTTCAGCCATTGAACAAATGAGTCATCACTGCAATCCACAAGGTAGTTATCTCTTTGAAAGTAATTCACTAAACGATTTCAGTAGATAACTTGCTTTTTGTGGCTAGACTTATCATCTTCAAATATTTACTCAGTAAATTGCAGTGTTAAGCTATGGTAAACTTGTATTTTTATGGTTAATTTGGCTCTCTATTTCCAAAACAAAGAGAAAAATGCCAAGGCATGTTTAAAGACATTCAATTTCACAAGATGATTTTTTTTCCTTTCCAAAATATTAGCAGAAATGTATTTAAATAATTTTCATAAATCTGTTCTTTAAAAAACCACACACACACACACACAAGTAATCTTGTTCTCCTCATCCCTCCTGGCACATCATGTACCTGATAAAAAAAAAAATTAAAGAAACCTAAAACATCATTTAAACTAAGAGAAAAGATATTAAACACAATGGACTCTTAGTAACCACAGAATTCTAGTGAGGTCTATTGGGCTCTGACTTGGGGAGAAAACAGTTTATACTCACAAAATATAAATGTTTATACTCATGAAATATAAACATTCAATGCAAAATATTCCACTTTTTTTCTAAAATAATCTATCAAAAATATTTTATAATGGATTTATTATTTTCCTAAAGTTGACATATATCCATTATAAAATTCAAACTGCAAAAAAGTTAAAAGAAAACAAATTGTTTCAAATTGGGAGTTAGAAGTGATGCCATCCTGTGCTACACTAGAATTTTCTGTGTCTTTCTTTGTAACAACTTTTTAAATTTTATGAACTAGGCTTGCTTCTCTTTTTTTTGTTTGGATGCAGCTGATGATGTATTAATTTATTTCATTTTTCATTTAATTACTTAAATTACTTTTTGTTAACTTTGTTAAGAATATAGTGGAAGACATTTTATGATTCTGATTCATTCCCTCAGCTTTTTTTATTTTTAAAGATTGAGTGATACAAGTTATTTAAGAAGAAATTTGGCTTTTGATTCTCTGATTCATCACTCAATCCTCATCTACAACATTTTTATTTTTACAAACCACTCACCACCTTCATTACTACTTTCTTCCAAGGCTTTTTCTCTCAAATTATAAAGGAAATGAAGAGAAAATGCACTAACAGCCTATTATAGCCATGCAATGCAATTAACAATAGTACATTTATTAAAAAGTACTGTACAAGAACATTTAATGATATGGAATGTATATGAGTGAAAACAATAGATTAAAAAAACAGAGTAAAGTGTGCACACGTATTTATAGAAATGTTTTAAAAGGATATTTCTGAATAAGCTTCAAAATGTTTATTTTTCCCCCTAGGTCAAAAGATTGCATATAATTTTTCTGTTTTTCCAATTCACTGTAGTATATGAATGTTGCTTTTTAAATGGGAAAATGTTAAATTTTACAAAATTAAAAAATTTTAGAATGAATCCAAATGGTAAAGGGTGTAAAGTAAAATATGTCTCTTTCCCACTTTCTTTAACTCTTAGTTCGGCACCCCGAAGGTAAGCACTGATAACAAGTTCTTGGAAGTCTGTCATAAAAAGTCAATGCATATATAAGCATGCACAAATATGTATACATGTACATATATGTATGTATTCTTTTGTATTAAAATGAAATAGATTATTATATCATAATATTGATGGATTTTTCCCCCGACTTAACAATACATACTGAACAACTTACCATTTTGGCCCATTTAGGTTGACCTGGTTCTTATTAGTGATAGTGTAGTATTCCATTAAATGGATAAATCATAATTTATTTAGCCAGGCCTCTGTCGATAGCTCTTACTTTTTATTTCTCTAGAGTTTTTTGTGATTATAAATAATCTGCAATGAACTTTATACATATACTTTTTTACATCTGTGCAAAAAATTTCTAGAGACACGGTTGCTGGACAGTGGTTAAAGATGGATAGGCCTTTGTTTTTTACATATTGGTGCCATTTAGCAGTATCCTCATTCTTATCAACTTTGTATGAAGTGAGTATTTTCATGCTTTCACAATACTTTCTTTACTTGTTAAGTAAAAACGGGGTTTCACTGTTGTATTAATTTATATTTTCTTACTACCTGGTGAATTGAAAACCCTTTTCCCATATGTTTATAAGTCATTAGGACTTTCTCTCTTGTGAATTGCCTGTCCATAACCATCCATTTTCTCTGTTTGTTCTTTTCTTTATTGATTGGTAAATATTCTTTGTATATTTTGAAATCTAGCTTTTTATAGGATATATGTTTTATAAACATAGTATTTTTCCCTTTGTATCCTGACTTTAAATTTTATAGTGTTTTGCCATACAGAATTAACTCTTTTGGATTCTGATTGGCCAAACTTTTCTTTTAAAGATTCTGGGAATTAATTATTATAAGGAACCCATCCGATATGATATTTAAACAAAAGGTCACAAAATGTTTTCAAGGAATGTTCTCATTAGGTGGATGACATCATAGGTTCTAGAAATGACCAATAATGCACATGACTTAGGTAGACTGTACAGTGGAATTCTGCCTCCATGAAGCAGTGCAAAATGTTGAATTTTAAAAAATGTTTTAAACCAGTGGTCCCCAACCTTTTTGGCACCAGGGACTGGTTTCGTGAAAGACAGTTTTTTCACTGAGCAGTGGAGGGTATGGTTTCGGGGTGATTCAAGAGCATTACATTTATTGTTCACTTTATTTCTATTATTATAACATTATAATATACAATGAAATAATTATGCAACTGATCACAATCTAGAATCGGATGCCACCAGATGCAGCTGTACAACTGAAGATTATCAACTCGCTTGCCACTATAAAGCCCGCCACCAGATGCAGCCTAGTTGTCACTTGCTACTCACTGATAGGGTTTTGATATGAGTCTGCAAGCAATTGATTATGGCCTCTGTGTAGTCAAACCTCTCAGCTAATGTTAATCTGTATTTGCAGCTACTCCCCAGTGCTAGCATCACCGCCTCAGCTCCACCTCAGATCATCAGGCATTAGATTCTCACAAGGAGCTTGCTAACTAGATCCTTTGCATGCGCAGTTCACAATAGGTTTTGTGCTCCTGAGAATCTAAGGTGGAGCTGAGGTGGTGACGCTAGCGCTAGCACGGGGGAGCGGCTGAAAATACAGATGAAGCTTTGCTTGCTTGCCCAACCACCTCTTACCTCCTGCTGTGCAGCCTCGTTACTAACGGGCCACAGAATGCTATTGGTACATGGCCCGGGGGTTGGGGACCCCTGTTTTAAATTATAAAAATATTTACAAAAAGCTAAAGTGAATTATCTATATATTTTTTAAAACTTCAATCTTTCAAGTTACCATTTCCTTGTAAGAGCTATAACAATCATAGTTTCTTTATCCCCAATTATTACATTAATTTTGTAAAGCAAAAAGACTGCCTTATAAATCTAGGTTTAAAATACATCTAAAATTTTTTTCTTTCTGTCTGAATAAAAACAAGCTGTGAAACTGCTAATGGGTATGAGGTTTATTTCTGGGGTGATAAAAATTTTCTAAAGTTGATCGTGGTGATGGTTGCACAATTCTGAGAAAATACTAAAAACCATTGAGTTATACATTTTAAGTGGGTGAATAGTATGTGAATCGTGTCACAAGAAAGCTGCTAAAAAGTTAAATGGTGATGAGTTTCGAGGAGAGCTGAGAGCAAAATAAATCACTGTGGTTTGTCAGTCTGTAGCCCACAGCATCTCTGCACCAGCTAGGAGACAACTTCATCAGGAAACAGGTTTTCAGTGAGCTCACTCTTTGTTTATTCTCATCTGCCCTTTTTCCCTTTTCAAATTCTCTTGATTTGGAAAAAAAGCAGAATGAACAGGGATTTTCTATTTCTCCTATGCATTGTTATTCTTCTGACTCCTGGGATTACATCACTTTACTTCATTGTAGACGTTCTATAACATGATACAGTGTGGATTATAGCAAAAGGTAAATACCACTGGATGAATCAAGGAAATTTAGCTTGGCTGATACCAGCTGAGACATATCATATAGGACCTTTAAGCTCTAATGTGCCCTCATCTTACTGAGGGGGACGTGACACATGCTACTCAATCACAGTACCTACAATGATTATTCAGTGGTAGACTTTTTTGCTTTTTACATTTTTATTCTTTAAGATCTTTCATTAAAATACAATTTAAAAATTAAAATGTTGGTGTTATTTCATTATTTCCAACAGATTTTGATAATTATTACCTTCATCATTAAATTCTTAAATCCTAGAGTATGAGTCAAAATCGAGGTAAACTACCCTTCTCTCTCTGTGCAAATCTGAAATGAGCCAGGGATGAGCAAAAGCCTAAACCTAATTAAATTCAGTGGAATCATCTTTAATACACATAATTGGAGAAATGTTATCATGTTCTTCAATTACATTTACTAATATATTTGTGTAAAATGTTCCTGTGTCTCAGGCTTAGAAAAAAGTTAGATAGATATCAGTATCTAATAGAAAGTGAAGAGGCTTCGCTCAAGACACTGAGTAAGTAAATGATATGCTCGCCTCCTCTCATGATCACATCAAAATTACAACTAAACTACAGAACGATCATCATTGAGAATTGTCTTAAGTCTAGCTGGACAGAGATCCTCCAAGGACACACTGAAGAAGCCATGTGGAAACTGATAGGAGGGGCAGAGACACAGAACAGGCTGGTCTGACACCTGCGTATGGCAGTTAAAAATTGGGAGGGATATCTCGACCTCAGAGGTCCCCTCAGAGAAGTGAGGGGTCCTGGCCCCACACCAGGCTCCCCAGCCCAGGGTTCCAGTGCTGGGAAGAGAAGTCCCAATAACTTCTGGCTCTGAGAACTAGTGGAGATTGTGGCTGAGTGAGACAGGGCTGTAGGAGTCTCTGGTGATCCTATTAGAGGATCCACACATGGACTTGCTCACTAACAGACTCACTCGCTCTGAGCTTCAGTACTGGGGGTGGCAACTTGAAAGGCACCAGTGACATACAGGGAGGAAGTGAATTGTTTGGCTTCAGAGCGAGGGCTGGAGGGGCAGCTTTCTCCCAGACAGAAGTGCTAGCAGAAGCTATAGTTCCTCCCCACAACCGACATGCAGACACAGGCGAGCACCATATCTGTGTCTCCATTAATCTGGCTAATGCTGTTCACGCTGCCCAGGATATTCCCTGAGACCCCACCCCACTCACCTTGCAGGCCCACCCAAGCCTCTCCCAGTGGCTTTTCTATACAAACAGTCTGTCTTAGCTCATACTGCGGGCTTTCCTAAAACCATTTGAAGATTCACAAAACACAGACAAGCAGCATCTGGCCTCGGCATGCTCCATATCTCTTGCTGAGCAGCCCCAAGCTCAGCACTAGTGCTGTGGGCCACAGTTTAAGGCTTGGCCTCCAGAGGCACTTCCAAGCCCAGCATGTGTGGCAGCCACTGCGAACTACTTGATGGGACAAGCCAGGTGGTCCCAGGCAGGGCACAAGCTGTGGCTGAACTTGGCCTGTGGTGGGGCCCCTCCCAGGAGGTCCTAGGGTCAGCATACTCAGTGGCCAGCTTCAGATCAAACTGGAGCACCACTGGGGTCACATCTGAGGTCTACACACCCAAAGGTCAGACGGAGAAGGCACTAGAGCCCTGCTAAAGCGAATCCTGTCCCATAGGGTCAGCCCCTGTACAACAGCTCCTCCGTTGTAGCCACCTGGCCAGTCCTCATAACCAAACAGCCCGAGGGTCAATCCCTCCCCATGACATGCAAAGAGCAAGGAAGGCTCGATTATAACAGAAAGGCACACCCAACCCATACATGGGACAGACCTGGAGCACCCAGCTTAGGTGACCAGGGAAACTGTGCCACTGGGCCCCACAAGACACCTACTATATAAGACTATTCTACTAAGAGCGAGAGATGTAGCAGCCCTACCTAATACAAAGACACAAACACAGGGAGGCATCCAAAATGTGGATACAAAGAAACATGTTCCAGTTAGAATAACAGAACAAAGCTCCAGAAAAATAACTAAACAGAATGGAGACAAGCAATTGACCGAATGCAGAGTTCAAAATACTGGTTATAAGGATGCTCAATGAACTTGGGGGAAGAGTAAATGAACCCAGTTAGAACTTTAACAAATGGATAGAAAATATAAACATGGAGACAGGAAACATAAAAAAGAACAAGTCAGAAATGAAGAATACAACAACTGATATAAAGAATACATTAGAGAGAATCAACAATAGATTAGATAAAGCAGAGGATTGAGTCAGCGATTTAGAAGAGAAGGTAGCAGTAAACACCCAATCAGAACAGCAATAAGACAAAAAAAAAAATCCAAAAACTGAGGGTAGTTTAAGGGGCCTCTGAAACAACATTAAGTATCACAACATTCGCATCATAGAGGTACCAGAAAGAGAAGAGAGAGATCAAGGAATTGAAAACCTATTTGAAGAAATAATAATGGAAAATTTCTTTAAACCGGTGAAGGAAATAGGCATACAAGTCCAGGAAGCGCAGAAAGTCCCAAATAAAGTGAACCCAAACAGGCCTACACCAAGACACTTCATAATTAAAATGTCACCAAGACACTTCATAATTAAAATGTCACCAAGACACTTCATAATTAAAATGTAGAAGATTAAAAGAGAGAATCTTAAAAGCAACAAGAGAAAAGCAATTAGTTACCTACAAGGGAGCTCCCATAAGACTGTCAGCTGATTTCTCCACAGAAACTTTCCAAGTCAGAAGAAATTGGCAGGAAATATTTAAAGTGATGAAAAGTAAGGATCTACAACCAAGATTACTTTAACCAGCAAAGCTGTCATTTAGAATTGAAGAACAGATAAAGACCTTTTCAGACAAGAAAAAGCTAAATAATTTCATCAACACCAAACTAATATAACAACAACAAAAAAATGTTAGAGGGAATTTTTTAAGATGAAGAAAAAAAGATAAAAAATATGAACAATAAAATGGCAATAACTACATATCTATCAATAGTTACTTTAAATGTAAAAGGATTTAATGTGCTAATAAAAAAAAAGTGGTTGAATGGATAAGAAAACATATGCTGCCTATAGGAGATTCACTTTAGATTGAAAGACACAAAAAGTGAAGGTGAAGGGATGGATGGCAAAAGGTATTTCATGAAAATGCAAACCAAATAAAAAAGCTGGGGTAGCAGTACTTATACCAGACAAAATAGACTTAAAACAAAGGCTATACCAAGAGACAAAGAAGGACCCAGTAATCCTACTTCTGAGTATTTGTCTGAAGAAATCTAAAACACTACTTTGAAGGGACATGTGCATCTATATGTTGATTGCAGCATTATTTACAATAGCCAAGATATGGAGGCAACCTGGGTGTCCATCAATTGATGAATGGATAAAGAAGAGGTGGTACATATATACAATGGAATAAAAAAATAAAAACAGCAATAAAAAAAGAATGAAATCTTGTCATCTGCAACTATATGGATGGACCTGGAAGGTATTGTGTTGAGTGGAGTAAGTCAGACAGAGAAAGACAAATACCATATGATTTCACTTATATGTGGAATCTGAAGAACAAAACAAACAAACAAAACAAAAAGAAACTCATTGATACAGAGAACATTTTGAATGTTGGGAGGGGGTGTGGGCATGAAGGAAGGGCAAGGGATTAAGAAGTACAAATTGGGGATGTAAAGTACAGCATAAGGAATATAGTCAAAAATATAATAACTGTATGGTGTCAGATGGGTACTAGATTTATCAAAGTGATCACTTCATAAGTTATGTAAATGTCTAATCATTATGTTGTACACCTGAAACTAACATATTATTGTATGCCAACTGTAACTGAAAAAACGTCATGGGGATGTAAAGTACAGCATAGAGAATATAGTCATGTATTTTCTTGAAAAAAAAAAAAGTGATCAGACAAATTTTATTAAGTATTCTGGATGACCCCACAAAGAGTCCAGGATACATTTTGTGTCCTCAAAGTGTTCATCACCCATGAAGAACTTTGGCCCACCTTTGCCATATAAAGGTGCTGTCCTACGGTAAAGGGATAGTTAACTACCTTGCGAACATGGGCCATTTCTCCTTTGACTACATCTCATTTCCCTGTTCCATGCGTGTGACATTGTCTGGTAGCCCCTCCTGTGAAACACCTCAGGACTTTGTTCATATGGAGACTTTAGCATAAGGTAAATAGTCTTGGGTGATGCCCGGAAACTTTTCTTGACTGGAAAAAAATAAAATATGTTAAAAGATGAACGTGCATAGAGTCAGCTGTGACATAACAACACACAAATCATTTGCAGTAGCGTTAAAGTGGATCTTTGTTTTCAGATGGAAAGTTGAGCCTGGGCGCATAAGAGGAGCGCAGTGTACTTGTTTAACAACTGCTAGATGAATAAATGAGACTCAAGACAAGGACATCTACCCTACCTTGATATTTTCTTTCAAAGGGTCTGAACTACTGGGGGAGGGGGAGGGGCACACAGGGACACTGGCAGGAAAAGGGAAAGTCAGTGAAAGGGGCAGGTAGCTTTTCCATAAGGAGTCCAAATATTCCTGTTCTTCACCTACCACCTGCACTCCAAACTTATTCATTAATTCACTCACTTGGCAAATATTTTTTGAGCCTTTACCATGTGCCAGACACTATAGATATTCAAAGAAGAATAAAACTCCATCTCTATCCCTAAAGAAGAAACACAGGCACATTAACAACTTTGACAAAGTCAGTAATAGTTACCATTTGTTGAGCACGTCTTCTGTGCCAGGCTCTATGCTAATTCTTTACATGTGCTGTCATGCTCAACACCATGAGCTGGATGCAAGTGTGACCCCATTATGTAGGTGGAGAAATTAAGGCAAGGGACTTTCCCTGGGCCATACAGCCACACAGTGTGAGCCAGAACACGAACCTGGTGCAGTCTGATGCTAAAGCCCCAGAGTATAACTGTCACTCTACATTGGAAAGGGCTCTCATAGCAGAAAGAGAAAAGGGCCACACTAGCTTGGGAGCAAGGGGAGAAGAAAGCTCGTGGGCACGGAGCACCCACCTCTGCCCTCCATTCTCATGTCGGAGCTGGACCTATAAGTAGGAGAGTTTCCTCAAGAAAAAGAGGAAGCAGCACAAAAGTGCCCAGGAAAGTGGTGGGAAGCTCAAAATGACCACATGGGAATGTTCAGGAGAAGAGCAGGAGCTTGAAAATCAGGCTGCGCAAAGCCCTGTGCGTCACAGGCTTTGATTCTTGCTGAGTGATCCTTCTGGCCTCCTAAGCCTGCCACTGGAATGCGGCCACGAGGGGCAGAGAGGACGAAGAGATGGCCGAGAGCTCAGATCTCAACCACATTCCATCTCCCAACTCTCCCAGACAATGACTCTCATTTTCAAATATCCAGACACTGCAATGATGATTACCAGAATGAGTGACTCCAATCCAGAGTATTAACTAAAAAGCCAATGACATTCAAGTAATCTCAAATGCCTATTTTTCTTACAGGAAAGAAAAACATTTCAGATGAAAATTCTCTGGATGGGTTTTCAAATATGTTTTGATCATTCCAAAGTATCCTTAATATAACTTTAGAAATAATAACAATAGAAGACCAATTATGGTTAGATGTTTCATGGTTTTTTGGGACAGCATTTACATTACCATATAGGCGTATTTCCCTAAGCTGTATCTATTTTAAAGTACAGTGGGTCCTTTATGTAATCAATGCACACACTCTCCTCATTCCCAGTTTCTTTGAGTTAGTTATCTTCTTTAAATGATAGAGAGGGTTAGTCACATCTTGAAATTTATACCATGTGCTTAGCTATCTCTATGAACTATTTTATGTAAAGGTTTTAGAGAAGAACACAAATAAAGCATCTATTTTTTGATAAACTGTAACCATTTTACAGTGATCATTATAATTCAGTATCTATGTATTAGAGAGAAAAAATCAAAAATTGCTTGCACCGTATAAACTTGAAGATAAACTCATTTTTACCATAATAGTTTTCAGCGAAAGTAGAATAAACCACTTTAATGAATTTTTGTAAAAATTCTACAAATATCATAAAAGGCACTTAATTCAAAGCATTATCAAGATGGCAGATTACTGTCAGTGGTTGTTTGACCTTCTCATGAGTGATTTTTTCTAGTTCACATAAACTTAAAACTCTCCTAACAAAAATTGCTCTTTCTTCTCTATAACTTAATTAACCACATTCCATTTCTCCCAAACATTCTTAGGAGAATATAAATTCAGTGCTTTACTTTGACATTATTATTCAGAAAAAATTTCAAGGAAGAGATATTAAATGTATATGTGTGTATACCTCAAAGGGAAAAATATTTTAAATATTTATTTTGAAACAGGGTAGAAAATTGATGAGTTTTGCTTCTAGGACATACAAGTTTCTGAGAAAATTTGGTTAGACTGTAGACAGCAACAATAAAAGAAAGTGAAAAAAATGTTAAATATGCTATTAGAACTTAATAAATAGGAAAAAAACAAGTGAAGATGATCGATTTTCTTTGAAAGTGTATAGAAAACAGCGATGTTCTTCTTATCGAAGAACCTATTGAAGCTCCACAAAGAAATCCTCTGCGTCTCTCACGCGCCCAGTACTAGGCACGACAAAGGGTCTTTGTGACCATTTAAAGGAACATAGACTTTATCCTTAGAGGACAGGGGAAGGGTAGTAAGGAGGCTCCTTAATCTGTTGAAGAATTTTAAAGAATGACAGTGACTTTGTCAGATTTGCATTTAGAGAGAACACTAAGACTCAACGTGAAGGATGAATTTGAGGAGTGCAAAGATGGAGGCAAGGAAACCAGCCAGCAGACAGCTCACAATGCCATGAGAGACGAGGCGTGACTAACCCAGCCACGAGGAAGGATAGAGGGCAAGGACCAAGCGTGAATAAAACCGGCCTGATTAGATCGTGGGTGAGAAAAAGTGAATATGACTTTTTAGGGGCTCAATGAATATTGAAGAGATGTTTGAAATGGATTATTTAGCAATGCTGCTTGCCCTATGGCACGTAGAGTCACAATAATGATGCATATCCTAGGAGAACTTTTTTCCCTATCAAAGGCTATTGAACGATAGGGGGAAAATGAGAACTAGACACATTTCTAAAGCAGCACAAAAACTAAATTTTGTCATTAGTTAGTTGGGGAATGTTACTGGTGGTGATAGCAGGCAGTGGGCTAAGTTTTTCCCTCTCAGATAAGTAAAACATAAAAATTCTGAATTACCCACCTGAAAATAAAACTGAGAACAATCACAAGCTCAATTCAAGATATACTATAAAAATATACATACCTAAGACAGGAGATTGTAACTGATAAAATCATATTTGACATTCAAGTGCTTAGAAGATTAGTTTATTATATTTTAAACATTTAAATTTTTCTTCTTAATTTTTGTGTTTATAATCATTAAATTTCATTCAGAATTGAGAGACCATCTATCTCAGCAACATGCAAGGTTATTAATATTGTAGAGGCCTTCAAATACATATAGGAAAACATTAAGTTCCCCAGACCTAAGATATATCATCTAAACCAGCACAAGGCACCAAGGTGGGACAGATGTGGCTGGTTAGGTTAACTTTTTTTTTTTTAGCTTGGTTTTCTATGATTCCATTACTGCTTCCCAAGGTCAACTTTGAACACAACTTTAGGTCTATGAAAGCCTCAATAATTTCCAATTATAGGTATACGATTATTTCCTGGAACTACAAATGCCTAAAAATGTCTTATCCTAGAAAAGCAGGCCACAGTAAGGTACCTCTTTAATTGTCAGCTAATCAGTGGTCCCTGCCCAATTTTCCAGTAAAAACTTTGCAAAAAAAAATTAAACATATTTCTCAGTACCCCCAGCCTTTGAGATAATAATTAAGTCTTGTGAGTATATGTGTAAATAGAAATGTCTGGAAATTGTACCCTTTCTAATGAGCGAGAGGAAACATGAGCAGTAAACATTTCCTATGCTACGAAGATTTTGTTCGTAAATAATGAGAATCCGTATTGGCTGCAATCTCACTATTTTAGCATGTTTGCAACAACAGAGAAGGAGAACATTTAGTACAGTCTGGTTAGTTTAAAAAGAATTGTGAATTATCATTTTAAAACTTGTCCAAGCGTGAGTGGGCAAAATAAGCACAAGGCAGTTCCTGGCTGGTGGGACCACTGGGGACACTTTTTTTGCGTGCACTGTAGTATAGTAATAGCTTTAAGTTCTTGTTTTACTTCCTTAAGTTATAGGCAGAAGATGAAGCTCTGCCTATGGGGAGGCACAAATATACAATAAGCGACAAGGAGGTAGACGTTGGGTTCCAGCTCCTGCCCTCCCCTTTCCCAAACAAGAATGATGATTTTAACCGTATCAACAATGATAAAAGGAGGAGATTCTAATGTCATCTCCCAATCATTTCTTCATTCTTAGTATCCACGAGCCCAGGAAAATAATATAAGAAGAGGAGCAGCTGGGGTACGCGGGTCTTCACTAAGTATGTATGAATGAGAAAAAGAAGTGTGTGTGTATGAGAGAAGACAATGAAAGTGTATGGAAGTGTGCATGGCACCACACGAGAAGGAATGTCAGCGCTGACACTGACTACACACACTGGAGAACTAACTAAGCAAGCAGGAAAAAAACCTTATGAAAATGTAGTCTGGCCATTAAGAAGGAATGCTAATTACTGTAATTTCTCTGAACTGCTTACCACATCTTAATTACCAGGCAGCACGGTGATGAATATGTAAATCATTAACTCTGTGTCAAATCAACTTGTGTACACTTTAACTACAACATTGAACTCTGCTAAGATATCGTCTGTCTTCACAATTTATCACTCCTCTAGTACAGTCATTGGCCCATAACTTGAAATCTTGGAAGCTTAGAAGGATTGACAAGGTGAGGAAGGAATCAAATGAATATTTAAAGTAATAATTTTGAAAAAATTAAGGACAAGAGAAGACTATTGGTAAAAAAAATGCTCACTGTTTGTTCTATGTCACATGAAATTTACCCTAGATGTGTTGATAGTTTGGGAAAAATGAACACATTAGAATAAATATCTACCAAATTTTATAATCAAATTCCTAAAGAACATTTGACAGGTATTTTTTAAATATAAGTTAGAAAAGTATCAAAAATGCCCTTGGCTTTCTCTAAAACCATGTTTAGTATACAATAAATAGTAGTAAATACATTTACTAATTTTTTTCTTCCTTAATGAGAACACAACCTTATGAAAAAATTTCACAAAAATTAAAATGTAGTGATGCTAATATAAATAACAAAGAAGAAATCACTGAATAATTGCAATGGAAATATCTAGATAATTTGGGAAATATAATATACAACTAAAGAAACGTGGTTCTATGGGAGAGTATAAGCCAATTTCTTTAGCTTTAGGAGATTTTAGGTTCAAATAAATAAACATTTTATAGAAATGATTCATCCCGTTTTTTATATGAGCACTGTACAGGCTTACCCTGATTTATATCAGGGTCTTTTTTTGAACATGGCACTAATGATACTTTGGGCCAGGTGCTTCTTCATTGTGGGGGATAGTCTTCCACACTGTAGGATGTTTAGCAGCACCACTGGCTTCTACCCACTATATGACAGAAGCTTTACTTCCCACCCCTAGTAGTGGCAAGCAGAAATGTCTCTACAAATTGCCGAATCTGCCCTGGGGGGCAAAACTGACTTTTGTTGAGAATCACTGCTTTAGAGGATGTGGAAAGATGTACAGAAATTAAAAATTCTGTTAAAAATCAATATCTTTATGATTATTATCGCAATCATGAAATGTGCTAGCCAAGTTCACTATTTTAAACAAGAACAGGCAACTTTTTTTTATGAGAATTATCAAATGAAAATACAATATGAAAAATAAACTCAGCAAAATGAAAAACTCACCAAAGTCTGTGTGTTTTTTTTTTTAAGGTAGGTGTTGAGAGAGTGAGAAAGAAACTAGAAATGAGGAAATGTTCTCTCACACTTACAAAATTAAAAACAGAGGACATAAAATTAATTCAGTAAACATAGCAGATTATAAAAATATACTTCAGTTCCATATCATGGTTTAAATAGAGAGATGAAAACAAAGATAAAACAGGAGACATAGGTAGGAAAAGACAGAATAGATAAGACAGCGGAGGTGGGGTGGCAGTGGGGGTGGATATGAGGCAAAACTCGAGAAAGAAGAAAGGCAGGCAGATTGGTAGTTAAAAGTGGAGCTTCTCTTGGCCCTACATCTCTACTTTTTCCAGCCCTCTCCTCTTAGACCCTGAGCCAACATCCTTCTCCTCAGGCTCTACCAGCTGTTCTCTGTGCCCGTGAAGGAGGGTGCTGGGATAAGAGACTAGAGAACAAGGGAGAATCAGAGCCAGGGAAGAAACAATGACTGCCACAGAAGGCTTGGGAACTGGGAAATGACATGATCGGTGCCTAGCTTGACTGTACAGAATGATTTTTTGAGGAAGCGTTTGTGTGGAAAATAGTGAGGAAGCTAACAGTTCAGGAGGAAGGTGATGAGAGCCTAAGTTAGGGTGCTGGCAGAAGAAAACGAACATAATAGAACCATTTAAATTTTGTATAATACTTTGAAAGGTACTATCCATTATTTGTTCCTTAGAACGATCAGCGATAGATTTAGATATGCTTTATGCACGGGAATATTTCATAAAAACTAATTCAGTTTAATTCAATTCAATTTACTTTGGTAACCTATGATCCCTATTTAACTCATAAGGAAATCAAAGCCCAGTGAAGATAAATGACTAGCCCATGATCAGTCAAAAGGTTAGTAAATTTTGGAGCCAAAGATGAAACCCTGGTCTTAATTCCAAAATCCGAGGCTTCATTTACTGCATTAGTTGCAACAAATCTGTAGCTAGCACGTGTGCTGATTCTCTCCATTTCTTTGCCTCTGCAGACATTGCTAATTGATTTCCTACCAAGAGCTTGGATGTGGCCCCAGAATCCAGAAAACGGAGCTCCAGAGAGCTACTCTGAATCGACTTTTCTGTATCTTGCTGTGCACCACGTTACCTCTCCAACAGAAAGGTAGAAGATATGGTAGAGATGCTTTGCGGGCAGAACCATTATCATTTGGTAGCTGTGGGGGTAGATTTGGGGGTGGAGGGGAGGAAGGATAAATATCAAGAATGACTCAAGAGTTAAGCCTGGGTAACTAGAGGGGTGACGGCACTATTAACAGAAGTAGTGGAGCTGGGAGCAACAGTGGAGCTATGAGCAATATTGCGAATGTGATTTTAGACGTGTTGAATTCATAATGAGGGCAGGGATGGTCGCAATTGCCTCTGAAGGAGGCTATTTAGAGGGGAAAAGCCAGGGCCTCCTGAAGGTATAGATCCAAAAGACACCGGCCAGACCTTTTTATTTTATTTATTATTATTATTTATACCTACAGCACCTGGTCTTCCCTCATGGTCTCCTACTCAAGTATTAACCAGGCCCGACCCTGCTTAGCTTCCAAGATCAGACATTGGGCTTGTTCAGGGTGGCATGGCCGTAGACCATGGACCTTGGCTACACTGAGGTGTGAACTCAGGACCTTCTGCGTGTAAAGCAGACGTGCTACGTTACACTATGGAACCACGTCCCAGACCTTTTTAGAGGAGATGAAATAAGGAGGTTCCAAAGTCCTGATTTAAAAGACACTACTGTGAATCATTTTGCAAGCCAAGAAAATTCTCCTATAAGTCAAATAATCACCACATCATAAAAACTTGAATGTCCACATACTAGTTTCCATTTAACAGGAAGGAGGGGAATAACGAAGAGAAAACGGCTCTCCAGCAACTGCCATAATGAGAATTATAAACAATTTCTAAAAACGTCACAAACTAAATTAAGTATTCAACTTTAAATGCTTAATCACGACAAGATGTTTTGACTTAAAGGGAGTTTTGACGAGCTGCTTCTATGAGTTGCCCTTCAGCACGAGATCAAAAATGCAAGGCCTTCTACCAGCTCACGATGTTCCTTAAGTGTCACCATGTCAGACACACAGCAAATTAAACAGAACACCATGAAAAATGTCTGCTTATAACTAGGAGGCAGGAATGCTGCTTACGAAAACCTTGCTAGACAACTTGTTGAACAATTTACTAACCTCAGAATAGATGGGTTTTCTATTATTTCGCATATGTTTCATCTTGATTTTTTTTTTATCTTTAGCTTGTTTCTTCCCATTTCATTGCTATCCACTTTACAAATGTCTCAGTCAAGTTATAAAATCAAGTTATAATGATCCCATTCGGCACCATATGGCTAATGTCAGTCAAAGAGTCTTTAATGTTCTCGAAGTAACAGGATATTACAGTTAGTGCTCTCAGAATTATTTTAATCTAAAAAACGTTGACGGTTACATACACACAAAAATGGAGACTGTCCACACCCCTCCAGTGCTGAGCTGTGATACATGGCCCAAGAAAATACCAACAATTCAAAAAGCTCGTAGAACAAACTACTAAAAACCACAGACCATATAATTTCTCTTCAAAAACATAAAATCACTTGTGACCATTTGCCAAACACAAAAACAACAAAATGCCCCTGAAGTTCACTGATAAACCTATTGATATCAATTTTTCTCTGTACTCTAAGTGAATTATATATTTATGAAAGAATACTTGGACCTTAAAACTTTCTCATATGGTTAGTTTCCTTTCCAGTGAAGTGAAGATTAAACAGAGTCTTATATATTTACTGTTAGGTACAAATCCAAGGAAGAGATCTCAAATACACATATTTTTGAAAAATTTTAAACTGTTTGTATACATGCTAAGGGTACAAACAGCATCACAAAACTATGGATATTCTATCCAAATACTATTGGCATAGCATTTCAAGCAACTCTAATAATCATATGACATTTCCAGTAGTAAGGAAATATAAGTAAGCAGTGTTTTTAGCAGGAAATTATTTTAAAGGCCCTGTTCAGTGGGGGCCTCTGGTCAGAAAAAAAAGGAGGGCCTGGGGAGGAGGTAAGGGGCTGGCTGGATGAGGGCTCATGGTTTCGGCTCCTCCTCTACTTCTATGTCCTCCTCTTCTGCGTTTAAGGGAGAAAGGCTGGACCAAGAAGCGGGGATGCTGGGAGAACCCGGATGGCTGATCTGGGTTAGCGGGGACTGGGAAGAGCCCGCCAAGCTGAGGTAAGCTCGCTTTGCCACCTTCCAGACTGGTCTGGACACCTCTGCTCAAGCGCTGACAGCCTCCCGTGGGCAGCAAGTCAGCCCCGCCCTCGGCAGAACCGCCAAAGGGCGAGGTATAGCTCTTGCCCTCCTCTTTCCCTTCTGAGAGCTAGTCGATCTTTTCTAAAGTACCTTAACTAACCACCGTCTCTGCAAGTCGCCCTGTCATTTCCTTCGTGGCACTTATCACAACCCAAAATCATCGTGTTTACTTTCTTGTTAGCTTATTGTTTCCTTCCCCAATAGGTTGTAAGGTCCTGGGGGGCGGGGCCGTGGTCTGTATCGCTCACCTTGCAACACCTGGACTAATGCCTGGCACGCAGCAGTACTCGCTGTAAAGTGCTCCCCGCCTCTTCTCTCCAACGACCTCGTGTTGCCCCCGGTTACTCCAGGTCTCCCCCTCAGCCCCACCCTCCGACCCCGGCTTGGGTGGGACTGAAACCTCCGTGAGCGCCAGGGGCAGGCCTGGGGAGGCAGAAGCCAAGTGCAGCTTTCTCCTGGCGGTTACAGGTGGCCAGGTGATAAAATCTGGAGCAATGAGAGCAAAGTTCACGACTTTCGAATTTTGTTCAATGGCTGGGGAAAGAGGAGGTGTCCTCTCTCCCTCCCTCCACCGGTGCTGGGAAACAGCCACCTTGGCAGACCTCCAGGCCGTCTCACTCCCAGGAGGTCAAAGCTGACACGCAGAAGATGACTAAGTGAAGAGCTTTTCAAAGACATTAAGTCGTAACCCTGAGTCCTCATAAACCTCTGGCTCAGATCCATTCTGAGGCCACCTCTGGGTTTTCTGCCCGGCTGAGCTCAGTCGTCCTCTGACTTTAAAGCCTGTCACCGGAAGGATTTCCTAATCCATACCTATCCAGGTCAGAAGTGCCGTTTCTCATTACAAATCCCAGCAAGGAATCACTTATTCACTGAATAAAGTACAATATAATTGAGGTTTAACTGTCCCAGAGAATATTTTTTTACCTAAAAATTGAAGCAAACCGAAACACACTAATACAAAAACTGAAACAACCTAACACAAACTGTATCATTGTTCTTTCCTGCCAGGGCTGTGAGCCTCCCCACCCACACCACCCCATCCCAGTCACCCAACGGGCAAGGGAGGAAATAGATTCAGCATTGCAGCCACACAGCATTCATCCCTCTTTCTTCATCTTTGTAAGTGGGGTTCATTAAAAAAAAAGTGGAATAAATTTGGGAAGTATTTGGTTAAATGTTAGTTGGTTAAAATCAAGGAATAACAGAACTACAGCAAAATCTTGTGCTATTTGTTGAACGAATAAAAATGGAAAGAAAACAATGCATTAAAAATATATTTAAAGTGCTATGAGAGTTCTGAGTAGAGAATGATTCCTTCTGACTTGAAGATTTGGAAAGATTTCAAGGATGTTGCATTTTGTGCTGGATTTTGAAGGACAGAAATAAACAACGGGCAGAGCTAAAGGGAATGAAGCCTTAGTTATACATGGTAAGCCGGGAGTGGCCCGGGTGGCCACGAACACAGGGCACGCGCTGGCCGGGGGAAGACACTGTTGATAAAGTCTAGAAACGCGGGCTGAGGGCAGACTGTGCAGGACTCTGAAGTCCTGTCTCAATTCACTTGTCTCTAGTAACTCATTGAAGGATTCGTCCTAAGACAGTGATGTTACCTGGCTGTTTTGGTGGTGGCCTGAAGAGTGGTCAAGGGGAGAAGTCACAGAGGCCTGAACTAGGGCAGGTGAGAGTCTTTGTGGACACCCTATCCACACCCCGCACACAGCCCAGGCCAGCATTCAAGGAAGACTGGGACTCATGCTCAGTGTGGGTCCAACAGTCTTTTGTGAGCTAGCCCAGGTCTCTTTAATGTCAATTCTATGGAAAAACGACCTTTTTTACTTTCAAAAGAATAGACTAAAACCAGCATTTTAGAGATTAACTATTTATAGGCTGGAGCTATCAGAATTAATAAGTGGAATGTTATAGAAATTGTCTTTTTAAGTTTAAAAATATCATTTCTAAGAACATTAAATTTTTTCTCTATATTCCAGGGCCACTTTGAAATTTTAGTCTAGACAGATTCACGCCCTTAAAAATTAGCTTTGAGCTTAGGGTCTTAAAATAGAACTGCACTGACATTATGATACAACCCAAGAAGGAATAATGGTTGGGTATGCTTGTTTTTTTCTTTCCTGATGAGGTATGAATTGGTAGGAGACAGCTAGTACAGAATAGATAAATTATGTAAGGAAATAAAAGGTTTTATAGGTATTAGTATAAAAGAGCTAAGACATTTTGAATAAGGCATAGAAATTAGGAAATCTCTGCCAATACTATCTATCATTTTTCAGTAGAAGATGAAAATTTCTTATCATCCAAAGAGGATAGGCCATTTTGTTATCCAAATCAAGTAGGAGAAAAAGTCTTGTGTTAAGGACAAAGAAAAAGAACATGGATTGTGCTCATTCTAAACTAGGTAAGGAAATGAGACTCCTCAATTTGCTCTTTCTCACAGTGGTATAATTTCTTGGGGGCATGATGTGGGTAATCAACTCCTATTGTCGATTTAGCAAAAAGAGGTTGTTTTTCCCTTACGAGTTAATGCTGGGAGACAGTTACTCAGATGCACAGATTCTCTTGAATAAGAAACTATAAAGCTTTTGCAATAAGTATCTCTACAAAGCAATAAGAACAAGAAACCCCGCTTCCAGAAGTTTGCATATTCCAGTGAGCTCCCGAGTTGTGATGAGCCCTCTTAATACCTGTGTTTGTATTGCGTCAGCACCACAGAACACACATTTTCAATATCAGATAGTACTGGCTATTTACATGTGCAGAAAAAGAAATGACCCCAGCATACGGTCCCCTTTCTCAAACTCCTCTAACAGGATGGTTTACCATGGTGACAAAACAGGATAGGCTACCTGTGGCTCCCTTCCCTGTCTACAACCTACTTTCGGATACATGCTATCGAAACCAGCAACAGTAAAGAGAAACACACCAATAGCCAATACAATGATAAAATATAACATGACTCTGCAAAGATTAAGACACTGTTACATCTTTGAAAATCAATCTGTGATCTACCGCTTAACAGGAGATAAAGAGAGTAGAAGGAAAAAGAATTTGGGAAAAAAACAAACAAACAGAGATAGCACTCCGCCAAAGTGTATACAATTTTTTTTTTTTTTTTTTTGTCTAGGCAGTAACCATTTAAAAGGGAACTTTCAATTTGGTGCCTAATAGAAATGAGACAGTGTCCCTAAAGTAATTTGGGGTTTTCCTTCCTTCTCCACTCCCTTTCCTTTCCATACTGGAAATAGGAACTTTGACAACTCTTCCTTAAAACAGACCGTTTCTTGGGAGGACCAAGAAAGTCCCTTTCCCTCTCCCAGTTCTCTCTCAGACAAAGGTGCAGAGAACCCAGCCTTGTGCTGACCCTCTGGGGGCCACCATGGTCACCCCCTCCTGGGGCAGGAGCAGTGAAGACCTAAGGTGGTAATGAGCAGACCTCTGGGGAACAGGCCTGAAGTTGCTGGAGTGCAGGTGGAAGGAGTGTGGGGAGGTGGCAGGAAAAGAGAAGGGTATTGTCACACCAACATGCAATCATCATTTTCAGAAATTAATAAAAGAAGACACTGATTCGTAATCTGCTAACAGAGGGATGTGAGAATAGATGGAATTTTTCAAATCTAACTTCTTGAAAAAGCCTTAGTGATTTCAAACCTCAGAACACAGGTCTATGAAGACCGCCAAGTGCTGCCAGCAATGGCTGCCAGTACTTAGGAGGAGGAGACAGTGGCCCTGCCCATCTGGGGGCATCTGCCACCCCTACAGGACATTTGAGTGCCACAACCCAAGGCTATGGAGTTCCCAGAGAGGCGCCCAACCACGCTCCACGTGGGCACTAAGTGTCATGACTTGTCCCCAGGGCAGCTGTGGGAATTCAGGAAATGTCTGTCCCCCAATAAACCTCTATGGTCTAATCCCCTTTCCTAAAGCCTTCCTGCCCTCATTGTGTCCTCCCACAGACGCAGCTGCCAGGCGGGGTTCTCAGGAAGTGCCGGGCTGGCTGACTGTGGGAGCTGCACCAGGGAGCTCCCCGAAACTGTCCTGGACCACTGCCACATGGCTTTCACTATCGTCTGCCCACAGGGCCTGTGCTGTCAGATTCAGCTGAAAATATAACCCAAGCAAACCCCCAAAACCATCAAAGCAAGCTTCTGTGATATTTGCCCAGATACTTAGAAGGAAAAAAGGTAGAAGGAAAGAAGACAAGGAAAAAGAAGACTATATTCTTTCATCAGAGCTTATAGAAAATGTATTTCCCCTTAGCACACAGTATTCGTGTGTTAAATAATTTCCTTGTGACCTCACATTTTAATGAATGCTTTCCTAAAACTGTGTCCAACCGTGAATACTCTAATATCTTATCACCTGGCACTTCTTTTAAACTTGTGTTTGGTAAGACATTTTAAAATATTCTTTTTGTTTTTTCTTCCTGAGCATCTTCTCAAATGGTTTTTAATGGAAATGCACACAGAATAAGGTTATATGCATATCCTCTGGGCTATGATAGCTTTAATTTGCCCGCTAAATCATTTTTTTTTCTTATCTTAAAATTCTGGCTTCCCAGATCCTCCTCACAACAAGAAGCAGAAACAGGATAAATGTAATTCTTGTTATAAATTGTTGGTAAGTGGTTTTAGCTGGAAAAAAACTGTGAGAATTTCAGAAATGTTGAAAAAGTTAAGGCTTAGCAGGAAAATCAAGTTGGACAGAACTTTGTAGCTCAGAACCAAACTTCACTTGGCAGCTGATCATAACACTGACCAGAGAAAATGATTACTTCTCCTTCAGCGCTAACCTGGATTATTTGTATTCCAAGTTGGTGATGTCAGCACAGGCGAGAGAAAAGAAATTTTAGGGAACGAAAAGATATATTAGCAAAATTATTGTTAATGAAAATATTAACCTAATATTTTCTGAGGCTGCCAAATTCTGAGCTGACTATGAGTTCTCTCCCACACGCACGTGCACACACACACACACACACACACACAGAATTCTCTGAGGGGAAGGATCATAACTTACTTATCATTATATCCCAGCATCCAGTTTAGTGCCTGGCAAATAGTAAAATCTCATAATTCAGTCAAATATGAACAGGAGGGAGATCACTTGAAAGATGAAAAGAAGATCACTGGAGACAGCTAATGATGGTAGGAATTGTTTTATGAGGCACTAAGTAGCAAATAAATATTTAAAAGAAACATTTATTGTGGCATTATACTTTGGAATCTCTACTAATTGTACCCAAAATTTCCCATGAGGAAGTTAAGTGCTCTATCCAGTGAATGAGGAAACATAAAAATAAGTTAAGCCTAAGTATAATAGTATCATACTAAGCATTTAAAGCAATTAATTCATTAAGGCTTAGGACATATCACTATTTTGTAGACTGAAGAAATGGAAAGTTTCCCACCCCCCCAAAGTTACAGAAATTCAGTCGTTCTATGTCAACAATAAAAACCACGCTGAAGGAAATAACTTGTATAGTAAGTGCTGTAACATGGAGATTCCTTTAAACCATAACATCCTTAATTTTACCAGCCACAAAGGCTGCACATCTCAATCAATATTCCCTTCTTTGGACTTCTGAGGTTAGCCATTCAAAGCTAAATTCTGAAAGTTTGATTTGAAAAACAAACAAACAAAAAAAGCGGAGCTATTCAAAAGAAAGCAGCCTATACATTCACGGAAATGTTTAGTTATTGTTTCACTGACATTTTGATTTATCACCAACCTACCTAGACTACAACCAAATGAACAGTGAGGACAGCTGTTATTCACAAAGGCCAATGTGTGACACACATTTGCAAGGAAGACTAAGAATAAGTGCTTTAAAACAAGGAAACGAGCAAGCAAATCAAGGGGATTTGATTTTAAGGATGGAGTCACAGGGAGTCGCAGGTCATTCATTGTGCTCCATACTCCAATCTGACCTTCTGGCTCTGGGGGTGAGGTGTGATCAATCGCTTGCCAAAAAGACTTTTAGGTTCCTTAAAACCTTATAAGGCAGACCACACTAAACTGCCAGAACACCAGGGAGCACCCTGCTAGGAATGCCATGGGCAAAATAACCCCAAATGTTCATAACAAACACACCATAAATAACGTTTGCATATGAATACAGAAATTGATCAGCTTTTTCCCAGCATGGAAAAAGCTAATGAGCATTTGAAAGGGCTCTCAGGAGATGCAGTAGGGGCTCAATAAATTTTAGCCTTCATCTTCTAATCCTGCTCTTCTTTTCCTTTGATGCCTTTCATCTCTTCTTCAGTAAGCTTCCGTCTTTCTCTTTCTTCTAGATGCCTCTTCCCTAATAGGCCAAAATATAAAATTAAATTTTATGTGTGTACACGAATGATAGGGAAGGTTTATCTATCCCTACCTTTATAAGATGATCATTGGACTGCATCTAACTAAAACAGCGACACTGGGTTGAAGGAGTGTGTGTGTGTGTGTGTGTGTGTGTGTGCGCGCGCGCGCGCGGGCATGTGGCCCTTGGTTCACGTTTGCTGCGATCAGTAGAGCTTCACAGGGAGGTGCTTCACACCCAGTGCCCTGCCACGTGAGAGCTTTCAAACAACCTGTCACATCACTAACCAGACACCTGCAGGAATTTTAGAGAGGGAGGGCTAATTAAGCTGCCAGGAGGAGGAAAGCAAAAGAGAAAGCAAGCCAAGCGCGGTTTGATATTTTCCCATGTTTCAAATTAAACACAAACAGAAAGCAACAAGAAAATGAAAGTTTATAACCTGGAGACTTAATTTGAATCCCAACCGCATGACCTTCCACCTACATGTTTTAAGCACCATGGTAACATGGCATTTTTAGAGTAATTAGTTATCCTGAGAATATTTTCAGCAGAGATTAGCATAGCATTTCCTGTGGGGAGTCACCAGTTGGGGGCTGTTCTCTAGCTGGCTGGAGACTGCAAAATTGGGCTGAAACACATTTCAGAATTCGAGGCGATTTCCGGAAGGTGAAGCAACCATGACCGGTGCGGAAAGCCTGCCAGCTCACGCCCCTTAAAGCCAGACAGATGAGAAAACAAATAGAGACCGTGTCCAGACGCTGCCAAAGAGCTGTATTTGCCTCTCTAAACATTCTAATGGGCAAACGCTATGCTTATTCTTAATAGGCATACTAAGATGTGATCATTTCAAGTGACAAGCAAAAACTCATTCTATATCCTCACATAACTCATATACAACATTTTAATTTTTCTTTCTAAAAATGCATTGAATAGATTTGGAATAATTACACTCTTTTACAAAAAAATCAAGATACAATTTGCTCTATAAATTGCATCAAGGCTTGTCAACAAAAGAACATATAATTATTATGTGTGGCTGCGATAATAGTGAATATTTGGCAGACACGTTGTCTTGGAGATCACCTAGAAGCAAATCCGAGATGTGGGAGAGTGAAGAACTGTGTGGAGGAGATTTTCAAGCTTATACAACAGAAGAGAATATTCCAAACATTAAATTGATAGATGGGAAACACAAAAAATTAATTGATTTCCAAAGTTTTATTTGTACTGGGTTGCTGTGTTGACTTCCCATATTTTAGGCAGAGTGAGATAATAAAATTAGCCTTGATTTTGAAAGCTTGAATTCTAACTCTACTAATTCGAGCACATCTATGTTCAGTCATTCAGTTCGTCCGATAATTATTAGAAGATACTACATGGTATGCGCTAGAGATAGGACAGTGAATAAGACAGGCAGCAACCCTGAGCAAATCACTTAGCCTTTTAGTGTCAATTATTGGCATGGTAAAATGGACACTAATGTCTGGCCATACCCACCTCACAAGTAGTTGTAAGGCCAGTCAATAGTGTCCATTTTACCATGCCAATAATAAATAAATAAATGTATGGAAGCATTCCACAATGCAAGTTCTCCTAATTAGTTAATTGACTTATAATTTGTCAGAATTTGTCAGAAGAGAAATTTCCTTCCCAAGAGTTTCAAAGTAAAAAAGTTTTGTTGCTGATTTAAGTTTTAAAAATGTTTGTTTTTTCCTATTTAGAGCTAGCAATATTCATTTCTCTGGGTATTTCTCTGGGCTTATAGCTTGTATGGCACCATCAACAAGCCAAACAGCTGAAATCCTGGGATCTAGCGGTTTCAAAGTTGTTTTGTTTGTTTGTTTTGTTTGTTTGTTTGTTTGTTTGTTTCATTTCATTTACTTGTTCATTTTTAGGAGAGGATTCTTTCTTCTAATCTTCCCTGGAGCCAGAATATTCGGCAGGATGCTGACAGCGGGCCGCTCTGGCTGCAGAGGAGGGCCTGTCTTCTTGGCTGTGGGCTCCAAGGCTCTTCCTGGAACCCTAGGGATCCCTGGATCCATTTGAAAATCACTCTCTATTCCTGGCACTCTCCTGGACTCATCCTATGTACCTCTTCTTCCAGAAGGCACTATAGCATAAGAGGGCGGGTGCTTAAGTTAGGCAGGCTGGACTTGCATCTTGGTTCTACCAATGAATAGTTTATCTTCTCTGACCTCGAACTCCTGCTCTATAAAATGGGGATGCTGACAGTACCACTCTCATAGGGTGAGAATTACATAAATTCATCCATGTAAAGTGCTCAGTACATAGCCTGGCCGATGAGATAAACTCATAAATCACTAGCAATTGTAGTCCCCTTCGAATCCACCCGTATGGCACAGCCAGATTAATTTTTGTAAATTATTGCATTCCATGTGTCATCTCCCTGTTTCAAATCTCACGATGCTTTCTCCCTCTGCTATGGTACACCAAATAAATGATAAACTCCTTATCTTGGTATATATGTGTGTATCTGTGTATATGGATATGCACAAATCTATATCTATAACTATATCCATATCTATGTATCTTCTAGCAACGGCTCCAACTTCAGCTGCCTCATCTTTGACTCCACAGACCTGCCCTTCATCTGTCCATGCCTTGAAATATCTGTAGTATAACTGTTAGGTAGTTAGGCAAACATGAGCGACAGGAGCGAAGGCTCAGCTCTATAACCTAGATACCTCCCTTGAAGGCCTTCCTTAAGGACCTCCCAGAAACACCTCCCATTTTATGGTTATGAATTACCCTTACATCCCAAGGCACAAAGGCCATACAAACTGCTGGCTTAAACCAGCCACAAACATGTGCTCAGAAAGTACTACCCCAACCTGCACATAACCTCAATTTCGCTATACCATCATTATAATATCTTGCCTGTGCCTGGAAGTTCATGAATCTAATTACAACAGTTTGAATTCTGGGTAAGCACATGTACGGTAGACAAAGGGTTATATAACAGCTAACTGTCAGTCAGGGTGATCATCTAGGACCTCCCATCACAGCCCAAATATAAACAGACCTTCCCACTTCTGTGGGGTTACACCTCTTCACTGGTTACCCACTCCTTCCTCCAAGCATACTCTCTCTTTTGTCTTCTCACTTCCTGAATTCCATGGGGCTGCTGCCTTCCTTGGCATAGTCCTTCTCTTTCTAAAATGTATTTTAAACAAATCTTACATTTTCTAAATCTCACAAACCTGTAATTCTTTACTGTGTCAGCAGGGAAGAACTGAGGACCCCCCTCCATGCCTCTGGGATGACGCTGGATTTTAAATCACCCCATGTGGAAAGACAACTATGCACAGAGCACTATGGAAGGAACCAGCTGGTGGAGTAAATGAGAATATCTGATTTGGATTTCCTAGGTAAACCAGAGAGGCAGAACACATAAAAGGAGAAAATAACAGGAACGTTTGGTAGTGTGTTCCAAAATGAATAGCAAGAACAAAAGCTTAAAGTAAACAGGCTGGGAGAGTTGGTAAGAGTATTCTTGAGGAGGCTGAATTAGGAATTGGAAAAAATATGAGCACATTGACGAAAATGCATGAGGGTTGTAGAGGAACCCCGTGACTTGTATAGAGGGGGGCTAATGAGAGACAAGGCTGAGACCCTGGAGGGCAGGTACAATGGGCACGGTTCTACACATAATGGTTAACTGAAAGCTTCCTAAAAGGGGGGTGATGCGACCAAAACGGAGTCTCAGAGCCACTGATCCATCCATAGACTGTGTGCAGAAGAAACTGGGGTGAGCAGCGATAAGAGGAGGGACAACTGCTCTGGGGCATCCAATGTCCCCCACACATACAGAGCTGACCCTATCTTCTTCCTACCTGCTCCCCCTACACCCAAGTATGAGGTCCATGGTCTATTATAATACAGATCATTCCCATAATTACTCATTTAATGTCTGCTCCTCACACTAGACTTCAAGTTCCACCAAGCAAAACTATGTCTATTTTAGGTAATATGGTAGCAGCACCTAGAACAGTGCCCACCAACATGAGTGCTCAATAAATATTTGCTGAATGAATGAAGAGAGGACCAAAAATCAGGTAAGAGATTTCTGTAGTATTTCAGCGAATGAAAGAAGGATTTGGAGACATTTGGGAAGATACATGGATGCGGCTAACGAAGTAGAGGGAAGACCAGATGACAAAGCAGGGATAAAGTTTTTACTTCAGATGAAAAACCAGGGATAAAGTTTTTACTTCAGGAGAAAATGGTATCAATGATAGAGCCAGACATCTAGACTAGAAATTGATTTTTTTGAATTTCACATGCTAGGTCAGAGGCAAAAATGAATAAAGGAATATTGTAGCCACAACCCTGCATGTGCCATATGTCCTTACTGATGAAGATAAACTCTGCCCCCCCCAAAAAAAATATCAAGGTGAGAAACCATGCCCTGACCTTGAAACACACAGGTTGGGTTTGTTGGTCTGTTTTTCCAAATTATGACTTGCACTGAATTAAGCCTCACTTTCAAACTCTGTTTCTCTTAAGATCATTGTGAAAAGGTGATTGCAAAAATAAATCACATTTTAAAAGTAAATAGTAGGTACTGTAACCTCACAGCCTTGCACACAGTTGGTGCCCAATAACTATTTGGCGTGATGGCAGCCTGTTTCAGGTATCTTCTTCCTATCACCTCCCCCACCCCCATCTCCCACCTGTGAGCTCCTTGGAGAGAGGGACCAACCTGCTGCATGACACCAAGCTCAGAGGTGAGCATATAGCAGATGATGAATAAATATTCATTGATTTGCTATTTGACACAGAGTGGAGAGCATTGACTCAAAGTCAGATCTGGGTTCCGAATCTCTTTTTTCCACTGTACAGTGTAACTAAAAACCTCTATCTTGACACAAGGTTGTTGCAAGGACTGCAGGAAACAGCACACATAAAAGCACTTTGCAAGCCATGAAGAAGATAAAACTACACTCTTTCCACTATTATTAATAGAGCTTGGAATTTTATCGCTGCAAGAGAATGGAGGGAGAGGGAAGGAAACTGACACTCATTGAGCATCAATCCAGATCAAAGAGGATGCCAAACACCTGGCATGTGTTATCTTTTTTTAACCCTCCCCCAAAGCCTTGGAGCCATTAGATACTTCTCCAAAGTCATACAGCCTCAAGTGGCCCAGCTGGGACTGACACAGATGTCGGACGTCCAAGCCCTCTGCCATCTCAGGGCACCTGTAGGCTTGTCTCAGCGCATGGCTTGCTTTAGACCTGAAGGAGCAGAGGCCCCATGGGGCCAATCGATACCTGGAAGCAGGACTTGAAACCTTAACTCTAGATGTGGAAAGCCCGGTGACCTTTCCTTTGTTCCTGAAAAGGACTTGGCTTCTGCACTGGTACCTGGAAGAACTGAAGTAACTGGTGTGTGTGAATCAAGAACTTAAGGAAAGTGACTAGATTGATCGGCCAGTAAATTAACCAGTGAAAAACGGGAAAAAAGCTCAAGAAAAGAAGGCACTTGGAAGATCTCCCAAGGTCCTGAACCCATATTTTTTTTTTAAAAAAGCGACCACATAAGGATAGCCAAGTTCTCAAGTGACTGGCGGGAGCTCACACTCTAGTCTGATTCAGAAAAGACCCCAGACTCCTGATCCAGCTTTGTCGCCGAGTCCAAGACGCCCCCAGCTTCACTATTTCACCACCTTTCCCTCCCCTGGGCTGTTTAAAGGGCATCTGAGTCACCAGGAAGACAGCCAGGATTTGGTGGGCTGCCCTGGGCCCAAGAAACATCATGAAGGAAGAGACAATTGATTCTGTGGGTGTTGGGAGGCTTATGAGAGAGCAGTGGGGGGCAGAGAGGCTACAGGAGGAGGGATAAAGCTAGTGGCACTAAACATAAAGGACACAGGCTGGCTCAGCCCCTGATTCACCAGTGAGTCATAGTCTGTGAGCAGGAAGCACAGCCTTGCATTGTGTTTTGGAAAGGACAGTGAGTTTGCTTTCAGAAGGTCTCTGTGTTCTCTTTTATCATCAGAAGCAAAAAGAACAATCACCACCAGTGATAATTAAATGGTGGCTAAACTTTTATATTAATTAAAAGCCATGCAATATATATCTTGGCCAATTTTTAAATTGGTCCCAATAAAAGATGGCTTCAAAGCAAAGATAATGTGTAGGAGGGTGGGGGCAGGCAGATCTGGGTTCATATTCCAGTTCTGCCATGTAGTAACTGCAATCTTGGGGAGGTTTTATTGTCTCTCTGACTCTCAACTTCCTCTTTCTCATTCTTCTTGAGAAAATAAGAACCACTCTCAATAAATAAATACAAACTGTTTAGCAAATCTTCAGCCAATATAGGACAACAGTTCTTTTATTATCATTATTATTACTAGTAGTAGTAGTAGAAGCAGCAGCAGCGATATTTCAGTGTTACACATTTCTATATGTTGCAATTGCTCAATTACAGGCATCATGTCTTAGATATAAGAAATAAGTCTCCCATACCCATCCCATTAGGGACGCAATACTGTGAAAAGTGCCCTTTATGGGGAGAAGAGACCCTGGGGGTCTACTGCTGCTTCATAAAGCACAAAGTTTCTACAGTTCAACTCCTTCTAGACTAAGAAGCCAGGTGGTTATAGGTGCAGCATGCCCTCTGCCCACTCCATTTGCTATTATCGTGTTCTGTGACGAAGCAGAAATCTAAGGGTACTAAAGGCAGATTTCCACAGCCTTAATAATAATAATGAAATAGTTATTGAGAGTTACTTTGACTTAGCACTACTCTCTATACAGTCTACTTATTTAAGTCTACAATAAACTTATGAGGTACAGACTATCATTAGCTGCAACATCCAGGATGACAAGACATTTAAGTCTGAAAGCTAGAATGGGTTGGAGCTGGCATTGAAAACAGGCAACCCAGACTCCACACACTTAGCCCCTGGCACTGTTCTACCATTAGCTTTGACCAGGGAGAAAGCTGGCATTGTGAAGATGCACACTAGAGCCTACCTGTTTGCAACACGGATACAAACAGAGGGACAATAAGCTCTTGGAATCCATCGGATCCTGGTGCTAGTCAGGAAATTTTGATGCTAGAACGTGGTTCTAGCTGGTCCTGGCCCAGTTCCTTCAAGGCCAAGCAGATGCGAGCAAGGAGCCCCCACGGCCAACCAGCGGTCACCCTGCCAACCAGCGGCCACCCTGCCAGTGCTTTGACCACTGGCCACAGGAAACGCGCACAGCACCACTCTCTCGACGCGACTTCTGGAATACCGACTCCCAAACCTTAGCCCTGTCAGGGAGCTGCGCCAGCGTGGTCCACAGTGGACAGCGTCGCTGGGCCGTCAGGATGCGGCCCTGGTGGGCAGTGCTGGTAGAGAGGAGGCCAGGTCTCGCCCAGCGGCGCCTACTCGGCAGCACGGCCTCCCCTGCTGGCCGCTCTCGGTTCATACGCTGTCGTTTAGAATCACCGCCAAGTCAAGAGGCATGAGGCTCTGGTCCTCTGGAAAGTGGGGTGGAGAGGGGGGCCTGAGGCAGGGGAGGCGAAGCTGGCAGTGAGGGGCACAGGTGAGCTAAGAAAGACCTTAAAATGCTAGCCTCTTGCCTCCAAGAACATCACAGTAAATTCAGAGACCCTTGACACTGACATCCAAGAGACAATGAGAGAAAAATAAAAAGCAGAACAAATGTGGTTGTTAGGCTAGACCCTGTTCTCGCCTAAAAGAGCGGATACTGTGACCAGGACAGTCCAAGAAGGTGGCCACGTGTTATAGCCATGTTTAAAATAACTGGCCTGTACCCAAGTGGCCCACTGTTTATTTAAGGTCCCATGTGAACTGCCTCCAACCCCATCTCATCCCCAAGTATATGTTTGCCCTCTATCTTTCCAAAATGTCCATGGTGTCATCCGTTTAAAGCCCCTTGATGTAGCACACTGCCCCCAGCGCAAGACTTCTGTGTCTCCACATAAACTGCAGAGTCTGATCAAAGTCTGGAGTTTCTGAGGTGAGCTATGTAGGAGAAAAATCATTTTTTTTTTTAAAGAATGGCCATTTCAGCGTATCTAGTTAGTCACTACGAAGGCTTTCAGCGAGGAAAACACCACCTAGACCCAGAGTTCTTGACCGACACCCATGAAGGCTTATATGTATGATGTGTGTGTGTGTGTATGTGTGTGTGTGTGTGTGTGCGCACATTTACACACCTATGCATGAAAATGTTTATTTTTATGGAGTAGGGTCCACACCTCTCATTCAATTCTCATGAAGAAGCATACTCCCCAAAAAACTAAACATCAGTGATTCAGACTGGGGTTCAGCAAACTACAGCCTGCATGCCGAATTCAGACCACTGCCTGTTCTTATACATAAAGTTTTATTAGAACTCAGCTGTGCTCACATTACATATTGTCTGTGGCTGCCTTCACACTACAGCAGTAGAGCTCAGGGGTTGCAACAAAAACTCTATGGTTTGTTAAACCTAAAATATTTACAAACTGGCTCTTTACAGAAAAATTGCTGACCTCAACTTAGACAATATTTTTTAGAACCATCCACTACACTTGAGCAATTCCTTGTTAATAATTCACAAAGGTGAGCAAATAATTTTAAAATCAAAGTTTTCTTGCTCTAATTAGAAACTTCACAGATTAACGTGCTATAGACTGGCCCGCCTCATGTCCTCTTTGGAAATCTACTGGACAGAAGAGTGGTCAAGAAGGAGATTAGCTATAATTCTTCCAGGGTGACCCTGTCATAGGTGTCCTGGGCCAAGTTTCCTTTGCAAACTGCCAGAGAAGAGATAGTTAAGCAAGAGAATTGTCATCACTCTAAATAATTCAACAGAGAGTCCTGCTGCTGGCTACAAAAGATGAGAAATTATATAATTAGCTGCAACACATTTAAAAGACCATATAAAATATGCTAATGCTCTCACCACATTAAGGCAGAGCTGCAGAAACAATGCCATCTATTAACTGGCTTATAGGATGGGTCCAAATAAAGGGAAACATCCTGAGGGTGTTTTAAAAATAATGGTATCAGTCAGTATGATAGAATACTTTTCTTGGGCTACAAAATAGGTTAGGAAAAACTCTTATTCCATTTTAATGTGTTTTAAATTGCATATTTCCATTTTAATGCATTTTTTATTAATAATATATTAATTTTATCTTTAAGCCAAGAATTATTTCTTTCTGGTTATTTGTTGTTGTTGTTTTAGATAGCTCTCATCATTCTGATCTATTTGCTGACAGACTGGTTTATGCATGGACTTTAATTATCCATGTGCAGAGAACAAAGCAAACAGATATCATACCTGAACTTTAGGCTGTGCCACTTTATTCTATGTTACTGTCTCCATGCTCGTTACTTCAAGAACTGTATGCTTACCTAAACTTGCATATAAAGCTAGGAGAGAGAGCAGCAGGAAATAAGTTTCTTGGCCAGAGAGGAAGTGATACCTGCAAATCTGATGTTAATGTCGGGACCCTCAGGAGTCTCACACGACAGTGCAGAGTCACAGGCTGGAGCTTCCGAGCCTTCCTCTCTGGTTGCCGTGAAGCCCTTGTACCATCTCCCCATCTGAGTTCATTAAGTGTTGCTGCCTATCAGGCAAGCCCTCTTTCTGGGAGTAGTTTGTGGCGAAATTTTTCATCATAAATGAGCATCTCCCATACTCACTCACATAATGTTCAGATAAATGTTCGATGGTTCAAAATAAAGATCTAAGATCTGTTCCACCTTAATCAAGAGATGAGGGATTCTAAGCACCCAAATAATAGGAATAATGTCAAATCTTAACGTGTGTCTGGTACATGTAACGTGATTTTTCACCCACATCATCTCATTTAATCCTCATGGCAATGTTTGGCACTACTTTTGTCTCCATCTTACCAGAAGACACTGGCTCAGAGAGGTGAAGTTCTTTGTCCAGGGTCGCACAGGTGATCAGGGCAGGAAATGGTTGGCACCCCTGAGGGTGCATGTTAGGCTGGTGATTGATGGAGGCGACCTCACATGACGAGCCAGGCCCCAGACTGCACACCAGCAGCCTGGCTTCAAGCCTCAGCTCTAATGCCAGCCCGTGGGTTGGCCCTGGCCCGTCAACTTACTAGCCTCCACCCCTGGGGCTTTGGCTGCCTCACGTAGGAGATGGAAGAATCGAACCAGAAATTCCCTAAGGTTCTTTCAACGCCACCAGAAATTTTATTGAGCAAAAGTCATCCAGTTCTGAAATGATCTATCTGGAGGAAATACATGTAGTGTGGAATATAAAGTACACTCAACGAGAAGACTAAAGGGATTTTGAATTTACACATTTTTAGATTATTCATGCTGAGGTTTCCCTCGATCAGTATGTTCATTAAGAGCTGACTGTCTACACAGTTATGACTAAACGTTTCTATGACCCTTATGCAGAAATCAAACTTTTAAGATGGGAGCGTCCAATGAGAGGGGTCCGCCTGCCTCACCCGAGTTGAGAGCTAGTCATTTTGCCTTTCTCTATTTGTAAGATCCAGTCTTTGATGAAATCATTGTTTTTGTTACTCTGCTTGTTTTCTCCTTATTGTAAGTGGGTGGCATCATTATTGTTATAGACTAGCATGACTATTTCTCCAGCTCTTGATAGGGCCCATGCTGTTTAATTAAAAAATGTGGCTGGTCCCCTTCCTGGGTTCCTAGGGTGAAACTTCTAAACCCTTAGACTTTCCCAGGTGACTTGAATCACAGCTAAGTTTATGCTCATGAGATGACTCAAGATGAGGGCCAACTGTGTGATGGGAGGGTGGCTTTTCAGTCTGTGATTCCTGCCAGAACTCTCGGGAGTAGCGGAGCTACAGACTGAGTTCAGCTGTGCGTCCTGCAATGTAATCAACCAGGCCTATGTGAGGAAACCCCCATAAAAACTCTGTATATAAGAGCTAAGTGGAACTTCCTGGTCGGTGAACATGTCAACGTGCCCGGGGGGTGTGAGGTGTCCTGATTCCGCAGGGAGAAGACATGGAGGCTCTACCTCTAGACCCCCCCCCCCAGACCTTGCCTGTGCATCTCTTCGTGGGGCTGGTCCTGATTTGTATCTTTTATAACAAAGTTGACTCGTGAATATTGCACTTTCCTGAGTTCTGTGAGTTGTTCTACCAAACCATGGAACCCGGGGCAGGTGGGATGTGTGAGTGTGGGAACCCCTGAATCTGCAGCCAGTTGTCAGGCATGTGGGTGGCCTGAGGACCCCTGAATTGGTGGCTGGTATCTAAAATGAGGGTGGTCTTGCCGAGGACTGTGGTCCTTAGCCCATGAGGTCTGTGCTAGCTCTGGGTAGTTAGTGTCGGCACTGCAGCCCCCTGCCACTACAGAGCTCTGCATGGGGACACGCCAGGCACAGGCCCGCCTCGGGCTCTTGCACTGACTTCTTCCTTCACCTGGAGCATTCTCCCTCTGGGATCTGCATGGCTGGCTCCATCACCTCCTTCAAGTCTTTGCTCAAATGTCACCTCCTTACCAAAGCCTTCTCCAATGACATCAGTTATAACTGCACTCTCACACACCTACCCTTCCTTCCTTCCTTCCTTCCTTCCTTCCTTCCTTCCTTCCTTCCTTCCTTCCTTTCCTTTACTTTCAGAGCACTTCCCTTCTGATACACTATGTAATTTTATTATGACTTTGCTTATTAAATATCTTTTTCTCCTAGAATATAAGCTTCATGTGGGCAAGAGTTTTTCACTCCTTAGTTTACTGTTATATACCTCGTGTTCAGAACAGTGCCTGGCACATAGTAGAAATTCACTAAATATGAGTAAAGTTGAAGAGAACCTATATATGCATATATACACATATATTATAACATCAACTTCCTGTGGTATAATACTTTGAATTCATGTTAATTGCCTATAAACACTCCTACTTATACTTTAAGCTACCCTAATTTTCCAGTTTGAAAAATCCACTGCACATGGTAACATTTTATATCTCACTTGAGGAAGAAAGAACAGTAGCACTGATTTTTCCATAGGTTTTTAAAATTAATCGCGGTGTAGACTAATCCTCCAATGTCTTAATGGCAGCCTCAGGGTAATTCTGTTGAAAGGCTATCAAGTGCGAAATGAGCAACAATGACAAAAAGATATTAAAACATAAATTTAACTAAGCTGACACTAAGGTTGAGGGGCAAACCTATAGAAGAAGAAATTTTGTTTTCTCCAAAGCTAAGAAACTCAAAAACTTTATAGACTCAATTCTCAACAGTTGGCTGCGTGGTCATGTCAGTGACATATCCCAGCTGTCATACCAGTGGGACACCCCACAACTGAACAAAAAGCAATCACGGAGTCAGTTGGCCCTGATACACCTTAATAACTAAACTAGATGTAGAGACTGGTTTTGTCTTTGACTGAAGCGATGCTGGCATTCCCCGCCCTCGGGACAGGGGTTGGCCCTGCCTCATGCCCCTCCCCCGCACGGGCAGGTGTGGCTTTGTCCGGTCCCACTGCTGGACTGCTCTACAAGGCTGCTGCTTTTCTTTGGCTTCATTCTGATTATTTGATTAAAATTCCCATGAATTTAGAGAAACTCTTCTTCAGATCTGTCTTAGGTTTCCAAGAAAAGTAGGACTCATGACTTCACAGTGATTTTGCCTATTGAAACATGAAGATAAGTCACCCACATGATCAAAAATTTTTTTTTTTTGCTAAAAGCTTTATTCATTTGTACATTTTCTAGAGCCGTTGAGAGAGAAAATCTAGTTTTAGGTAGCAAAGAGTCATATAATATCAGTATCTTATTATATTTCAGCTATTCAGAACACTTACAATAATGCAGGTCCATAAAGGCAGCCTATATCCACACACATATCAAAGTATTGCCCAATTTAAAAAAACAAAAAAAAAAAAAAACAAAAAACAGATTTTAGAATGACCTTCACAGCAAGTGTTTTTCTACAGTAATTTCTACTTCGTCTGCTTTCCAGTAAGTAGGCATTTAACTTTCTAGAACCTCCTTTGTTTAAACCCCAAGAATCTAAATTTAAACCCCAAGAATGCTTGGCACATTGCAGGCTCTCAGCACACGTATGGTGTGGGGAACTGAGATTTCACACAGGGACGGAAGCCTAAGTGCACACTCTCTGTGGACGCGCACGAAGAGGGAAGTCTTGCCTGTGCCCTCCTGAACCCAGGGGCATGTGCGCATCAGTCCAGAGGACAGAAGAACCTGGCGTCCTCTCTCCTCCTCTGTGAGCCTGTTACCCAGCTGCAGGGTGACAATGGCCAAGCCAAAAGCGGACGTCAGGCCTGAGGCTGCCCGACTATCGCTGCCCGTGAGAAAGCGTGTGAAAGTCACTGTGGCTTCTCATTCCCGTTTTTTTCCCCTTGAGAGCTTCCAGGCAGCTGTGCTACTGGTCTTTGGCTAGACGGGTCCTTAGCAGCAAAACTTAGGAAGAGCAAGGGCTCGGAAATCAGACAGACCTTATTTCAACTCTGTCCTCTATCATTATTTATCCACAGGCAGAATTTGGAATGCTTAAGACACTTACATGGCCAGAATTAATAGCTAAAATTAATAAGATGCTATCTGGCATGAATACAATTAAAGTAATGGATGGAGGTTCGAATATGCAATTAAAGAAATAGAGCCTGGCTTGACATCACATCAGAAAGCCCCAGAGTGTTCAGCTGGCCACAAGCTAACCATGAGCCTGCACTGCTTGGCAACTGCTTAAGGAAACCAAAATCACACTTAGGCTGCATCTGAACAAATTTGACATCTCTATTAAATAAGTTTATATTCTCTAAGCTATTTGAAGCCCCTAAGGAGTACTGCATTCGGTTATGGGTTTATTTTAAGGAGGATATTGCTGACCACAAAGTATCTAGAGAAATGTAACTAGGATAGTGGGGTAGTCTTAAGAGAAACAGCTGAAGGAAGTTTGCCTAAGAAACCTGGAAAAACCAGCTTCTGGGAAGTATCAGGCCTCAGTCCGCAAGCATCTGAAGGGTTGACAGGTGAACTCGATTCCTTCTGTACCACCAATTCAGCTACGATTTCAGGGCCCTCACTGTGATAGGTGCTGTGGATGTAGAGGTTAATAACACATAGGACCGACCTCAAGGCTCTTACAGCTAAGTAGGATGAGAACAAGGAGTCTGGGATCTCTGGTTTTCATCCCAGCTCTGTTCCCCATGGGTATGTGACTTGAACCAGTTCCTTAACTTCTCTTAACTTGGTGTTAACTGTGGATAAGTTAACTTTATTTGTAAAGCATCATCACAGAGCTTCTCTGAGACTTAAATGGAATAAATATTTATAAAAAGAATAAGAAATCGGTAATTGATTGAAACCGAGTAAAGGCGGAAGACATTACAAAGAAGGCAACTCTTGAATTAAACCTCAGAGGGCAAGAGGGAGTCTGGTGGGTGGGGAAGGGGCAAAGAAAGAGCACTCTAGGTTGATGGGTCAGTGTGAGCAAAGACGGAGATACTGAAAATAAATGGCTTTGGGGAGAGAGCCCAGCAAACAACACTGTGGCTGGAATGCAAAGGAGGAACAAAGCAATATAACAGCTGGGAAGGTGCAACAATGTAACATCTGGGAAGGTAAAACAATGTAACAGCTGGAAAGGTACAACACTGAAACAGCGAGAAAGCTGCGACTGCCCTGGAATGGCTCGCCAGAGTCGCTGGTCAAAGGAACTCGGGAGCATCATCGATCTGTGTGCAAACACGGAGTGGAAAAGGTTCAAGTCTGCCACCAGGAAAGCAAGTGAAGTAGTCATTAGAAAAGTCTAAGCAAGAGATCATGAGGAACCGACCTAAGGTGAGAGCAGTGGTACCGAAAAGCAGGGGCGAAAAATGTTGCAAGTAAGAAGTGAAGGTGAAGGGCAGGTAAAAGGCAACTTCATGTTTTGTAAACTTGGTTTTAGGGAGAATGCTGATGCTATGGACTCACACAGAAAACACAAAGGAGAGACAAAGCCAGCCATGAAGATAATGAGCTCAGCTGTGGGATGTGCTGCATTTCAGGTGGCTGTGGAATAATCATAAAAAAGTACATAACAGAAAGTTGGAAATGTGGTCCCAGAGCTCATGAGAGGAGTCAGGGTTAGAGAAGTAGACTCGAGAGGAGGTATACTTAGAGACTGAGTGTGCTATAGAATATAAACAAACTTGAGTTTGAACTTTGCCTTCAACACTAACTAGCTGTGTGGCCTTGGACAAATTATTTATCAT
The DNA here is from genome assembly GCA_028627145.1 of Eidolon dupreanum. NCBI lineage: Eukaryota > Metazoa > Chordata > Mammalia > Chiroptera > Pteropodidae > Eidolon > Eidolon dupreanum. The sequence continues at coordinate 78,344,515 of CM053508.1, read as the reverse complement.
CAAAGCCTTAATTTCCTTAATTGTAAAATTGGGAAAATTATACATACTTCAAAGGCTTTGCTTATTGCATACCATCTGGTTGCCATTTGTCATCGTCACTGTCTACCCATACCATCATTGCTGAAACCATTAAGGTAGATGAACTTGGCCAGGAACAGAGTAATTAAGTAAAAAAAGGGGGTTGGGGAATGGATCTTAGGGAACAATTATTAAGGGATAAATGGCAGAAGAACAAACCTGATAAAAAGCTCAGGAGTAGTCAAGAGAGGCAAAACACCATTAAAGACACGGGGAGAGAATTTCAAAAAGGGAATCATCAAAAAAGTCAAATGCTACAAAAAAAGTTGAGGTGGAGAAAGAAAAAAAGGAGGTGGAGATCATTGGATATAGTGATTTGAAGGCTACCTTTGCTTGGCTGAACTATTCCATATGTAGTAGAAGTGGAAGGCAGTTATAAATATGATAATATTCAAAATGATATTTTCACCCAGACTCCAAGGGGATGTGATCAAATATCAAAGTGAAGCGTGAGATGGATCAGCTTCTAGAAATTTCAAAGTAGATATTTTAAAAAATGACATGCCTTAGTCTTGCCCGCTTTGAAGGTGTAAAAGGCTTAAATTACTAGAGAAAGGGGACTGGTGAGGAGAATTTCTTTCAAGGGCTCCGCTGTGAATTCCCTCATTCTGAGAGAGGGGCGATGCTTCCCTCCACCTTGGCCGTGCTTCACTGGGAGATGCACGGGGCTTCGGCGGTGTCGTCTGTGGATAGAGGGAAGTGACAGCCTGCTGTCTTTAGTGTTTGGCTTTTACCCTAGGATCTTGGCAGCAGAGTCAGGAAGGGCTGGCTGTATTCGGTGGCCTCTCATTGGGGCAAAGGGCGTAGAAGTATTTTGATGAATCTGAGGAAGTAAACTGGCATGGAGCTGATTTACATTTTTCCCAAGAGGATCATCTGAAGCCAAAAGGGAGAACTTGTGAAAACAAGGACAGAAGGGGAAATATCCAAAGCTGGAACAAAGCAAATTGATGACATCAAAAAAGAAGAGTGGAAAGTTCCCAGGGAGAGTCCCTGAAGAATCCATGAACACACCCACAGGAGAAGTTGGCTTTATATGACATCTGCTGGTCCAGGGAGCCTAAGGCCATCTTACAACAGGACAGTCACATAAGGACCTTCCACCTCCCCTTAGTCATCACCCTGCCCCACTACCCCTTTTCTTATTCCAATACTGAAAGAATCAAAAATAACAAGAAAGAGGTGAGTGAAAAGGAGAGTAAGCGTCAACGCTACCTTTATCCTTTGGAGAAGAGACATACTGCCTTGAGCCCTGGATAGGTATGAAAAATGAACTTCAATTTTGAATGACTATTGCCTGAGACTAAATATTTTCATTTTTGAATTGAGATGGTGATTTGTATCTAAAAGAGTCCATAATACTTTTTACTACTTCAGCAGGAGCAGAAAAGTCTTAAGACTGTTTCTGTATCATCAAGTGGAAAAAGAACTTCTGCCACTATTTGAATTTAAAAGGATAGTAGAAGACAATTTTTTACATGAAAAAAAACTTAATTCTTGTGTTTTCAATATGTCATTTACACAAAGGTATAAAAAGTGAGCCAGGATGAGGAGATGTAGGCTTCATGGGCAGTATTTTTTTTTAAAGCTGTTTGGCAGAGACAGATAATATGACAGAGATGATCTAAGGTTCTTTTAGGATAGGAGAAATTTAGGCATGGCCATGGGTTGAGGAGGAAGACAAAATAAAAACAGGAGAAAACAACAAATCCTCAAGAACCACAGGAAAGGGTCACTGGTGAGGCAAAGTCACAAAGAAGTGGGAAGACAAATCAAGAACACTGCCACCGCCTTTAGGAAAGGAGAAGGCCCTTCTTTCATTGAAAGATGAGAGAAGGAGGGTAGAAGATGAGTGAAGATGCAAGGACATTCTGGTCTAGAAGGAAAGAAAAATAAAATTGTTGACAGTGAATGACTTTGATTATCCCAATGGTCTAGGAAGAAAGCTCATCTTCTAAGAATGAAGGCAGAGTGGGTACTTATTACTCTGGAGAGGAGAATTAGGACCACCGTGTATGAGCTAGAGAAAGATTCATTTGGGCTCAGTATAAGAAAGAACTTGTTAAAAATCAGCCCTGGTGGACGGTGCAATTGGCTTGCTCATACAGTTGTAAGCTGCGGAGCAGAGGGGTCCAGGCGGGGCCAGACAAACAGCCGCTGAGGCGCCATGGGAGGACTTGTGCATCGCGAGGGAGAGGAGCTAATGGTATCCAAGTCTCTTGGTGCACGAGGTTCATTTTCAACGTTATATTTTGTAGGGTTTCTCCATAGCAACAATTCAGGTGTCACTGTTGCTAAATATAATACAAAGAAGCCCAAGAAGACAAGGAGAGAAAGCATAAAGAAAAGTTTGCACGTGTTATACAATGTCTTGATTTCTTAGGTAGAAAATCATCTATTTGTAGCAAAGAAACTAGAGCTTGTGCTTGAGTAGATTCTATCTTCAAAGTACAATACTCTGTATGTCTCCAGAGTTTGGCAGTGGATTAAAATGGAAAATATCACTATATTCTTGGAAACTTTATATTTATGCATAAGCTAAAATGTAGCTATGGTAGAAAAAGTCTCCAGAACCCCTGTGGTTTTTCCGCTGCTAAGAGACAAATGGGAACTTGCTAACAAGAGCAAAGCGTATTAGCCAACGTGTTCTGCATGAGACTCAAAACAACAAGCAAAAGCCCCAAAACCCTTTATTTCAAACATCAGACTGCGTTGTATAAATCAATGCAATCGGGATTGACCATGCCAGATTTTCTACATGGCAATGAAATGCCACAGAAACTTGGCAATTTTTTGATAGCATAGCTCTAATGGTTCTTCTTAAAATAAGAACTGGACATTCCTATAATTAACATCTATTGAAACGGCAAAATATTTTAGCATAAAGAACCACACATCTTGAAGAAATATGCCCACATATTCAATTTAAATTGAATTTAAATTTAAACATATAATCCAATTAGAATCTAAATTTGTAAAGAATTGTCAGCCTCCTGTGACCCATTTATCATTTTACCACATTTTTCCGAAGAGATGAAATTCTCAAGAGCGATAAGCAATGTTTAGTATAGTGAGTTAAAGGTCAGAACCTAAGATCCTCTGACATCTTAAGACATAAGTAATATTAAAAATCATATGAAGGGTCACACTTCATGTAAGTGTTACCGTCTACAGTTATTTGTGCCCAACACACTGCCTGGCACATGGTAAGTTAGCTTAGCTTATTGAATAAATAAATGGACGCATGAAAGAATGAACCTTGTTGGCAGTAGCTCACCAACCGCTTAGCAAGGAGGCCCGGTCTTTGTCCAGACTGCGAGCATCTTCCCAGTGTTCACAGTGAACTTGCAGTTCCCAAGCATCACCAGCCCAGGGCAGCACAGGGGACCGTCAAAAATCCCTTTGACCCAAATGGATGTGGACACAAGAGCTGGGTCTCCTGAGTGTTGTCAGCTGTAGAAGTCTGACTGGTTCTAAATGGGGCTCGGTTCAATCCCCCAGAGATTCCCTCCAGAACAGGGCGAATATCTTCAAAGGGCCCTTACCTCCCTCTTCACTCCACCAAAGGAATAAAAGTTGAGGGTGAGAAGAAAGCAATAGATAATCGCTTTTTGGTTCTCAAGAGCACCAAAAGCAAATCTTGGTGACATCTGCCTCCAATTAAGCCCTGCAAATGAATCTATGTGACTGAGTCCAGCTGCAATCTACAAGGAGGTATATTTCAGCTGAGGTGTCACTCACTAACATCAGTCAGTAAGTAATAAGGAACACAGTTTTGAACGTGCTTTGACATTTATTATCTCATTTGAGATCCATTACAACCCAGGAAAAAAAGGTGTTTTACAGAATAGGAAGCAGGCATGGAGATAGAGAGACCACACAGCAAGCGGGACATGGAGCTTGGTCCAGACCCGGGTCTTCCGACCTTAATCTAATGCCGTTTCTACCGTTTCAGCTCTGACCTTGTTTCCTCGTCTCAGGGCTAGGGAAAGCGATCAGCATCCCATGGTGAATGGTGCCTGACACAGTTTCTGTCTCATGTCATTCAGGACACAAGTCGCTGGAAAGCGGTCAGAAGGAAACATTCCCAGAAACACTTACCAAGCGGATCATGGGAAGCTAGCACCATGGGGCGGGCCATCAGAGAAGCTTCTAGAATCACACATCCAAGAAGAACCTCTACTCTGATGGGTCTGGGGCAGAGATAAGCTAGACTGGAATTCCACAGGGACAGGACGCGATACGCCAGGCACACACGTGGACACACACGCAGTATCCTGAAACGCTTGGTGCAGTTTTAAACTTTCACAACTTCAGAAGTATAACTACTACAGACTTATCAAATCAAAAAAATCACGTTTAAATTGATTTGTTTAAATTTGTTTAAATTTCTTCTATATTTCTATGCTATACTTCTATATCAGTTTTGTGAAATCTGAATAACATTTTTAATTTTAATTCTTTGCTTCAGCTAACATCTGCCATCTTCAATCAGAGGGGCTGAAGGGTTTTATAATATATGCTATGCCTATGACACAGAAAGAAAATGACCCACATCTCACAAGAAGCCTGCAGTCTACTAAAAGTAATTCTCACATGTGCTACTGTGAAAACTACATTGTCCCTAACCTGGCTTGTAGAGCTGGCTTTTTTTTTCTTTCTTTTTTTTTTTTTTTTTGATAAAAATCCTTAGAACACTACTTTTTGTTAAAACCAATTCAATTTTATCTTCTCAGATACGATCTACCCTGTTAAAATCCTTGTGGCTCCTCATTCTGTCTTCTGCCATATTAGCTTCCCTCCCAGACGATTTCATTCCACGCCATCGACTTCTCCAATGGGCATTTCTAATGACGCTACGTGATAGAAAACCCAAGGCAGAGCCCTGTGGTTGACTCTCGTCAGACAAACAGTCCCTCCCTCAGGGACATTACGGGCCAGTCCTAACAGAGATCTCCTCCAGCACATTTGACATCCACCTACAAATCAGTACCTTTTTGACAGGGCAGTTCAATTAATTAAAAATACAACCACCTATGGCATTCAGACTGTATATTTTCATCTTGGAGGGATTTCAAGAGGCCCTCTGTCACATGCATTGCTAAAAGCCTCAGGCCATCCCACAGTAGTCCTCTGATCTACCAGGTTGAGTGACCCTATCTACGAAAGGTCAGATGAGGGGCAACCTTGTCACAGCTCTGTTGTTTATGTATTCTCTAGTTAATATACAGCTATAGCTGTGCAGATCTAAAGACAGGTCAAAACAAACAAATAGAAATGAGTTTACGTGTAACTCAGGTTCAAATAAAATGTGGCCAAATTCAGACAACATCTGTTGTGTAATGAACTGTCTTCCCAAAAGATATGTCGAGGTCCTAACCCAGGTCCCTGTGAATGTGACCTTATTTAGAAATAGGGTCTGTGCAGATGTAATCGTGTTAAGATGCGGTCATACTGGATTAGGGTGGGCCCTAATTCAATAACTGATGTCTTTATAAGAAGGAAAACTTGGACACACAGAGAAGGCCACGTGAAGACAGAGACAGAGATCAGAGTGATGCTGCCGCCAGCCCAGGGCCACCAAGGACTGCCCCAAACCACCAGGAACCAGGAGGGGGCGCGCAAGGGTGCTTCCCAGAGCCTTCGGAGGGGCCACGGCCCTCCCCACACCTTGATTTTGGACTTCCGGCCTTCAGAACTGTTAGAGAATCAATTCCTGTTGTTTCAAGCTCCCAGTTTGTGGAAGTTTGTTACAGCAACATAAGGAAACAAATATATTTCAGCAAAAATATGTAATTTTAAAGTAATGTCTATTAACATCAGAACCAAGAACACTCAGAAATTGGTAAAAAATAAAAATACAAAAAAAAAAGTGGGTGACAGGTATTTAGACTCTTGAGCAGGTGGCAGGCCTGGTGTGGGTGAGGTGAGTGGGTCAAGAAACTGGCCAAGTAAGTTTGGAGGTGTTGGCTTTGAGGCTATGGGGTGGACATAGGTGACGTCCTGTGACAGGCTCATCACCAAGGAGTTAACTGTCCCTCCCAGATGTGAGGTAGGCATTTCTCAACAAAATTCTACCACTTTTTAATGGCAACAAGTCACGAATTTGTCAGTTTTTCATCGATATATAAACAAACCCATGTTAAGCTTCCTGTCTCCAGTTTGGCATTTTCCTTGACTGTGTTTCATCATTCTAAATTAGACAACGAGCCTTGCTAGAGAAGGATCTGTTGGCCGGGCTGCCTCTATATATAGTGCCGCTTCCACCATCTTCGAAGGTGCTAAGACTCCACTCACTGATGACGACGGTATCGCTAAAATGGTTACATTTTGAGCTGGAAACAGGAAAGTGTTTTTTTTCTCCCCCTTGTGAAAACAAGTGGGTGGGCAAGGAGACTCCTCACAGTTTCTAATACTGATCCGGCGCCAATGTGGCCCCATGAAACACACGTCTATAACGGCCAAACGCCTCTCTGGGAAGACCTTACAAGCTGTCTCTGGGAACTTCCCCCCAGTAATTAGGGGGACGTGTTATTGCGAGCCCTGAACACACTGGGAGCTGGCTTAATTTTGAAAGATAAAATAAAAGTGCTGCCTTGCGGCAAAAGGCCACTTCTCGGCACCATTAAATCAAGCACAGCCCCGTGTGAGTATTAATTCTGAAGATGTCTGTACTCCCTGCTGATAACTTCTTTTAAGAAGCTACTACGGAACAGGCCAAATGAAGCCTCAGTGTGCAAATACCATTTAGCAAGTACAGATAAGCTGGGCTAAATCATGCTCAGAGCATTTTTAAAAAGATTCAAATTTTATTACATTAGCACTAGAACATGCTGTACAAGTAACAAGGAAATTGCAGTTGTCAACGTGTGAATTTAGTCTCGGGGTAAGTTCGTCCAAGGAAGTAAAAGCTCATTTTAGATTTTTCCCCTTCCCCCAATCCACGTGTTTCTTTTAGGATGGAGAAGACACCGTTGCTCAGCAAATATATTTCACATCAGGAAATACTTAGGGTATCTTCATCAGGGAAAAGGATGTGAAGTTCTCACTTCCTCTCTAAAACAGTTAGAAGTGGGCCTGCAAAGGGCCAGACCATAAATGATGGGCAAGATGTCCTGACGCGGATGTGTGCATCCACTGCTATAGAGATAGATGATAGATGGTTGATAGATAGATGATAGATAGATACAGATATAGATAGATGATAGATAGGTAGATGGGTAGGTAGATAAACAGATGATACATAGATAGATAGATACATAGATACATAGATACATAGATACTAGATGGATAGATAGACGATAGGTAGATGATAGATGATAGGTAGACGATAGGTAGATAGATGATAGATGATAGATAGATAGATAGATAGATAGATACATAGATAAATAGATACATGGCTACACAGATATATACATATAGATAGATAGACAGACAGACAGGCAGACAGACAGGGATAGTTAGATGATAGGTAGGTAGAGAGATGAGTTCTGTGTGCATCCTTTTTAATGAGAAAGGGTGGTAACGGGATTTTCTGGGATTTTTCTGCTGTACTTCTCAGACAGCCTGCCTGCCCATCATCACAAGTGAGGAAAAGCCAGCTGCAGTATCCTGGGTTCAGAGCCCATTGTCAGGAAGGAAAGGCCAGCCCCAGGCCTCACCAGACCGGGCAGGTGGGGACCTGGGGCCTGAACAGAGATCGAGGGTTTGAGAACCCCAGGCCAACTCTGCTGACATGAACCTGAACTGTATTGCAGTTCCAGGGTGACAGACTGTTTTCTATATCAAAGCAACAAATGAAATTGTCACTTCAGAATGCATCTGGCCTCTCAGACCATTCTACCAGCAGCAGCTACTTCTTTAAATTGACAGTCAGGGCAATTTCTTTTTCTCAAACTATGCTGTCAGCTCTTCTGCCTGACTCCTGGCACTCACTTGTAGCTGCCTCATCCTGAAGAAGGGATGGGATGGAGAGAGGCCCTCCCTGGGGACACTGTATGTGTGATATATGTATATAAATCTTTGCCCCCAAAGGCCATGTCTATCAGAAATAAAAATGGGACATATTTAGAGAAAACTTATTTCTAGGGCAAGAGGTATCAAACTACTCTTCCTGTCAGAAACTCTGAACCAAAATAACTTCAATCTCTCCAAATGACACATCTATATACACTTGCATTTGATGTTTTCACAATAAAGGGGTAATCTTTCTTATTTTTGTCCTTCCACAAACCCCTCAGTCATTTTTAAATGATGAAATAATTGCACTATGTTTAAATGCATGTAACGGCTGGTATATGTGCATGTAACATAGCTTCCCTGTGAACATCCACCAGCAGTGTCAGTGTGGGCCACCTGTGAGGTAGTGTGCACTACATCACACTACCCTAATACAATCAAGAGCTCGCCGATTTCTTTTATCTGCATTCAACTCAGAAAAAAATTCGCTATCACTTCAAAATCCATTTCCAACTAGGGAGAATTTGAATTGTCAATAAATATGTGATATTTTTCTAATGGAATCAGAAGTAATACTATCAAGGAAAGGCCTCTTTGTTCAGTGTGAGAACCTTTCCTGTGATGCCATTATGATTCTGACTCAGAGCATCAACAAAACAAAACAAAACAAAACAAAAAACAACAACAACAGAAAAAACAAACAAAAAAACCCCACATTTCCGAAGTCACGACCTTTGATATTCATTCCCTAGGTTGCATCTTTCCCTCTTAATGAACTTGTTCCTTGTTTACATTTCATTTTTAATGGCAGGAAGCTATCCTCCTCTTTTTTGATCCCTCACAGAGGCTAATGACATCAAATCTTGAAGTATTTAAAATGAAAGGGCCACCAAGCCACTTTCCCAGCTAGCAACTAAAGGAGGCCATGTGAAAGCTGGCCCAGAAGCGTTCTCAATAATTTTATGATTACAAATCTCTCAAGTATAAATTTTGAGGAAAATACACAATTAAAACTGGAGAAATCCACACCATTTAATAAATTAGTTATTAAATGGTTTTAAATTAGCCATGGAAAATTTACTCTTCTAAATGATTTAACCTTTTCAATGATCATTTCATCTGTTTTTTATAGTAAAAAATCAAAGATATGAGAGCTATGGAAAAGACATGCTGGGTGAGGATCTGAAACCGATTTGGTAGCTTTAGAGTTGACATATTCTTGGCCTGGTGTAGCTCATTTTGGAAAGCTGCCTCAGATTTCCCCTGGTTTTGAACTTTTTTTTTCCTTACCACTTTCATCTAGCAAGAAATCATCCTGGTAACGGAACTTCTCCGGTCCACATGCAATAAAAATGTCATCGTCACCAAAAAAGTCCTGAAGGCACATCACCTACAAGAGAAAAGCATGGCACTCAGCAAGGGGTCAGCAGAACAGCAATTACAACAATGCACCAGCAAGTCGACATCTGCATGAAGCCACTTCCTGTCTAATGCAATCAACAGGGCGGCTTCTCGAGGGGAATTTCAAAGGAAGGTCTCTAGCATCTGGTACTAGTAAGAAACATGTTACGTTGCCGTGGTGCAGGAAGACGGGATAAGGAAAATAGAACTGGCAACTGTCACGTTTATTACTTGATATATCAATAGGCTCCGAGGTAAGAGCTCTTTATCTTTATCATAGAGTGGATGCAACAACATGTGGAAAAGGAATGCCCCTTTATTCTTCTGAACATAATATTCCTTGATGGCAATAAAAGTCAGCATATGATTTTAACAACAAATATATTTTTTGGTAACTGATGCCATAATATGTACACGATGATCACTGTTTGGGGTAACTACAGAAGAAAAATTGTTGTATCGTAATATAATGACCTTCTTTAGACCCCTCCTACCTCTAGTTGGAACAAAAATGAAACCCTCTGTAAGAAGAATAACAGAACAATGAAGTTATTGCTGAGATTTAGATATGCAGACTATGGCAACTGCATGCCCACCGCTCAAGCTAGGCTAACCTTTAAAACTTCTTGTAGTCATGCAAAAGGAAAGTTTTAAAACAACCTTTTGGTATTTATTCAACTTATTATTCTCCAATCAGAACTTGTAGGGCTAAATGCTGTTTCTCGGGTAAATGTGGTCAAAATGGATAATGTCAAGCATCTTGCTCTCTGTCTCTGGATGGGTGGTGTAACATTCAGTTCACAGTGTGTATGATGCCAACACGAGACACCAGGAACACTGCTGATTTCTATGGAGTTTCAATTCCCTTCAGCCATGTGGAGCAAATCCTACAGCGGCCGATGGAAGGCTCCTGTTTAGATCTGTAGGAAACAGACTCTTGAAATAGCATTTCCCTTGGATAGCTGAGGACCAGAGTCTAACCGTCCTGGGGTGTTAGGTTCCTTTGGCCTGAGTTTAATAAAAGCTCCTCCCTTATTTATTTATAGTTTCATCTGCAGGCTCTCTCCGGGGCTCTGCTCTTTGTCAATCCTTGGTGGCACTACCTGGACACATCAAAGGTGCTATGAGACTTAAAGTCATAAGTTGGGAGAACACAGCATTATTTAAAGTCCTCTAATACAATGATGTGTAGGCTGCAAATAGTTATTCCAAATAATCACTTGGCTGAAGTTTTTAAGAATGCAATTTCGGTAACAGTTTGATGATAAGCATTAATATGAGTGAGGCACATCCGTAGTTTTCCGTGCTTATTCTGTGTGTGAAAGCTTGACATCACAAGTGATTTCAGAGGGACACTGCAGTCACCAAGGAAGACAGACCGAAGGTCTCCAAGATCGGAGCAGAAGCTCCGACCTCCTACTTAGATTAAAAATAAGCCTTTCGCATTCAGAACCCACGCTCCATTTCCCCCCTTTCTTCTGATTCCAGCCATGACCTTGATTATCTTTAAATACGAGACGCAGTCTCCCCCCTCCCCCCAGCAGCTTTCATGGTGTCCTCTTAACCAACCCCACACAGGCCATTTTCATTTTATGTACTTAAGTCTATATGTTTTATGTCAATTAGCCTAAAACATATACATATAAAAATGAGTAAGACATGGTCTCTCCATCAGGCAAAAAGGTGAACAACGAACCCTAAAAAGCAGTATTTCCTAAAGTGTGAACTGTTAATAAGTGGTGTGCAAACAGACTCGGGAAATACTGAGTTTAATTCAATATAAACAGGTTTATTTATAAACCGGTCTTCTCAAAACACTTGATGTGCTAATGTACCTCATGACTCCAAGAAGGAGGCAGAAAGAGCCAGTACTTCCCAAACTTATTCGATTCTGGAACTCTTGTCCCACTACCCCATATGGACCAGTGTTTGACGGGGTTCCCTACAGGTTCTGTGCTGGCTGCTAGAGGTGAAAAGCACTCTGGGAACACAAAGAGGGAAGAAAAGTCGCCTACGCTCCTCCTGGGCACCCATATTTCTCTAGCTGCTTAATGCTTATTTGCTAATTTTTAACTCATGTGAACATTTATGATGGGCCTACTCTGCGCCAGGCTCTGTGCCAAGCATTTGATGACAAATCTCTGATAGATGAGAAGTATTTTTTCCCAAAGAAAGTTGTCCTTCCTTTCCACATATTCCCATCATTTGCATTTTAGAACATCAGATTGCTAACCAGATCACATTCATCCACGTGTGCGTGTGTTACGCGACTGCTAAGTGGACAAATAACTATTATCACAACTATAACACACACAAGCAGGTTGCCAGCCAACTGCTTTCCATTACATGCCAATGACCAACCCCCAAGCCTGAGGCACAAAAGAAAACAACAGACAATGACCCAGCTTGGATGGTTTAGGTATAATTCTGTTGGAAAGTAGGAGATGAAACATGATGAACTTTTGATGTTGTTTCCAAACCTGGGATTCCAAAACCATGAAAACAAAGCAGTGATAGTTCAGGAAAAGTCACTGTCTTCACCCAGGGCAAAAAGACAGGGAAAGGTCGTTCAGTGTCAGGCAACATGTATTCATTTACCTCGCAGACTTCAGAGACTGAAATCAAAGAACTGGTTGAACTCTGAGAAACCATGACGTTTCTGTGCTGTCTGTTCTGGCGTCATTTAACCATTTCCCTGTTCGCAATCTCCCACCAGAGAAGGCGGGTGGTCGGTAGATGAAATTCATACTTAAAAACTGTTCCTTGTTAGAAGCCTTGATAAATGATTTGATAGCAAAGGAGTCTTCAACACAAGATTACAAAAAAGATAGATTTAGGATAATCTGTGCGCTTTAATTATCCATGCTCTTGTACTCTATCACTGATCTAGAGGTAGCTGTAGTGTATTCCATCCAACAAAAAAGAATCACAAAGGAGCATTTATAACCCTTTATTCTAGGCCAATATACTTTGAGAATTTTCCTTTATGCATTACTGTACATTCTCATATCAAAGGATTAGAAAGGGTAGAGAACTGTAAAACCAATGTTTTGCCTTATGGTCTGATTTTACACATATCTGTCTGTCTATCTATCATCTATCTATCTATCTATCTATCTATCTATCTATCTATCTATCTATCATCTATCATTTATCTACCTATATCTATCTATCTATATTTAGTGTTATTCCTTATTAAATTTGAGGTTCTCAAAATTGAATGTGATAACCAGCTTAAAAAAATAAGTTCTCTTTATGGATAAAAACACTCTCTTTGCTACAACAGGGAAGTGACAATTGACCTATTCTTTTATGAAATCTCTGCTCAGCAGGTTATCACGTGTTTGGAAACATTCATCTAGATTAGATACAGAAAAGATGCATAGGCAGAGCTATCAGGTCTGAGAAAAAAGAGGTGTCCAACCTGTGGAGAAGCAGTGGCTCCCTCTCCAAGCTTTCCTGTGTCACCATTGTTCCCCTGCCCCCAGAAGAGTTGGTATTGTCAGCACCTGCTCTTTGCCATTGTCTCATTATGGCCATAGATTCTGCCTCTGCAACATCTCTTGAACCCAGGCCTTTTCCTGCCTCCCCTCCCTTCACCCCCGTCGCCATGTCAGTCCAGACCTTATCCTCCTACCTGTGCACCCTGGCGTCTCCCTCTGGTGGATTTTCTCACCCCACCTTCTCTCTCTCTAATCCATCCTTTTTAATTCCGTCAATCTACTCTTTCTTATCTAACTTTCGAAATCTCTTTCTATGGCTCAGAAAATCATCACTGGCTTACCATTATCAAGTTGAAGTTCATCTTCTGAGCATGGCATTTCAAACTCTTCAAAATCTGGTTCCATCCTATAGTTTATAGTAGTTTTAGACATGACGTGGAGCCTGATACTTTATAAGAATTTGTTGGATGGATGAATGGATGGATAGATGGATGGATGGACTGAAGAACTGCTCTAATCTGAAACACTCTCCAATTTATCTACTTTACTTATTCTTCTCAGAAAACGGCTTTTTCTCTCCCACTTGTGTGGTTTTTGGTATGTAATGTTTTCCCATTAGGTATCCCATCCTACCTAACTCTATTCAGATCCTTCCTATGACTCAAGGTTCAGTTGAAGATTCAATCCTCACCTTCTCTATCCACTCCTATTCAAAGTGACTCACCCCTGCTCTGAACCCCTACTCATCATTCAATAAGTGTTTATTGAACATCTATTATTATTAAGAATATGACTGCCCTCAGTCTTTACCTCTTCTTTTCTAGCACATATGCATACAGACTTACACTCCAAAGAATTCCTGTCATACTGCCATGAATTAGTAATTCAGCAGAGACTAAACTCTGAGTTTAGTCTCTTCCTGTGGGTTTGTCCCAAGCCTGCCACCGTCACTTGCTCGGGCAAGTCAGGAAACTCCAGTCAGCTGTCTTGAAATGTGTTTTGTTTCAAAAAGATCCTAAATTTAGTGAAGGCAGAGGCAGTGTCTGCCGTTGGGTGTGGTTCTTTGGCACAATGGAGACATGCTCTGGCATAATTTCGCAAGAGCACAGGCTCCTTATCAAAGCCTGGAATCTGAATTAAGCCACTTAGATGTTCATCTCTTTGTGCCTCAGTTTATCATAATGATTGTTTTAAGGATTAGATAAGACCATGAACAAGAACAGAATGAGTCCTTGATAAATTTTAGCTATTATTATTAGCCCAAATGTATTTTTTACTTCCAAATAAATATAAATCAAACATATACCCAATATAGGCAGACTTCGGAGGTATTGTATGTTCTGTTCCATGCCACCACAATAAAGCGGGTCATAATCCTTTTGCTGGTGGGAGTCTTGCCTTCAATTTGTAAAAAGCACAAGATCAATAAAATGAAGTCTGTCTGTATAAACAAATAAAATTTTAAAAAGAACAACATAGTATATAGCTCCTGGACACTACACCAACAGGCTTCCTTCCTAAGTGGATTTGGTTAGGTGTAGTACATGAGCATCCCTTCTCACTTCGGGGATAGAGATTTTACTAGTATAATTATTTTGCTGAAAAGTGTGCTTTGAGTCAGGGAGTGGGTGCAAAACTGGCACCAGCTGCTAATGTGAAGCCGGGATGTGGTCACGCCTCTGATTTCCATCACGCTTCTGCTGCAATGATGCTGTGAAAGTCATTTGCAAATAGGTTCGCCTTCTATCCCATGTATATAGAGTTTTATGAATCATTGTCTTAACTCAGGGCCTCTTGGGATCTGTCAGCAACTTTTAGTTTTGTGGGAACCAGAGGTTTATATTCCTCTGAGAAAACTGTTCTCCTTCAAAACATCCCTACACTATAAAATGAACTGTATATATATTATGTGTAATCCATAAAGGAGGTAATCAGTGTATGGCATACAATGCTTAATATTCCATCAATTTCCAATTCCAAACTAGTGCTCTGGTTATTATATGAATCTAACCCTATATAAAAGCACTCCATTTATTACCTCAGTTTATCTCCAGCGGTGCTTAGCATAGTGCCACATCCACTGTATCTCAAAAAACATGAGTGGTTGTAATTGCCACATGTGCTAGTAAAAGCCCTTGAAAGTGGATCAGGAGCCTGGAATCTGAGCTTAGATTTGCCATAATTATTGTATCGACTTGGACCAGTTACTTAATTTCTCTTAGTTATCAGCTTCTGTAATGGTTCTAATATGTTTTATCACAGTAATTATATGGTGAAGATAAAAATTCTTCTGGTGTGATATAGCAACAAAAATAGTTCTCTGTACATTATTACATTCGATCCTCTATGCAATGGAGACAGACTCTATTTGACAAAAGTTAGATGTTACTAGTATCCCTATTTTACAGGTTTAAAAAATTAGCCAGATTGAACAGAAGTTCAGTGGTAATTTGAAATCAGGTCAGTTAAAATTTAAATGCAGGCTCTTAACTACCAAGCTGCGGGAAAACAAGTCTATTCAAATGCATAGTAACATGTACTCTTATGTTTGTGGATTATAAATTTCAGTTGATAAAAACCATTGTAATAACAGTTATCATGCACATCGTACATTAATAGTTTGTAATAAAAAATGTCTAATAATTTTTTTAAAGGAAGTTTAATTATTTCTTTGACTCAAAAAAGAATTCAGTTTCCTGACTCTCTCTATGTGAAATCTGAATTCATATCTTTTCCATTAACTTGTCATCACACACTCCTCCCAGGACACTTAAGCTGCTCACAGAGGGGGGAAAAAATACAGCAGACAAATATGGACTTCCTTTCCTCCGAGCTTCTAGTTTGAGTTGCGCTGCCAGGGCAGAGATTCAAACAAAGGCAATAAAAGCATCTGCTATTTACACATTTCTAAAGCAGGCCTGTGGAATCCATTCCCCCTCAGTGGAATGAGATCTCCATGGTGATGCTGACATCACAGAGCTGGGCGAGATTCTCTGCAGCGCTCAGCAGCACTCAGCAGCACTCAGAGGACAGTATTTTCTTTACAGGAGCGCCCTCTACCAACAAAGCAGAGGATAGCTCTGCAGCCTGGGCCTCATTTGTTTGAAGCCATGCAAGTCATTGTGTCTTTATCAGGTGTCTCTCAGTGTGGTAGACTGTAAAATATTTTGCCGTCACTTATTTAATACATTTTAAGTGATATTATAAACAACTGCAAAAATAAAAGCCAAGAAATTCAATCCATTTAGTAGAGTCAGTGAGTATGACATATCCTTTCTGTTTTAATTTAGTTAAAAAATATTTATAATTTCTCATTCTTCTTGACACTAAAGAGGGTAAGTTTGAAAGAGCTGTTGCCCAAACTTTAATATGATGCTCTTTACCAAAAAGGAATGCTGCGCCTTTGTTAAAAAAAAAAAAAAACATCCAGTCGCCTGTATAGCTAAGGCACCAATCAATGACCTCCTTCTTTCTGCACAATTCGTAATATGTCCATTATAATTAGCTTTCAGTTAAGACTTGACACACATGGCCCCCCTCGTCCTGCCGAAACTTTATTTTGAAAAGTTTTCTCCAGTTTCGTTCCATACTTGGCCTCTTCTCCCCACCCAGCACTGAGCGTTGTTATGCCACAGGACAATATGAGTCAGACGCTGTGAATTTTTCTGTTCTAGAATCATGTAGTTCTGCACATTCTTTTGTCTAAAATATGTCAACAATTAGTTTTATAGGCAAATGTAAGAATGTGTCATATTATTGTCATAAAAATACATTCTCCATTGTTCGTTTATTGCTTTTACATTTCACTGATGATAAACTTACGCAAATGAAAACTTATTTACAACTATTCTTCTGGCTAGAAATTTCTGATAAAAAAAATTTATTAAAGAAACTCTGGTCCTTGCCAGAGAAAGATATAACCATCAGGAAAAGAAATAAACTATTCATATAATAATAACAACAAAAATAATAACAGAGAGAAGAAAATAATAGCCTCAAATTATTCAAACAAGTTTGAAGCTCTAAGATTTTTTTTTTTTTGCAAAAGTGAATAACATTGTCGAAATTCAAAACTGACTGTAGCTAACATTGAAATAGCATGCTGACGCTTAAAGAAATGGAAAAAAGAAAATGTCCTAATGAAATGCAAGCAACTTAATTTGATGGGTCAATCAGAAAAAAAACAAACAAACAAGAATTATAGAAGGGAAGCTGC
This sequence comes from Eidolon dupreanum, assembly GCA_028627145.1. Lineage (NCBI taxonomy): Eukaryota > Metazoa > Chordata > Mammalia > Chiroptera > Pteropodidae > Eidolon > Eidolon dupreanum. The sequence continues at coordinate 78,327,418 of CM053508.1, read as the reverse complement.
ATTCATTCCTTGGGCATGTTTTCGGGCGCAGGCATGCCCGAAAGCCAGCCGGGATGCTCTCTGCATCTGGAGTGAACCGTCTCTCATGGGCTCCAACAGACGTAAGTAGACAGCAGCCTATTTTAAATGATCCATTTTTCATTAATTATCTTTTTTTCCCTAATACTATCATTTCTTTTTCTTCTTTCTTTTCCTTCTCTTTTTTTATTTTTATTTTTATTTTTATTATTAATTTTTTTAGGTGTAAAGCAACTCTCTGGTACCAAATGCTGACCAGGCACCTTGGCTCTACCACCTAATAGATACATGGTCTTGAGCAGCTATTTATATCTTTAAGCCTCAGTTTCCTCATGTGTGAAACGTGGCTACCGATCTGATCATACGGACTTCCATGTGGGTTCAGTGGGTAAAAGTAAAGCCCTCAGCAGAGTGCCGGGCCACAGAGAATGCACAAAGGGATCAGCGGCCACTACTATGAGTGCTGGCATTAGCGAGGCATAGTAGGTCACTGTGGCAGGCTTCGCTCTAAGGAATCTGGGGCTATTACATAAGAATAGAATACTAAAAACACTTAGAATATCTGGGAAAGCAGGGTGTGAACAATAAGGTTTACATCAGAGGCCTCCAATAATTCTGGTCTTGCTAGGCTGATGCAACCTCAATCCCATTACTGTGCTTGGTTTTACCTAGTAAGACATCACTGCTGCTGCGTACAACCACTTGAGAATAGCTTACACTACTCACTTACGGAATTAAATCATAGTCCAAGAAAGTGGATGTCACATAGCCATCTCTTCAGAGAGCGTAATCATAACCCAGCTGATCTGAGCTCAGAAGCAAACGCATAGCAGTTATCTCAACATGGGGGCTGAATGGTTGTGTCCCTCAACCTTATATGTTGAAATCTTAATCTCCAACGTCATAGAATTAGGAAGTAGGGCCTTTAGGAGGTGATTAGGTCATGGAATTCATATTCTTATAAAAGAAGACTGAGAAAGCTTCTTCGCTCTTCCGCTATGTGAGGTTACAATACAAAGATGGCCATCTAGGTAGCAGGCTCTCTCCGGACACAGACCTGCATGCGCCTTAATCCTGGACTTCTCAGAACTGTGATAAATAAATTTCTGTTGTTTATAATCCACCCAGTGTACAGTGTTTTGTTAAAGCAGCCAGAACAGAATAAGATACACATGGTGGGTATTCAAGATTAAAGGTGGCCAAGCTCAAGAATTGGCTTATTTGACTAGCTCGATTCGAGTCATTATTTTCAGGCATAGAAAGATTTAAACTTATGCTATTGTTGAGAAGATCTTCTAGGAAATTCATGTAAATAGGTAGCTGAGATTTGGCTTGGTTTCTAATTAGGCAGAATTATGATCATTGAAAAAATAAGAAATAAAACTATTACAAGATACATGAAACCACTGAATACAGAGCCGATGAGGAAAGACAATCTCCTTCATGGAACAGTGATGTTGGGTGTGATGCTGCCCTCACACAACTCTGAGATACGCTTCAAACACTCATTGCCAATGCCAAGGGGTATTCTGGCTGTCCACAGTGGTGGTCACAAACACAGGACCAGTCAGGGCCAGGCAGAAATACAGACAGGCAAACAAACATTAGTGGCGACCATGGCAAACTAGATAATAAACCCCATGTCTAAACAAGCGGTACCAGGCACAGTGCCCCTCTGGCTACTTGATTATTTTTTTTTTTTAAATAAGAATGTTGTCAAATTAAATATCTCCAAATTAAGAAAAAAAAATCAGTAACACCATGTAAACCTGTGCAAAAGGCCCCTCTGGCCTAGATTAAGTCTATACAACTTTTGATCTAGAAACATCCATGGAAAGCTCCCTGAAAATAACTACACTTGCAAAAAAGATTTACAAAAGTTTATCCATTTATAAATGTCTATTCTGTGTTCTTGTGTCAGGGGTCACCACTCATGAATGCCAAGATGAAGGACAAAGAAGTGATGCTCTGAGTAGCTCCTACTAAAATTTCCTCAGCCTGGGAGGCACCACGAACAAGACAGTTTGGGGCAAAGTAAACTCAGATACAGGAAAGGAGCCACTGACAAGCCAGCATGCGGTGCTGCGGTGGGCTCCTGGCATGCAGGCAGAGCTGCGAAACATGCACCCCGAAGCTGGGCTTCAACCCGCAGAAACAAACCCAACCCACAAACGTGTGAGAGGAAGGACCCACAGACGTAGTTTCTCGGGGTCAGGAGTTAAAAACGTTTTCAAGCCACTAGTTGCTCTCATGCAGCTCTGTTAACTCTTACTCAACACGCACCACAGGACATCACGGTGCTCTGAACCTCCCCCCCCCGATGTGTTCATGCAGCCAGGGACACGTGCCAGGCCCTGAGGAGTTGATCATTGCTTTCATTCCTCCCAAAAATCCTTTGAGAAACCTGATTTTAAAAAAAGTTTTGCAAGAAACTCACAATCCAAGGAAATGATATCTATTCAAGGGATAAAAACATAAAGAAAATCACTTTGCCTTTTATGTTCTATGCACTGGCTTGTCACGTAAACACGACATGCCAAAAGCCATGGAAGTATGCTTCTGCCAGGAATATTTGTGAGTGTGTCTCGATATTAAAGTATGGAGTTGTTCACTTTAAATAGTACCATTTCTATTTCTAATCTACTTGTCTGAATTTATAGCTTGACATTAAAAAGGACTTTTTATATAATTCAAATTAATCTTCTCAAGTAAATGATGTTTTTCAAACAATGACAATCCCATAGTGATTGTTACCACTATCACCACCCCCACCCTGACTACCATCACCACCACCATCACCACCATCGCGACTACCATGACTACCATCATCATGACTACCATCACCATGACTACCATCACCATGACTATCATTACCATCACCATCACCACCATCACCACCACCAACACTACCACGACTACCATCACCACCACCATCATCCCCAACACCATGACTACCATCACCATGACTACCATCACCATCACCACCATCATCATTACCACCATCACCATCACCATCACCACCACCACCATCATCATCACCACCATGGGGACCCTCATAAAACTTCAGAGTTTTTTAAAAATGAGCTGAGAACAGAGCCTTTTGTGTCTTCTGTGTTCTTTGTAGCCTATTGGTCATCTCACTGGATGTTTAACCACCTCTCATTGAGAATAATGATCCAGTAAAGTCCAAATGCAACTTAAAATTACATTCTAAAATTATTGTATGAAAAATTACTTTTATTTTACCCAAACTCAAATGCAGTTAATGAAAACGTTTATTCTATAGCATTGAAAATATTATTGGAGAAAAATATTCTTCTAAAAATATATTTGGGAGCAAGTTTAGCTTTTAATATTACTAATGAAAACGTTCTCTGTAATTGTTTGAATGATAACATTGCTTTTGCGTAACTGAATTAAGATCTAAACACAGTCGATAAAAGGTGAGAGAGATGGCAATCGTAAAATAAAAAGTTTTACAGTCCAAAACAAAGGCTTGGCTTCAAATGATTGTTTTTATAAATAAATGCTAATATGGATATACAGCTATAAATACATAATTGGTGATATTCCTTCCTCAATGGCCTTTTAGAAAAATGTATATGGTGATCAAAACACTCTAGGCTGATATTTTTTCTTTGTTTTCATCCTAAACTATGTATATTATAGCTTCTGTAATTCTTTTTTATCTAAATATAGAGATGAGTGAGTAACAGGGGCTGGTTGCTATTTCCCCAACAATGCATGAGCTACAGGTGTAGAGTATTATGACTTCAAATGCCTACAGAGGCCTAGCAAGTAACATAAAAAGTAAACACAGCATGACCGGGGCGATAAATGGCAATTAACACAGGCAGATCATGGGAAACTGGAGGAGAAATGTACCAAACTGGAACTCTCACCTCATCTAAACAGAGCAACAGTTGTTCAACATTGATTGCCTAAGAGAAAATGAAACTAGATTTTTATTTGAAAGCCCCTGATTTTTAAAAGATGGCAATAAATTCATTTTTTACAAAAAACATCGTGCACTCCAAATAAAACACACCTGTGTCCTGGATTCAACCCGTGGGCAGACAGTTTGCAGTCTCAGGGGGAGAATTCCACACTAAGTGGCCATTAACCACGGCTAATATGAGCCGAGCCAGTCCCCATGGCTGTGCCAAAAGTCCCAGGGGTGGCTGCCAGGCTTCCTAACAGCCTCCGAGTCCTGTAATTCCCAAAGGTAGGGTAAGATGTAGTCAGTACCCGCCACTTCTAGAAATTAGAGCCCACGAGAAAACCAGGGCAGCTGGTCTTGTGTGTGCGTGTGTGTGGGTGTGTGTTGTGCGCGCTCGAGCATGCATGTGGGTGAGCACACGTGCGTGTGTGTCCATGTGTGCTCACACTGGTATCCTTGGGAAAGGGGTGGATTTCTCAACCGAGATTGTTTTTCGTGTCCTCCCTCTCTCCCTTGTGCCTAAGCATAACTCCCCCTTCCCCCTTCCTGGGAGGGAAGAGGAGAGAAATGGGATCATGTGAAGAATCTGTAACAATTTCAGAGCAAATGTTACCAGCTCAGCAGAAATGGAACAAAATAAAGACCAGACGCATTTCCCTGCTTCTTTCTCCCACTCACTAAGTCATTCCCTGGCTAAGGGCTAATCATGATTTGAAAAGCTACCAGTTTTATCTTAAAAGTGAAATGTCTCTCTTAAAAAAATAAAAATCTATCGTATGTGGTAATTTCCCTTTTGGCCACATCTGCTTTGCCCAAATGTGAAAAATCACCAGAGCCATTGAAAACTATTAGAAACGTTAGCTCTAGATAGAAGGAAGCAGAGTAAATAAAACTCAGCCATCTGGGAAAATAGTTTGGGGCCTAAGACATCAGAATGAGAGGTTAAAAATCAAAGCTTTTTACAAATAATTTTTAGTGGTTGATTTTTATTTATTAAGTTTCTCACAGTTCGAGAGTAAGTTGACATGATTCTTCTTTTCATTCACAAACTTGTCTTACATTATTGATGACCATCTCCAGAAATGTTTTGATGAGCTCTGAATGTCCCTAGTGGCTTGTAAAGGTCCGTTTATGTAGGGAACACCTACTCAGCACAGGGAGAGGCTCTCGACATTTAGATGGAAACATGGTCGTGTTGGCACATTTTTATGTTCTGATTCACATGTCACAATGCACCAACATGGAACAGCATTCAATAGTAGCTTCGAATGAGTAGAGTAGTTTAAATAGCTCTGGAGTCAGAAAAAATTTGGTTTAAAACTCAATTCCATTAATTACTAGCTGGGTGACTTGGGCCAATGATTCGACAAATAGAAATCTCCTTTTCTTCAGAGAGAGAATGAGGATAACCCTGCACTTACCTCCCAGGGTTGCAGAAATAATTCTGTAAGACACGTGTTAGGCACAGAGGAAGTGTTCAGTAAATAACAGTATAGCCCTTCGGTTAATGTTGGTGAAGCATAAACTTCCAAGATTACTCTCAGAAAAGTCAGTGATCATGGAATAGAAGGCAAAATAAGTCAGCAGTTTCTAGTTTGTCTTTCCCTGGCACTGTTTTTACACTGCAAAGTATCCCTTCCAATGGCTGTCAGACTTTAGTCACTGTAAGGCATTTGAACGACAATCAGTGCCAACCACAGTACATAATAATATTTTCTGTCCCTCTGGATAGTGCTCATTTTTTCTTTCATTGGTGACGAATACAGTGCAATACTATAAGCTATCTCCTCACAGTCCCTGAAAATCATATTCTTTTCAAATATCTGACAGGAAGATGACTGAACACTCCCTCCATGCTGAAACATTTGTCCACGCCAATCATAGCTTCCTTGAAGTTAAAGAAAATGAAATCTAACCATGAACTGCCACAATGAGCAGCCACTTAAAGCTTTAAAACCATGAAAAAGGCAAAATCGTTCAATGTCAATCTCAACACTGAGCTCCTTCCTTGTCTGTCATTTAGACAACTTCAAGTTTTACGTCTGTCTCTAATATTAGGTCTCATCAGATACAAATAAACTTAAAGTCACCATAAACGATAGCTATGCTTATTAAATGCATTTAAACGAAATTGTCGTAACTCAGTGTCGAAAGTAATTGAGCTATAAACTTCTTGCATTAATTTGTAGTGCTGTACTGCCCTTCAGTGTTCAAACACATGAATCATTAACAAAATTTTTTAAGGTCAAGAAATGTCTTTGTATGAACTTTTACAGTAAATAAAATAGTTACCATTTTTTGTAATATCTCAGTGAATAGTGTTGCTATGGTTTGAAAATTCATATGTTGAAATTCTAATTCCTAGGGCCTCTGAATGTGACCTTATTAGAAAACAGGGTTATTGTAAATGCAATTAGTTAAGATGAAACCGTGCTGGTATAGAGTGGGACCCTAATTCAATATGGCTGTTGGCCACATTAGAATGGGAAATATGGACACAGACATGCACATGGGAAGAACGCCAGGGGAAAATGAATGCAGAGATCAGGGCGAAGCTTCTGCAAGCCAAGGAATGCCAAACATGGCGAGCAAAGCCCTGGAAGGTAGGAGAGGGTCATGGAGCAGATTCTCCTTCACAGACTTTAGAAGGAACCAACCTGCTAACACCTCGATCTCAAACTTCTAGCCTCCGGGACTATGAGGCAATAGATTTCCGTTGTTTAAGCTGCCCATTCATGGTACTTTGTTATGGCAGGCCTAATGAACTAATACAGGTGTTTATCTTTCATGCACACAAAATATAGAATAACATAAAAATTTCTCATAGAATACACTCATCTTACTTTGACTAATAGGATAAGAAGGAAGGGTCGAAACATAACAGATTATTGTTAAACCTGGAGATTTTTTTTCGTAACCTCAACTATTAATGGCTTCATTTTTCCATTGACTTCAATCAAGTTTAGAGGGTTTTAGAGACAAACTCTAAAGCCTAGGACATTCTGTTAAAACTATACAGACGTTGTGCTAACTGGACAGAGAGGCAAACACATGGTTTTATTCATTTTTCATTTATAAGAGTTATCACCTATTCCACAATGACCAATTTTTGATTGTATAAGAGTTGTTTGTACAGATCCAGACTCTTTTTTTCTCCTTATTTTTTGGGTTTTGTTCATTGTTCACCAGTTGTTTTACATTATATATATGGGAGAAATTATTAAAAACAGCATTGCCTTTGTGAGGACACCTCCTTGACGTCTAAGGTAGAAACAGGGAGAGAACTGGCCATGATCATGAGTCCAGAACAAGTGCGTTCTGGACAGGACCCTGGATGCTGAACTAGTAAAACTGGATTATTGTCATCTTGACTATAACTGGCTCTCAGTGAGATCCTAATGTTTCTGAGTGTCAGTTTCGTCTTCTCTAAAATGAGGGATTATACCAAATGGAGAGTGGGCTCTTCTAGCTCTTTGCTTTCATGATTTAGAAAGGAACACATGCAATAGGCAAACCGAGGAGGCACAGGTTTATTGCAAGCCTACTATGCCCAAAGCTGTAAGATAAAATGCATCTTTATCACCATAAAGATGGTTAGGATGGTGGATAACAATGAAAATGTAGATTCTACAAGTTATCAGTTGCTCTTATTGAATGTTTTGGTAAGGCAAGACACCAATAGGAAGCCTTGCTTTTGTTATGTTTCATGAATATGGAGACTGGAATTGTCAACAATTGAGTTAATGCTGAGAGATTAAGGGTTATTATTAAATTTTTGGTGTGTTCTTGTCAATAGTAACTATAAAACTTCAAAATGTTCTAGGTGTTTCTAGACCCATAAAATAGTTAAATTATTACTGTAGTATTATAAAAACTTGGGGGGAAACATTTATTTTAGACAGAAAAATACTTCTAGATGAGGACAATAGTTAAATTACTACTGTATTATAATAAATTTGGAGAAAATTGCCATTTTGAGATTAAAAATACTTTTTAAAATGCAGTAAAATCTTCTTGTATTAAGTTACAAGAAGAAAATTGAGAATAATCAAGAATTATTAGGACTCCTGTGTAGAACTTCTGGAAACTAATTTAATTTAGAAGATAAAGAGGTGCAGAATTAAAGACATTCAAAAGGAATATGGAGAGAAGTACAAGGTTTTGAGAATTTATAATATAAGTTTGTGAGAAAAAAAAAGTTTTTTCACTGACAACGAAACTAAAAGAATTCCAGGAGCAAACAGTTTGTAAAGGAGGAAATGAACATGCAAATTGTATGAATGCTTGATTTAAGAAGTCATTGACAGGGCCAGGCTTTAAAAAGCTTCCGTCGTCCTCTCCTGTTGGCAGGCTCACTTTATTACCTAAATCTCTGCCCTCCTGAAGGCGCTAAATGAAGCTAATCAAATTTACATTGAGGCACATGGCTGCAAATATTTATTCTCATCTCATAAATTCAAATATTCATAAAGGACTTACTAGAACATACTTTCAATTTGGTTGCACCCAAGTTTTTCTATGCATATGAAAATCTCAGCATCAAAAATAAACATTCTCGGAAGCTATGACTTCCACAGGATTGGTAAACTAAGACTTATGGGCCAAATCTTGCCTTGCTGTCAGTTTTTGTACAGCCTGTGAGTTAAAAAATGTTTTTTACATTTTATAATGATTGAAAAAATCGAAAAGAAAAGAATAACATTTTGTGCCAGGTGAAACAGATATGAAATTCAAATTCAGTTTCCAGGAGTAAAGTTTTATTGGAACATGGCCATGCTCATTTGTTTTCGTATTGTCTGTGGTGGCTTTTGTGCTACAGAGACTGTATGGCTCACAAAACCTGAACTATTTTCTATCTGACCCTATTCAGTAAAATCTTGCCAATCCCTGACTTAACTCATAGCTTCTGCTGCTTTGACCTGAAACCGACAACTTCCTTTACATAACGCACTAGAAGTCACCTCTCTTACTTAGATCACCAGCGCATTTTGTCAGCCCTTCTAAACCTAGCAGTCTCCTAACACAGGCTAGGTAGTTACTTTATACATGTGTTGTTCGAAATGCTAATGATTTTAAAAAAACAAATACACACAACTGTCTTTCCGTGAGCAGTATAAGAATATTCCTGCATATGCCAATGCCTTGCTGCTCTGTTCAGATCAATGACCCAGGCTAGGCATGCACTGACCATCTGTATCCATACGACCAGTCAGACCAAATGAGCATCTCCTCCGAGTCCTTGCTCTGACTCTAATTTAATTGTATTAACACAGCATCTGGAGCTCTTGTACTGGGTACACATGGCCCTAATTCCATCTGATACCAACATTTTCTTTTTTAGCCAAATTTTATCCCTTTGGTTGTAAGTGGTTTCCACATTTAAAAATACAGTTGACCCTTAAATAACTCAGGTTCAATTGAAAAATCCGCTTACACATAGACCCGTGCAGTTCACACCTTAACTGTTCAAGGATCACCTGTGTTTACTTTCAGGTATTTCAGTTTACTGGTTGCTCTGCAAAGCACAGAAAGGGAAAAATTCCTGTTAAATGAAACCCTGAATATCCTCCCATGAAGGAAAATTCATTAGGAAGCAGCTAAGGACCAGTTAAGAAACCACACTGTTCTCTTTCCTTTTCCAGAAGGACTGACTGAAAGCCACTGAAAATCGATCCACGCCTACTCTGGCCTCTGATTTCCTACCCACTCATACGGGGTAGGGAAGGGCACTTACTTTTTTTTTCTTTTCTTTCTCTCTCTCCTTTAAAAACAGCTTTTTTCTGTGCTGTGGCTGACCTTAGAAATACTGCTCAGGGCCATACAGAAATAAGAATGACCAACAGATTAAAAAACAAGAACAATAAAAAATTTTAAAAGAAGGAAGCAAGGCAGGTAAATGTTGTGCTTGTCTCCTCTTGTGACCACATCAAATTTACAACTGAACTATGGAACAACCGTCACTGAGAATTGCCTGAAGTCTAGCTGAACAGAACTCCTACAACTAAGGACACAGAGAAGGAGCCACTTTGAGACTGGTAGGAGGAGTGGAGATGTGGAATAAGTTGGTCCCACATCTGCAAGTGGTAGTTAAAAATTGGAAGGTACATCTCCACCGTAGAGGACCCCTCAGAGGAGCGAGGGGTCCCAGCCCCACACCAGGTTCCCCAGCCCACAGTACCTGTGCAGGAAGAGAAGTCTCCATAACTTCTGGCTGTGAAAGTTTGGGTGAAGGGTGGCTAGAGTAACAGGTACCCCTTTTATAGGGTCTGTGCACAGACCTACTCTTTGAGGGACTCCCTTGTTAATGGACTCCCTTGCTCTCAGCTCCAGCACTGGGGCAGCATCTTAAACGGTGCCAGAGAAATACGGGGAGGAGCTAAATTGTTTGGCTTCAAAGAGAGATGAAGGGACAGCTTTTATCCAGACGGAAGTGATGGTAGAAGTCATTGTTGCACCCATTTTCTTGTTGCACCCTCCCCCCTAAGGACATGCACATGCAGGCAGCTGCCACATCTGAGTCTCCATCGACCTGGCTAACACTGGTTGCCCTGCCCTGGTGACTCCCTGAGACCCTGCCCACCCAACTTGTGGACCTACCCAAGCCATTTCCAGTGGATTTTCCATACAAATGACCTGTCCTGGCTCATGCTGCAAACTTTCCTAAAATCTCTCAAACGTTCACAGATAAACAGCATCAGGCCTTGGCATGACCCATACCTCTAGGGGAGCAGCCCCAAGCCCAGCACTAGTGGCAGACGGCCTCGGTTCATAGCTTGGCCTCTTGAGGCAACTCCAAGCTCAGCATAAAGATTACTTGACAGCTCATGCCAGGTGGCCCTGGGTAGGGTACAGGCCTGCAGCAGGGCCCCTCCTGGGAGGTCCTGGAATTAATACACCTGGGGGCCAGCTTTAGACTGAGCCTGAGCAATGCCTGAGGCCACATCCAAGGACAACACACCCAAAAAGTAGACTGGGCAGGCACTAGCGCCCTGCTAAAATGAATCTTGCTCCATAGGGTTAGCACCTACATAATAGTTCCTCCACTGTAGCCACTGGATAGTCTTCACAACCAAGGAGCCTTATGGCAAGTCCCTTCCGTTGACGTATAAACAACAAGCATGGCTCAACTATAACAGAAGGGCACACCCAACACATACAAGGGACACACTTGGAGCACCTGGCTTAGGTGACCTGGGAGACTGTGCTCCTGGGACCCAAAACACATCTACTACATAAGGCCACTCTATTAAGACAGGGAGACATAGCAGCCCTAACTAATACATAGAAACGAACACAGAAGTACATATTGGTAGTTACAAAATAGTCATAAGGATATAAAATATAGTATAAGGAATACAATCAACAATATTTTATTAACTATGTATGGTGTCAGAAGGGCACTAGATTTATCAGGGTGATCACTCTGTAAGTTATATAAATGTCTAATCACAATATTGTACACCCGAAACTAATATAATGTTGTATGCCAACTGTAATGAAAAATAAAAAAATATTTCTTAAAAAAAAAAAAGAAACTGTACGAGATTTGAATCTCTCATCCCAAAGAGAAGAGGGTCATAGAGTGAATTAATAGAGGTTTAAAATGATATCATAAAATTTAAGGAAAACTTTGCTTTCCTGAATATATATGTGTGAAACAGAGAGATCAAAGTGAAGAGACAATTTAATAACGAACATAAAAACTTAATGAAAATATATTTAAAAACTGAAATTGGCTCACACTTATTAGGGTGGCTATTATTGAAAAAACAACATAAAATACCAAATGTTGGTAAGAAAGTAGGGAAATCAAAACCATTCTGTAAAGCTGGTACAATGGAAAATGGTGCACCAAAAAACTGTGGAAATCAGTATGGAAGTTTCTCAAAAAGTAAACAGAATTTTCATTTGATCCAGCAATTCTACTTTTGGTTATATACTCAAATAAAATGAAAGCAGGAACTTTAAAAAATATTTGCACACCTGTGTTAATAGAAGCATTGTTCACAATAGCCAAAGGTGGAAGCAACTCAAGTGCCAATAATCAGAAAACTAGATGAACAAATGTGGTGTGGCCATCTAATAGAATATTATTCAACCTTAAGAAGGAAGGAAATTCTGACATAAGTTACAACATGGATGAACCCTGAAGACATTATGCTAAATGAAATAAGCCAATTATAAACATATATATTTTTTGATTCCACTTTTATGAGGTACCTAGAATTGTCAAATTCCCAATGACAGGAAGTAGAATGGTGGTCGCCAGGGGCTGTGGGAAGGGGAAACGAAGAGCTAGTGTTTAATGGGGACAGAGTTTCAGTTGAAGAAGATGAAAAAGTTCCCAAGATGCACAGTGGTGATGGTGCATAATAAAGGGGATGTACTAATGTCACTGAATTGTAGACTTAAAAATGATTAAAATAGAACATTTTATGTTATTTATATTTTACCACAATAAAAAAAAAAACCTAAAATTGATCTCAAAGCAAGCACTGGTACACCCGTGAGACAAAATAGTGGTTATGTCCAGCAACAATATATAAATAAGGGAAAAGTTTCACTTGGTTTATTTGTGTATAAATAAAAGCATACAAAAAATTGGAATATTATGTTTGCTAAGATGGCATATACATGTAAGAGTGACCTATGTCCTAGTTTGCCCAGGAGAGCAGGATGTCACCAGTTTAAGCACTGAAACCGCTGCATCACCGGCAAACCTGGATGGCTTGTCACCAGGAAGTGAATTTTAAAATAAACAAAATTAGCAAAATGCTTTTACCCATTATTGGGCTTTTCTCTCCTGAAGGTCTAAGAAAAGGAAGCAACACTGTCCGAGCATCCAGCATGATCAAGGGCACCGTGGTGTCTCCTCTAATTCTCACGACTTTCAACCCAGGTGTCAGCATCTTCTTATCAGAGAGCGAGACAGCGGAGGCTCGGAGATGCTACATCACAGCTGACGAACGAAGGGCAGAGCTGATAGAAGAGTGAGGGTGGCAGGGAGGAGAGTGAGGACAAGTGTGGGAAGAGCAAAGTAACTGGGGTGCAGGGAGTGGGATGGCAGAAGGAGACAGTGGCGGCGGTGAGTAACGGCGGGGGGAGGGGAAAGGGAGGGGGGAAGTGAGACCAGGGTGTGTGTGTGTGTGGGGGGGGTGTTGGATAAAGTGTGCAGGACAGGGGGAGTGGAGGGGGGCAGAGAAAACATGGAGTGGCTATTGTGACTAATTCCTAGCACCAGACGCCTTGACGCCAGCCTACACCTCTTACACTTCAGTTCTGAGGGTTTTCTCTACGTTTCAATAAGCTCCATGCTGCTGAGCTCTTGTGCCTGCTCCAGGCACCCTGCGATACTGGACAGTTTGGTCAACACCAGGCACGCTGTGATGACCGTCGGTAGAGGTGCCGCCCAGTTCACCAACATGTCACATTTTCATGGAGGCGTCAGGGTCACCTCAAAGCTTTGTAGACTCCAGGTCTGTGAACACCCCCCAAGTGCTGGTATGTGTTCTGGGGACAGAAAAGCAGTCCTGTATGACAGGAAGGCAGAAGCCCACAGAATCTTCCACATTTCCTGGAACGGGGGCTTACGAAACTTTGACGTGTGTCCCGAAAATACGGTATATCATTCGTAAGCTTCTGCCAACCTGACACCCCTTCCTCACCTGCAGTGTCTGCCCCTCGCGCACCCCTCCCCTCGCCCCGTGCTCCTCACCCCACCCCCTCAGGCGTCGGTGTTTTTGCAAGAGGAAGCTTGTTAAGCTAAGCACATACTTCACTGTGAAATCCTGCCAGGCAGCAAGGTGAAGTGAGGACGGCTGGAAGAAGGTGAGAAGACAGTCCTTCGTCAGGGGCCAGCTCTGGGGCCAGCTCTGGCTGTCCATGAGTCCGCTCCGGACCCGCTCCCCAGGGCCACGGAGTTCCTCAGCTTCTTCCTGCCACAGAGTCTCTAACGTAAGTATCACAGTCTTCTGTGGATTCGTGGATAATGTCAGCTTCCTGTGCGCTGTGCTACCAAGTCACCCTGCTGGGCAGGGCCTGGGCATCAGCTGGTGGACCAGCTGTCCAGGAGGCTCTCGGGCGCAGAGAACACCAACCACTGCTCTGAGGTAGGAGGCCTGGAGGGCAAAGCCACTGGCCCCAGGGTGGACTCGGGGTTATGTGAGAAGTGGGCCACTGAAGGCTGACCAGGAGCTGCCTGAATATTGACGCCATCTTCGGATCCACTTTGAGAAAGTCCTTCCCATCCCCTGCCCCTTCTCTGCACTCACAGTTCTCTCTCTCATATACGGTTTTGTTTCGTTTTCAGCCACACCGTATTTCAGTCCCGCCATCAGAGACCCATAAAAGGTGACATTTAGTGTGCACAATCTTGAATCTATAATCTATACTTTTATTTCAAATCATGAAGACATGGCTAATAGAGAGAGTAGTTTTTCAAGTGTGACCACTTGTAAACAGAACCAGAAGTCTGGGTGTCCACACACTGCCTTGGAAGTTTGCTAACCCGTACGACCTCTGGTCCAGGCCTGGGACTAAGTAGCACTTGGCCAACAACAAGGGCTCCCCTCAGGCACCCCGATGGTCCCCCGAGAGATGACAGTCATCTTACATTAAAGTCTGAAAAACAAGGAAAACATGCCAATGGCTTCTACAGGTCTAAATTATATAACTGGAACAAATACCAAACCAAATGAAATTTGGGCAATAACATAACATGTTGGAAGATATGGCCAATACAACTTCAAAGAATGGAAAACTTTGACCTCAAAAGCAATTCCGGAACATAGTCAAAGCTGAGGAATACGTCCTAATAAGCAAAGCACATGACATAACTGTTAAGGTTTTGTGGGATTTTAAAAAATATATTGGGGGAATGAAACATTTCTGTTTAAATCTCAAAATCAAAAACACCTTTTTAAGAAAAAAAAAATTAGGCAATAAATTTGATGAACATGTCCCACAGTTCCCAAGGAGGTGCCCCACTGGTTTGGAAAGAGTCAGTTTCAAGGGAAAGAAGTGGAGACAAGCTCAACGGAGCAGGAGCAGCGGCATCCAGCAGGGGCTTTGGGGCCTTGAGCCCTATGCAGAGGGGCTCTTCCTCCACAGTCACCTCCAGCAGAATGTCCCTTTGTCCCCTACTCCTGAACACATGAGGCTGCACTCACGACTATCTGTGGTATTTGGTAGGCAGTCAAATCAGCATTGGCAGCTTGCCACTTTGAAAATAAAATGATAGCATTTTATTACGACCCACATGGCTGTCAACCTACTGGAACATCTCTGAAACCCAATTGTAAGGGGACAGCTGAAATTCTTCTCTCAAAAGGTGAGTTGCAACTTGGGTACTGACACATCAATTTTCTAATTCACAAAGTATTCTTTCAGTAGATTAGAGATTCTCAGTCTTTCTTTCTAAGAGAAAACAAAAACTGAAGAGCAAAACAAGAAGGAAAAATAGACTCACCTTACCCAGAACGAGCACATAGGACATCTCTATAAGTGGTCTTTCAGGTACAGTGCAGAAAAAGTTTTTCTCAGGACAGTACAGGCTCTTCAAACCCCTAATATTCTCCCACCTATGAACCTAACGAACCAGCCAACCAAAAAGAAAATAAACTGTTCAAAACAGAGCAAAACCACTAGTTTAAATCCTTCTGTCTCTGGAGTGAAATACCGTAAGTTAGAGGAAAGTAATATTGGGGAGCAGTGCCTCAAAGAATTTTCACTTCTCCTGTACCTACGAGGAGCATAGTTTTGGACACGTATCTGAGTGTCTGAGTCATGATTCTACTGGCGTATGCAGTGGCTTGAATAGCGGCCCCCAAAAGACATGGGCAAGTCCTAGCCCTGGAACTGTGAATGGGACACTATGTAGAAAACATTAAGGCTTTCAAGATGATATCATCCTGAGTGGATTGGGGAACCCTAAGTCCAGTGACAAGTTTCCTTGGAAGAGACAGAGGTGCAGACAGAGAGGAGAAGGCCACCTGAAGATCGAGGCAGAGATTGGAGTGATGAGGCCACAAGCCAAGGAGTGTCTGGAGTCACTCCTTGAAGCTGGACGAAGCAACAAGGATTTTCTCCCAGAGCTTTTGGAGAAAGCGTGGCCCTGCCAATACCCCGACTTCCGGCTTCTGGCCTCCAGATGTGTGAGGGACACATTTCTGTCGTATTAAGCCAAGTCTGTGGTCATTCATCGTGGTAGCCCTCGGTAGGTAGCACAGCATGCTCCCCAGAAATGCACACGTCTCCCCCAGGGCTGCTCTCTGCTGCACAGTGCTCGTCTTCACCCAGCACGCACCACCCCCCCCCCCTTAGCTGTGAAATGAGCCAAACTGGTGGGGACATAGCCGTCTGAGGCCTTAGTCATCACTGAGAGACCCCTGCCCTTTGCCTTCAGGGGACCAAGCCCTCATTTTTAAAAAACTGCTTAGCTTTCCTAGGTTTTGCTAATCTTCCTAGTAATTAACTTTCTTCACACATGGCCTGAGCCAGAAATTAGTTGTTGAAAGCAATATTAACCCGCTCCCCCACATTCGAGACCATTCACTTTGCTTTAATGTATCGCACCTAATGATATTTGCATTTGTCTGGAAGATAGAATTTTCCTAGACAATCCGGCCTGTAATATTTTGCCCAAAGAAAATAGTTAATTTCATAGATATTTTGGCTTGGGGAGAATTGGTGGAGTAGGGACACAAAAAGGGTGGCCTGGTACAGTACCCTGCATGTTACTGGCTGAGGGGCCTCAGCCTACACTCAAGGCAGAGATGAGACCCCGCCACGCGGGAACCTCAGAGCCCACAGACATGTCACTACAGGAAAGGACTCTCAGGGCAATGGAGGAACAAGCTACATCCTTGCTAAGGTAGCGTGCTTGACAAAGAAGCGCAAACAGCAAGTTAAAATCCAGGTGTTCGGTATTACCAGCTCAAACAGCCAACCGAAGGGATGAGATTTCCACTTGTGCTGGATCAGCGTGTCCACTGTCTCGTGGATACTTTTGGCAGCAAGGTGGGCAGGGAAGGAGGGACTGCAGCGTGGCTGGGGGGCTGAGAGACAAGGGCCCCCGGCCCCCGGGGGCGAGCGCCACCGTCAGCAACACCTGCTCTAATTTTAGGCTGGATGCCATGCCGCCCAGGCAGAGGCCCTGAGCCGAAAGGGCTGCGGTGAGAGCCGATGAGACATGAGAAGACAATGCTCCGAGACCACCGTGAGGGGGCGCCCGGCCAGGGCCCCACTGGCTCCGGAGCTGCCAGGGCAACCCCGGAATGGAGCCCCCTCCTCGCGCTTTCCTTTCGCCGGGCGCCAGGACAGAGATCAAGGCGCAAACTACCCCGTGTCTCCTAACAGCTAATGACAGCCTCCCCGGACTTCTCGCCCACGCCTAGACCTGACCCTTCCGTTCTTCAGCCAAGGCGTGTCCGGGGCCTCTCCTTGTCCACCCGCTGAGCTGAAGGTCTCGGCCACGGGCCGCCGGCCACGGACGCGGCCGCGCCTCTCCTGCCGCCGCTCCGCTGGCCCCGCATCCTCGCCCTCCGCTCGCTGGGCCCCGCGCGCACACCCCCAACCCGGCCCTGCCCGTCCCCTCCCTCCCTCTTCCCCTGCGACCTTTGTAGCTTCGCACACATCTCTCTGCAAATTCTTCCGCCATGTAGATTCTCGATGATGCCAATCGATCGACCATTGGGCACGCGGCTCAGGCTGCCCCCTAAGTGCTCAGCTCGTGTGTGTGTGTGTGTGTGTGTGTGTGTGTGTGTGTGTGTGTGTAGCAGGATAGAAGGAGGAAGACAAACTCCCCATCCTCTGAGCTACATACATAGTAGCTCAATAAATATTTTCTAATGAACTTACAAATAAGTAATTAGGATGAGGCCGGATTACAGAGGTTCTTGAAAGGCCAGTAGCGGCTTCCGGCCTTGATATGGTGGAGTCACTGTACATTGCCAAACACAGAAGCGACGAGAAGCAGGTAACATTTTAGAAAGTTGTCAGGGAGCCTGGGGAGGCACCACCGAAGCAGACTGGGAAGGAAATAATGGTGACTACTGCAGTGAAATGAGAAGGCAGATTCGAAAGATGTCTACAGTGTAGAAATTTGAGCTCAAGTAGAGATGAGGAATGAGGAAAAGGCAGGCCGAGTGCTGGCTCAAGGACTAACCCCCCCCCACCCCACCTTCCGATGCCGCTCTGACTTCCGTCCAGTGAACACCCCAAACTGAACAAACTCATCATCATTCCCGCTCCCCAAGGCCTACTCTTCCTCCCGTGTTTTGGTGATATCGCCACTAACCCATTTGCCCAAGTCACTTCCCAGAACATTCTGGGGCCCACAGCAGAGGGGCTCCGACGAAGAAGACAGAGAAAGATGGGCAAGGATGAGGACAGCTAGGTGGGGGCGGGCAAGGGAGAGTCGCTGGTCGGGTAAGACGAAAACGCCACGAGTCCTCGGGCTCGTGCAGGCGGGAGCCCAGAGGGACGCCAGGCACGTCCTCTCCGCGGAGGGCCACGCACGCAGCCGGCGAGTCGATGAGTGAGTTGGGGGAAGGAAGGTCCCCCCAGGGGAGCCGGGGCTCCCACTTACAGGGAGCACCTCCCCCCATGCTCGCCATCTCATCCTCCAGGGCTCAGGGCCTCTCCCTCCCAAAGCCTTTCCTGGGCCCGAGTTTTCCCAACCGGAGTGGCACCTGTGCCTTAACTGGGACACCATCCTGTCCACGACACAGAGGAGAGACAGCCTCCCAGGGAGCCCACGTAGCATCCTATGGCAGGAACTGTTTATCCGTTAAGCTAATCGTCTCTGTGGAGGTTCCAAGCTCGGTTCCTAGAAATCGAGACATGGAAACTGTTCTCTTTCAGAGCAGCAAGGGGAGTGGGCTTGGAGGCAGGGGACGGGGAGGGAGATTTCAGCCCTGACCAGCTCTGGTCAGTCCAGGACCACAGGAGGGGCCTGGCCTGGAAAGGAAGCACTGCAAAGTGCTTGAGGCAAAAATCTGTGAGATGAGAAAGGTTCTCCCAGCGCTTCATCTTGTCTGGGTTTTTACATGAGGCTTCTTTGGAAACTGCAATAAACGACTCTTTCAGTCACCTCCACCAAGCAGACCAGGACGATGTCCCAAAACAATGAACAAAGCCTTGGGAGGGACGCTGAGAGTGGAGACCTCAGTAAACCTGGACATTACTGTTGAAGGAACCACGGGGGTAACACTCACAAAGCTTCATTTGCGAGACTTGCATCTTTTCTACATATTCAAAAGAATGACAAAATGAGATGCTCATATATCTCACAGACATATACAAATTCAAATTATATCAGGTGTTCCAAATATATGTTACTTCATGCATATCAGAAAACTATGCAAAACTATGTTCTTCACAAGTGCCGATATTTTGCCCCCCGCCCCCTAGAAGTGTCTAAGCAGATCGGTCATTTCCGCCACACAGCTTCTCTAGTCCTTTTGGGGACTGGCAGGGAGAAAAGTATCTGAGCCACGCACAGCTGACTGCAAATAAGTCACCTGAGAGCAAGCAAAGTTTTCATGTAGGAGAACGTGTTTCTGACAAACTACACTTTGACGGGTAAGTGTTGCAAGCACTCAGGACTTGAGCATGTTTTTCTAAATTGCCCCAATTTAAACATTTGCTGCCTGAAGTATTTAGTACCGATCACCAGGTGTGTTCCGATGATCTGTCTCTTTCTCCCCAGAATATTGCAAACCACAAGGGTGAGGAAACGTCCATGAGGTGGGAACACAGCCCGAGACGGGTGTTGGCGATGACAAGTGTTGGCGGTGACGAGGACTGCAAGGCTGAGAAGAACCGATGGCTGGGTTTCGTAAACTCCGCTGACGCGTGGTCCCACTGACCCGCACTCTGCTCATCCGTAACTAAGGTGACACTAAACCCACGGATACAGTTCCATGCTCAAGGAGCGACGCCATGCCCTGACGTCGCCCGGCAGTGTCGGACAGGGTCCAGGTGTTCCTGTCCCGGGAGGAAAGTGAAGGAAGGCGGAAGTAGCTCGCAAACAGCCCTGGTAATAGGACTAACCTACCCCACACCACTGCCGGTGGCACTGAAAACAATTTCATGAGTGGCCAAACACCAGCCCGTCACAGACTGGGGTAAATCACAAATAGTAGAACGACATTGGCCGTGAATGAAACCTTAACGGCTTGTGACTAATGACTCATTATGAGCTGGTGTCGATTTCAAATGTGTGCCTGTAGTGACATGGTGTAAAGAATACATGAAGAAAACACTTGACCATTTCAGGATGATCGATTTCCTGTTTTGCGTAATTCAACATTCCCTTTCTCTATTCAGTAATCACACGCTCTCCCGTTATAATCAGCTTTCTTTTACTTAAACCTTAATTTTTAAAACAAGAATATAATTAGCGGGAATTCGGTGAGACTCAGAAATGATACATAGCAGAATCATTTGTCATTTTAACAATGCAATAGAATTTAAAAACTCAAAAGAAAAGCCGACATGTAATAATAAACTTGTCCACATGGTGTCACTAGAACTCCAGGAAAATCCAACACTCTCAGCCTGAGATTACATCAGACTTCTATACCTTTCTTTTTCTTTAAATGCCCCCATTTCATGCAAAAATATCACAAAGTGAAGATGATATGAATTAGCAGGAAAATAAAATTATCTTCTAAAGGTCTGTAAGTTCAGGTTAACTCCCAAACACCTATACCGTTTAATACTAGTAAGAGTAATAACCGCCATTTATTGAGTGCAAGGCACAGTGCTAAATGCTTTACATACATTTTCTAATCTAAGCCTTATAACATTGTCTTCTCTGAACGGTAATTATACCTGTTTGTTTTTAAAATGAGGACTCTCAGCCCTCCAGGGTTTCGTCATTTACCAAGCGGTCCCCAGCGTGCCAAATCCCTGCTAAGCAATGAGGCCACAGAGCGGGGGTTGGGGGGCAAGTCGGTCCTGGAGGATGACAGTCCAGCTGAGAGGCAGGCCGCACCCACGCAGGGCAGCAGTCCAGGGGCTGCGAACGACCTGCCAAGCCCTGTCCAGTGACTGTGAACGTCAGATAATACAGCCTGTGATCTAGCAGGCCTGGGGCTAATCGCTGGAGCTTCCTGAGTGACAAGGGACAGCAGGGGCTTCAGAAGTAAGACAGCCACAAAGAGGACATGAAAGGGAACAACGTGTGAACAGCCCGGGGGGAAAAAGCTGGTAAATGCCCTGCTTGGCACACAGAGCCGACCCCTCAGTGATGCTGGTCCAGCTTTCCTTCGCGTTAGGGGCGGGGAGGCCCACCCGCTCCCCGGGGCTTTCCTCTCCCAGTGCCAAAGTACTGACTCACAGCACTTTGGGCTGCAAGGAAGTGGACTGATTTTCTTTTTCTTTTCCAAAGATGCTGAGTTGGCTCCTCAGTCAAATGATGATGATTCATTGGGAACAAATCCCAGTGGAGGAGGCCAGCGTGCTCATTCTCCTCATTCAAATCCTAACAGCTGGAGCGCTGAGATCCTGCACCGCGCTGCCCTGCAGCGGGGCTGAGTGACCTCCGTCTCCACCGAGGCAGCCACACACAGGCGCCCGGCTCCTCTCCCAAGAGGCGCGGAGGGTTGTCCGAGCCACTCTGGCGGCCGTCAGCTGGACCCGAGCACACTGGACCTTTGTCTTGCTGGCTAAACCGCATCACGACCTAAGGTTTGCTCTTAGAAACAGAATGAGAGCTCATATACTCAGGACAAATAGGAGAAACCCTGTCATGTATTTTTTTTTTTTAATCTGATAAAATTCAGATAAAATTTACCATCTTAACTTTTTTCAAGTGCACACTTCAGCACTGTCGAATGCATTCACACCGATGTGCAGCCACCACCACCACCGTCCCCAAAGCTCTTTTCATCTGTAAAACTGAACTTAAACAGTAACTCTTAAACAGTAACTCCCCCTCCTCCTCCCCACGGCCCCGGCCACCACCCTTCTCCTTTCAGTCTCCAGGAATTCGACTACTCTAGGTCCCTCTTACAGGTGGAAAAACAGTGTTCATCCTTTTGCGACTGGCTTATTTCACTTAGCATAATTTCCTCAAGGTTCCAAGTTGTGACATATGTCAGAGTTTCCTTCATTTTTAGGGCCAAATAATATTCCACTGTATGTATATATCACATTCTCCTTATCCATTTAGTCACTGGTGGACACGTGGGTCGCTTCCACCTTTTGGCTCTCGTGACCAATGCTGCTACAAACATGGATGAACAAATATCTCCTTGAGACCCTGCTTTCAATTCTCTTGGGAAGATACCCAGAAGTGGGTTTGCTGGATCACATGGTAAATCTATATTTAATTTCTGAGTTATTGACATACTGTTTTCCGTAACAGCTGTGTCATTTTACCTATGTAGAAGTATTCCAATTTCTCCATATTCTCACCAATACTTGTTATTTGTTAGTTTTGTGGTGGTTTTTTTTTTTTTTTTTTGGGGGGGGGTAGTAGCCATCCACGTGAGTATGAGGTAGATCCCTCTGTGCATTTTTAAAACCCCCTCCAAGGTTGAAATTCTATGATAAAGCCCTAATTATAAAACATTGCAGTAGAACTTACTGGTTATAAAAATGTATCACACATTTAAGTTTTAAGTCACTGCCTCCAGGGTCCACCACACCACCCTGCAGGACACTGGGTGAGAGGCAGGGGACTTAGAGTGGGGCCCCAGTGCCCTGCGGGCTTTTCACAAGAGAAGGGAGGAACCAGGAATCTGACCACCTGTGCAAGCCAACGTAAGTCAAGTCCAACTTAGCGAAGTCAGAATTCATCTGTCTCACTGATTTCTAAACCTGGGATGAGCACAATGTGAATGTTAATAAAACAAAACAAAAATTACTGTAACTAACTCAATGCAAATGAACGCTTTTCTGTCAGTCTTCAGATTTGCAATATGATTTTCCAAAAATCTAAAGGTGAATTGCTAAGTCCCATACTTGGGGGCTGGTTTGCTTGGTTTCAAAAATCTCTTCATTGGGGTGAATGGCTTTTTCATCCGCGTTCTCTATCAAGCTTCTTTTCTAATGCTGGTTGAGAGTTAACCGCCTCTTAAGCCCCTCCGCTGCCAAGCTCATGGGCAGAGCCTGGTTCAGTGGGGCCCCTCAGCCTGAACCCTTCCATCAGGAAGCAAAGACTTTGCAGAAAAGAGGAACAACAGATACAGCAGGTAGCAGCAGGCCACAGACTGAAATCTGCCTTTGACATGCCTCCTTGACGGTGGGCGAACTGCTCAGTGGCTTTGAGACCCCCACCCCCCACCCCGCCCCTCACCCCGATTCTCAACTGTAAAGTGGAGCTAGTACCACTTAGCACTAGTGGTGCTGGTTAGTGGGTGAAAATGGCCGGCACACAGTAGGTGGTCAATAAATGCTCAAAAATCATTGATTTTTACAGCCAGACGCTAGTAGAATCATCCCTGAAAGTTCCCTTTCGGTCGCTGGGGTGGGGTCCATCTTTTATAGCTGAGAGTGTGGCTTTCAGTCCCTGTTCGCAAAGTAAATGCTAACATAGTGTAATTCTCTGGACATCCCTTCCAGGACTCTCCTAACAGCTGTGCTATCCGTGCAGCCGGATGAAGCCACCACCTGCCTCACGTCACTCACTCAGACCTGGAGAGACAGCTCTGTTTCTCCCACTGCGACGGGTGGGGACGTAGTGGCGTCTGTCGTGGGTCCCACAGACCTTGCCGTGGGGAAGGGCAGCTCCTCTCCTCTCTCTGCCGGGCTGTGGGACTGGGGCTGGGGCAGCAAACCCACAGGGCGGAGTTCCGCGAGCACACACTCGAGCTGCCGCACCGTCTGCCTCTGCCGCCTAACGCAGTCTCTCTCCCACCTTTACCTGGGATGATTCTGCCTCCCTGAACCTTTCAGGGGAAGTGAGGTGCTCTGCAGACAAGTTCTTCGTTTGCCCTCTCCTTTTTCCCAATTGCTCTCGCTTTCTCCTTCATTTTCCAGAATTTCCCTGATCAAGGTGTAACCTTTCTTCAACTTCCCCCAGGCTTTTCTACCAGTTAACACGCCCGTGTGCACACACACACACATGCACACGCACACACGAACGCACGCACACACACATACGCATACGTACACACATGCACACATATGCACACACATGCATGCACACACCACACACAAGCTCGTGCACACACACGCAGGCACACACCACACGTGCACACACGCATGCATGCACACACCACATGCACGCACGCACACACACACACCAGAAGCCTCCCAGGGTGCCAGCGCCCTAGTCCCAGCAGCACCATAATCTTGTCTCTGCAGTGCCTTCCATCACCATGGAAACGAGCATTTGCAGGCACTACAGACAGACACAGCCATTTCTGGGGCTAGTGCCTGTCAATCCACATGTGAGCGTGTGTGCTTAAAATAGAAGTTCTGCAAATAAAAACAGCAATTAGGGGATCTGGAGATCTTTCTGAACACGATTTGTTTGGTCCCGCTGCCACCTGACTTCCCTTTCACACCCTTTCGCCTCTGTTTTCCTAACACAGGTGTGGAAGTCAATGAGCCCACCCTGCCTGGAAACAAGGCCACTTGCAAGTGAGATTAGGTGTCCTTGGGGGGGGGGACGGGGGGGGGCGGTTTAGGGATTGAAGATCAACAACAGTGGGTGTGGCACTGGCAGTCCCTTTAGAAAATCTGACACTGATCCCTGTTCTCTGCTTCAAACAAAAAAATAAAATGAAAAAAAAATTAAAAAAAAATAGGACACTTAGAATATAACACAGGAGAAGAGACACTGTTTAGGAAATAAAAACGGAAATGCAATTCGAAAGAAACTAAAACATAAATACCAGGGAAGCAGAGGAGGCTGTGAAACAAGGCTGGCTGCAGGGGTGTTCATTTTGAGTTAGTGACTCAAAGGTAATTGTCAGCTCCCAGCACCAGTAGGTGGTTTTCTGGCATTTCCGGTGACTGCAGGGAGAGACCCTGGCAGGCTGGGGGCCTGTGGCCGAGGCCCGCGACGACTGTGGGCCCAGGGAGAGGCCGCGATGGCCCAGTCGGCCCCTGCTGCCTCTCCAGGGCCCCTACTCTTCCTCTCCAGAACTTTCCTCCCCTCTGCCACATGGTGTAAGGACAGCTAGCAGAACATGAAGGGTTCATTAGAAAATTTATACTTGCCCCCCCCAAAAAATTTATTATGGTGGAAGGAAGCTATTTCGTCAGGAAGAAATTCACATCCTCAGCACAGAAGTATTACTATTCCTGCTTATACTCAGATTTCAGAAGTAAAATATCCAAATACTCATAAGAGAACTGGAGAAGATCATCGGGAGTTCCTGTGGTCCAGCTGCTCATCGGAGAGGGACGAAGCCCTTTGTCTCTGGAGAACAAGAGGCAGGGGAGGGCCAGGAAGTTGGGGGTTCACTGCTCAACTCAGCCGGGTAAGGGACCCCTTAAATCCCAGCTCAGTTTACACCCATTACACCTTCTGGCTTTCACTACCATAGGTGGGTTTGTAGGCATACTTTTAATCAGATCTGAGTAGCCAGCCAAAACTAAAAGCACATACTGAGGATGTAGAATTGATCACCTCTTGCAAAACAGCAGTTTTTATAATCTGGCTGAAAATGGCTTCTTGGAATGGTTTCTTGTGAGGATCACTGGCAGCTTTCGGCATCTACTGTCCCCTAAGTAAACGACCGGGGTGGGGGTGGTGTGTGGAGAAACACAGGCATTGATGGGACCCCTGATCTTAACAGGCAGAGACCCAAGACCCTTTTCTAAGCAACAGGCTGCCCCTGCGGTTGTCAGCAGGTGAATGAACTAGCCGGAAGCGAGTGTCTGGTGTGTGCCCAGCACAGAACATGTGGTCGTGGAGGGGACACAAAGTCAAGGGGCACACAGAGAGACAGCAAGTTCTGTTGCCTCAAGAAAGTCAAGATAATAAATTTTAAAAAGCCATTTATGTTTTCATTGACAAGACTTAATGGTTTTGTGAAAGCTCCATTTTTCTATTGGCATTTTTACGTGGAAAAAAATGTTAAAATTGCTCGCCCTTCCCTGCGCTCTCAATAACCCAGCGGAGAAAGCGTGGGACCCACAGCAGGCCGGGCCTGGACACTGGCGGTGACGGTGACTTCTCCGTGAAGGTGGTGGCACACATGCAGACGGCCGACCAGCGATCCCTCAACGCCCACAGAGGACACAGTCCCCGCGGGCCCACAGTGCAGGCGGCTCGGCTCAGGCCCCCAGGAGGACGCGGGCGGGTCACCGCACGCCAGGGCGAGCGGGCCGAGCACCCGCCGCGGCGCCCAGCGACCCCGCGGGCCGCGCAGGCCCGGCCACCTCCTCCGCAGCCGCCTGCACCTGGCCGGGCCTGACGCCCTTGTGGGAGCGCACAGGTGAGCACTGTCAGCGCAGGGACAGGCTCTTCCTCCTGCTCCCGGCAGCCAGGGGCTCAACGCGGAGCGTCATCTTTTCTCACACATGCTCTCGTTTCATACTGAAAATAACCCCGAGGAGACCCGCGGCCCAGACCTCTCACGGGTGACGGGGGGAGAAGCCACCGCGCCCGCCCTCAGCGGCCAGGCCGCAGGTGGGAGCCAGGTTGGGACCCGCGTCTATAAAACGACCTTTTCCCTCCCGCTCAGATCTTAAGCAACGCAGTAATACTGTGTGCTTCGTGGGCCAAAAGCTTACAGTGTGAAAGTTACTTTTCTAGTACTATTTCTCTAGAAATATAATGTTATTTTTCTAATAACGTTACTCATGTCTGAACATTTCTAGAGCTTTCCTTGTTTGGTCTCCTTGCTTTTCGCAGTTCTCCACGAAGGCCACGGAGCCCGGTCCTCGGGGTTCCTGGGCCCCCCGCCCCCGGCTGACTGCAGGCTGTGCCAGTGGGCAGCCTAGCCTTCCACTGCGCCTTCTGGGCCCCGCTGCTGGGCTTTCCTGCCCCTTCTCTTGGCTTCTCTTTCTCCTGGCTCCTCCCAGCCCAGCCAGCCCCTCCATTTCCCCCCTCCATCTGTCAGGGACTGGGGCGCCGCTGTCCTCAGAACTCTGGGAAACCAGCCGTCCACACGCTGGCTGAGCCACCACGTAGAGCTGGCACCCGAGTGTGAGAGTTGCAAGCTGACATCGGCGCCCGCAGTGGGGACAACTTGCCCAAGCTGCAGGCAATGCGTGTCACTCCTGCATGGGGCTGGGGGCCTGCTCTGCACCAGAGCGATGAAGCCAGCTGCTCTCAGCATTCCTGTCACCGCTGCCAGCCCTCCCTGGCAGCCCAGCAAAGCCACCTGGAGGGTGTCCGCGTACTCATTCACTAGGTGGCCACTCAGATGCAAGTCATAGCTCGTTGTTTCAGTCACATTTTACAGCTTAATATTTATTTCACCCTTTACGAAAATCCAAAAGAATGGCCTAACAGACCTTCCCCACCGCACGCAGATGGCTTTCTCTTTACTTGTTCTGTCTCAATCTGTGGTTCGTCAGCCTATTTTTCAACAGCTGACCCCAAAATTACAGAAACTGGTTACTCCTCACTGTCTTCTGAAATACTAGTGTCTCTTGATAAATAGCAGTTTCCATGGAGATGACAAAGGAAAGTGTTGCAGTGAGCTTCTGATTTTATCTTGAGCCATTAGCTTTCACCCACAGCTCATTCATTATTCATTTGCAGCAAGGAAATGCTTGCAGCCCAGAACACTTCAGGGGACACGCATCGGCCCAGTGCGAGGCTCTCAGTGGAGGGGAGTCTGCTACAGTCACCCGCTTACAACACACGGTCACCACAAACAGTCACGTGACCAATTTTTGCAAAAGGTACATACTTTGGAATTTCAAAACATAACCCTTAGACAGACATTTTCACATTTTTCACTTTTAAAGAAATTAACCTTTAATCTTAAAAAATAACTAATACTTGATAAACTAAGAGTGGATAGCTGTCAGATATAATCATTGCACTAGGAAAACGGAATGCTTATGTCATACATTACCTTTTTTTTTCCTTAAAGAAGGACTTTGAGGTAGCCAGTCTTAATTACGTTCTTTTACATGTCTAATAAAAACATGAAAATTATATCTGAAGGCAGCGCGCTTGTAAAGAGACTGTATAAGCACAGAAAATACATCCATGTCCTAGGTCCTAGTTCCCGACAATCTCTCCTTTTTAAAACCACATGCTAATTGTCCCCAAGGACATAAAAATCCGTTTAATATCAGAGCACAATCTATACTAACACTATACATCAAATCGCACATTTTTAAAAACGTGATATTCGTGTGTAAGCAATGTATTTTCAGATACTACACCTAAAACTTATGGCATCTATTCATTACCTACATGTGGGGGCGTCGGAGCCCCACAGCCGCCAAGCACAGTCCTCCCGGCACCCTGCCCTGCACAGGCCAAGGGCCACGTGGCTTCTAAAGACGGCCCGGGACTTCCCGGAGCTCAGCAGCTCTGCCCGTGAATCAAGGACAGGGACCATCTCTGCGTAGCAGGGGGTTTGAACTTCAGCAACATAAAGTACCGAGAGATGAGACGAGACGAGACGGCAGGAAGAATCTGCAACAGGTAGGAAAGGAAACGGCCTCCTTCTTACGAGAGAGAAGGCACCTTCCACACCTGCCGAAGGTGGGGACAAAGGTGGACTGCACTTGGCCGTGACTGGCCCCCACCCTCCGCTCTGCCTACAGGGCCTCTCGTGGGCCCTCTGTCTACCTTCTGCAGCCAGGCTGCCAGGTCCGTCTCCCCAGCAGGCCTTTCCTGGCCTTTCCTGACCATGTTTTTTTCCCTCTCAGAACCTGTCTTGCAGTCTGAGACAGTGGCTCAGTGGAGCAGATGCCTTTTCTCCCCCCAGTTGCCAGACACAAGTCTGTGGCCTCAAGACCAGGCCTGGGGATCTCTGGGTTCCCAGGCAGGTGGGGCCGTCTGCACTCGCTGCCCATCCTGATTAAGTCAGGCAGGTGGTTTCTATGCTCATTGTGAACGCCAAATAAGACTCCGTGTTATTGTCATTTGTTGGTTTTTAAACAGATAACAAACACAAAAATTTTTTTAAAGGCAGTATTGCTGAATATTTCAACTGAGTTTTTTTTTAATCTGATGGCTTCTCTCATATATAATGTCTATAAAGTGGACCTAGAATATTTTTTTAAAGTGACATTTTCAAATTCCTGCATTATGCAGTGACTGCTTCAGTTCTCTTCATGAACTAGGTTCCAGAAGGGATGAGAAGACAGGCCCTCTCCTCGGCCAACCCAGGTCTCGTTCAAGAACAATCCGTAAGCTTTTAAACTGCCTCACTTGCTCTGACTTCATGTAACAGGCCACTCATCTTTCTGTAAAGAATGCTCAGGAAGATCTTAAACATGGCATTGACAAATCTTTTTTTAAATGCCTGGAAAGTGCCAAATAAATCACCTAAAATGTCAAATAAAAACCTAAGTGACATTTCCAATCATGAAAATTATGTTTTAGGATTATACTGGCCTGACTATATTTTGGTTTGATTATCACTCTGAGAAGTCCCAAGGCGACCAGTAAGGAATAACCAAACCCTTTCTGATCTAAAGGGCTAAGTAATGACTTGGTTCCCACACTCATACCTTTCTAGTTCACACTTCCTCCTCATAAAAACCTCAGCTGTTGACAGGTGACAGCCAACGTTCAATTCTGATATTTTGAAACTCAAAGCAGCCTGAATCCACTTAGGAGACAAATAATCCTCCTTGATGTGGGAAAATGTACAGGCCTTGCTTTGGCAAGACAAAGACTCACAGAGAGGATGAATGCCCAGTAGTGCATCCAGCTCAAGTTTCTGAAACAAAGAACTATGGTGCAACATGTTGGCAACTCCAGGAAGGAGCCGCCATTTCTTACTTCTCTTGCTTTCTTTGAGAAAAAAACGCTCTTTTAAGTCTGGGGTCGAGGAGGAATAAAAAGTGAAATCAGAAGGACATACAGATAACTTTGGGGCATTTCTAACTTTCTACTGGAAATCTATACCTGACATGCCGCTGTTAGGTCAAAGCTTAAAACCCAAGACTGTTGGCCTTCCACAAACTAAGTTTCCTTGCTGATTTTCCTTCTCTTGTCAATGACACTACAATTGTCCCCATCTCAAAAATTTAACATCATTCTTGACCAGCATACTCATATGTCCAGTTTGTCTGGGATGGTCCCAGTTAAAACCCGTTTTCTCGATATCCTGACCAGTAATAGCATTTTTCCTGGAAAAAGTCCCAGGTTAGACCATAAATTATATAATCACTCTATTTTCATCTCCTTCTCCGGCCCCCAAATCCTGGTGATTTTTTCCTTCACAATACCCGATCATCCACTTATTTTTTCAATTTCCCTGTCTTTATGAATTGTACTGATACAACATCCTCCTGTCTGTGATCTTCAGTCTCTAATCAATTACACACATGACTCTGCTGCTCTAAAATCCTCAATGTCTTCATGTTATTTAAAGGATAAAGTGCAGATTCAGGTATTCGAGATCTTCCACATTCTGGCCCTTATGCTGTTTTTCCAGCCTTTTTTCCAATGACGTCCTTACATTACATGTGAGGCCAACAAAGTTGCTGGCTCCGCTTCCGCCTAACCACCATATGCATCTGCTTCTGTGATCTCTTTGCTCAAGCTGCTTCCACTCTCATGCAAAACCTATTCTTCTTTAAAGACCCAACCGAAGTCTCGCTTCCCCCCTAAAGCTTTCCCCACTGTCCCCTGCCTTCAGCCACCTCACCTACATGACATTCTTGCAGCGCGTATGCTCTACGCCACTCGTTCAGCAGTTGGCATAGCCACCCAACATGCTTTTCTGTCTCTTTCACGTCTCTATTCTCTCTCCAAATAGACCTTACACTCAACAAGAGCAGGAACCTTATGGAACAATTTTCTCTTTCTTCAACAGCCACCAAAGTCTGTCCACAGGAGGCAAGAGGCACCTGAAATACAGGAAAAGCACAGGACCTAGTCCGGTTTTTCTTAGATTTGTCACTTTCTAACTGCGGAAGCTCCGGAAAGGGTCTGAGCTTCTCATCCTCAGTTTTCACGTCTATACAACTGGGATGACGATGACGATGACGACGACGACGATGATGATACTTTGCTTTCATTACCAGCTCGTTGTGAGGAGCAGGTAAAGTGAACCCATTATAAATTACAAAGCCCTATACACACGAAGGATCAATCAACATTTCTGTTAACGGTAATAATAATGCCATCTGGCCTAATCAGAACTCATCACAGCCTGCCTCAGAGATATCTCCTCAGCACCTGAGCTGACTGCATCCTGAGCAGATAACACAGGACCCAAATTCCATTGCTTTCTCTGAACACAAAAAGACACTAGGAAATGTGTTGGTTTTAAGGTTACATTTCATTTCCCTTTCCAACGCTTAAGTCTTTTAAGAGCTGACTGTGGAGTATGAAAAGCAGAAAGAATAGGGAGAAGGGACCAGCTAACTTGTGTAGTCTTCACATTTCACACTACTTTCAAGTCCTTTTCTCTCATCTGCCAAATATTCTTTTGAGATGTTGGAACTGGTACTATGAACCCTTTGAAAAAAAAGAAAGAAGGAGAAAGTAACATACAGCCTCCCCTCCCCCGCAAAAAGGGAATAAAATTCCAGGCCATTCAGTGGGGATGAATTGAGGACATGGTGATTTTGGAATGAACCACACTGTACAATTTCAGCTCCGTGCTTGACTGAGGTATTCCAGCTACACAGCACTTCTGGAACTTTCCATGTAGCAGAAATCCGTGCACTGACAAATGTTTGTGGCAGGAGTCAAGTGAATTAGTCCACTATAATGCAAGCACGAAGGAGGGAAGTGGCTGATGAAGCGGCTTCGCTTTCTGTAAGCTTCCCACACCACGGAATCATCAATCACATTATAGCCCACAAGAAAAATCTTGAAAGAATAATGCTCAACTGACCTCAAGCCACACATTCTTAACTAATAAAACATCTTTGCATCAGCTCAGAAGGAGGCAGACTCTAAGCTAATATAAGGTACCAATTTTGCAAGACAGTTTGCCCCTGGTAATTATACTAAAAATAAAAGAAGGCAGCCAACTGGAGAAGTTGTCTGTTGCTTTAGAAAAGGTATTTCATGTTCCTTCCAGCTTCATTATCAATGATTGGGTTAGATAAATGAGAGGCTTCCAGCAGCTTTTGCCCAATACCAGCTTGACAAATGTGGCATTATTTTGGCAGAGTTCAGGCTCTGATTCTGTCTTCAAATGCCTGGCACTGTACATGAACTTCTGACCCTGACCTGAAGCTATTATGGGCTTTAAAATTTTCAAGCAATTGCATCATTAAGCAAACAGCATGTGATGGCACTACTATCTTATCCACGGCCCAAATACCACAATGCATTTAAGAGCAATTGACATAAATCAGCAGAGAAAGGCACAGAGGATGGCAGTCAGCAATGGCTCATCATTAGGATCCATTCAAAAGCATATAGGTTGTAACCGTGGTGCATTCAATCTGAAAACACAGATCTGCCACAAATCCAGAACGCTACGAAGAGTAATTTGTGAATTTTCATTAAATAGTATATGCTCTGGGCAATTTTTTTCCAAGTGTTTTCCAAGGTAGCTTGATATTTACAGGGTTTCTTTCTTTTCTTTTTAAACCTCTGCTTCAGCAGAATAAGATCAAGAAAATAGAGCTACATTCAATTATAAGAGTTTTCTTTTTTATACCAAATTGCCAACATTCTCATCCTTTTCCAATAACATATTGAATAGGTAAAATCTAAGTGCTTGTGTCTAAAAAAATTCAGTGGGGGAAACTGCTTAACGTTTGAGTGAAATAACGTTTATTTTATTGCTAAATCTAATGCTATATATTTTCAATGGTCTGGTTAATATGAGACAATCTTTTTAATGAGGCACCCACCAAAATATACTAAGGGAAATGAAAAGAATTCAGGGAACAAAGACAAAGAAAAACCAATCTGGTAACTTTACTGGCAAAACCAGAATGAATAAGAACATTTTTACTTTTATATAAATGTTCCTTTATCTTCCTATTTTTACTGAGACCAATTCCAATGTTAAGGAATAATCTGAAAGGCTCTTTGAGCTTATCAATGATTAAGAGGAAATCATCATTTGGAACGAAAACTTACTCTCTTCCTCAATTGTTAGACAGACTACATTGGTTTTTCTGACTGAATCCAAGGTAAGCAAATAATAGAAGAAGATTGCTTATTTTTGAGCGGCAAACTATGACAGACAACCTGGAAGAGTGTAAATTAACACAGGTATATGAAATCATATTTTCTGATATTGTAAATGCAAACCTAGCAGAAATGTTTCAAACATGAGCAACCAGATTAAAACAGTTTGCCTAAAATATCTTCTAACCTAAACTTTTATTAAGGCCAACAGCATTTTTGATCTATTTTGACTTTAAATAAAGTCGTCAATGCTCTAAGTAGAAGAAACAGATGAAGACTTCTCCTCTCTGGAATTCACTCAGCTGTGCCAGGACTGAAAATAGCATATTTGCAAATACCATTCTTTGCCACTTGTGATTGTTAATTTTATGTGTCGAGTTGGCTGGGTCACGGTGCCCAGATATATGGTCAAACACTATTCTGCATGTTTCTGTGAGGGTGTTTTTGGATGAGATTAACATTTAAATCGGTAACTCTGAGTACAACAGACTGCCCTCCGTAATGCGAATGGGCCTCACCAGTCAGTTGAAGGCCTCAGGAGAACAAAAGGCTGACCTTCCCCTGAGCAAGAGAGAATTCTGCCAGCAGACAGCCTTCAGACTCACAGTGCAGCACTGACTCCTCCCCGGGTCTCCAGCCTGCTGGCCCTTTCTGAAGATTGTGAACCTGTGAGCCTCCGTAATCACATGAGCCAATTCCTCAAAATAAATCTCCATCTATATATTTACTGGTCCTATTGGTTCCCTGACTAATAAACCACTTATCTGAAGGGTTATTAGCCTCTCTACCTCGTCCTCTGTACACATCTCACTTTCTTCTATATGAATAGCACAATTCTATTTTCACACATTTAATTCTGAGAGTGAGCATTCACTCTCTTGGCCATAAAGTTATACAGCTATTTACTTAGAGCTTTTTTTTTTAAACACTCTGATTTCTGTGCTATATATTTTACATGCAGTTAAGTCCTTTAAAGTCCCTTAACCACTTCCCTGTGTTTGCATGAGGGAAAATAGTCCTCTCCAAGCTAGGAAAAAAAGTGTACTGAAGCTTTGAGTAAAAGGGAAGATGGAATATACTAATCAGTTTTTAGAGTGGCTTCTTTCTCCCGGGGCCACATATCTGATTTGAAATTTATTCCAGACCAGACTCATCCACATACAAATGTAAACTCAAGGATATCCCACTTTAAATGATCTCATGATCCTCTCCACTGAATATGAAACATATTGTCTGGATCAAGTTCCTTTTAAAGATGAGGAAATATGAGAAAAATTATTGACAAAGACAGGCCCCGATCCAACCCAAACTCAGACAGATATGATTATCTCTAATCTTTTCTTTCATCTCCCATTTTAAGGGGGAAATACTCATGGTAGAGCAGAAGGTTAAAAACTTCACTTGGGGGCAAAGGACATTTTCACATTCCTGGCTTTTTCCATCTGTGAATGGTTGGAACAAATATGCTCTAATTTCAAGGGCTAATTTCATTCTGACAAAGGAAGATAGTTCAACGGCCAATCACATGTTTACATCTATCAATAGTTTTCAACGCCAATGGTCATGAGGTAGTGTTGGCCCAGTTAGGTTCTTTGACCAGATTGAAAATGACGGATTTATAGTTGAAAACATTCTTTCTCATCCAGAAAGTTCCAAATAAGGTTATGTCATATGACTTGCATTGAAAAGGACTTTAAATTTTATTTTTAAAAAGATAAACCAAACCAACCAAACAAACAGAAACAAGTACACTTCTCATGGATTAACTGCTGCCAACTGCTTGGCTGCATCATGCAGAAATGCCTCAGATAATCGAAAGTACAGGTCTGAGGGGCTCTGGTTAGCTTGGTGCATAGTCCAAAAGCTAGCATTTTTGCTTCAAGCTTTATTAATGAAAATTTATCCAAAACACAACCGGTCTATTTTCCAGCTAACTATGGTCCACAGTTTCTCGCTGATTTAGACCATTGTTTCGGCAGCATCGCTCAATAAGTTCTTCTTTTGACATACTGTCCTGTCTCCCTCACCTTCCTCAATGACTTTATAGTTACTGACCCTCTTTTTGAGTGTTTTGTATCTTTTCAAGTGCCCTACAGTTAAAAAAAATATACAATAAAACTTAAATAGAATTTACAATTGTATGGAATTGTAGCAGTCTTAGAAGAAAAATTGGCTAACAATATCCTAAGATAGAGTACAAAAAAAGACACAATATATTTCTACCATCTTAAAATAGCAGACATTTTGATGAATGATTATTAAAGAGGAAGTGATTTCGAACAAACTGACTTTTAGTAAGTGGCAGGCCGCCTCTCCACGCACGGCCTGATGGGACGGCAGGCCACCTCACAGCCATGCCCACCGCTCTTCTGCCTCCTCATGTCCTGGTTCTCCAGGCCCCTTCTTTTCACTGCATTTCAACTACTCAGAATCACCCTAGTTTTTAGATACCAAACTCTGAGATCCTCTCTAACCATAGGCTCCCACGTTTTGACCCACCGTCCTTCTTCAGTCTGCCACTAGTCCTTCATCCTTATCATAGCTTCATCCTGGCTGTTGTCTGGACCCCATAATTGGCCATTTTAATCATATTTGCCACAGTAACCAGAGAACCCCTCATTGACTTAACCTTTTCTCATAATATCTCACTCTAGGTAAATGCCGTCATCATGAATTTTTGACTAGAAAAACTTTTTTCCAAAGAAGACAAAATTGGATCACTCCTCTCTTCTGTAAATCCATGAACCAAACTCATCTCAGCTGGGTCCCTGTGGTCTTCATTTCTGGGTGACAACCAATCACTTTTCAGCTGCAATGACCTACCTACAACACCATTGTAAAGACTCAACTTATTCACAAATTTGCCTTTCCTCCTCTTAGAATTTTCTTGAATTCTTTACCTTCTCCTTTCTTCTGATTTTTGGAAAATGACATGTCTCTCCCATTCTAAGGTGAAATCTTCAATATGTGCCCTAGATGTTCCTTTTCTACTCATCAATCCTTTCTCTTTTCTCTCTCTTCCTTGGACAGTGAACGTGCTTACACCTCCCTTATCCCAAAAAAGAACTCTCCTCACAACCTGCCTTGCCCTTCAAGTTCCCTTCCATTCTAGCATCAAGCCTTAAGAGCACATGGTGTGTCCACCCATTCACATCCCTCTCTTGGCCCCTGAACATCTGTCTTCCTTCTGTACCACTGTTCACCAGCTAGGAGCCTTTCCACCCAGTATCTAGTTGAGTTTGCCTGGACCCAGTTCCCCACCAGATAATGATCTAAAATGCCGCCTGCTCCACATCTTCCCAGGACTACTCCTGGGCTTCTTCTCGGCATTCTTGGCTTGCAGGGGATTGTGTCTGCTCCTGTGCTGCTTTCCCACCAAGCACTTTTTGATAATCAGAGATTTATCTGGGGACTAAAGAAGGATCATTACATTTGTTCTAACCCACCTCCTTTCCTCTCTTCCTTTTCTGGGCAACCAAAAAATTCTTCCCTCTCTCCTTCTCCTTTAGGCTATCATTTTCCCCTCTACAAGAACTAGTTTAGTGCCCTGCAGATCGTACGCATTGAGTGAAATCTGCTGAACCAGAGCTTACATCAGTGTATTTTTATTATGTTAAGTATCTTGTGGAGCTTTATAAAATTACGAACATTAAAAATGACGCTAGCACAGTATCTGAGAGGGTATAAGAAATTCAGTGTCTTCCCCTACAACTCGGTGATTACACAGTGAGGGGCTTCGCCCTGGCACCCAGTTATACAGAACAGGGCTTGACAGAGCCTACACTTAATG
Source organism: Eidolon dupreanum (assembly GCA_028627145.1). Classification (NCBI taxonomy): domain Eukaryota; kingdom Metazoa; phylum Chordata; class Mammalia; order Chiroptera; family Pteropodidae; genus Eidolon; species Eidolon dupreanum. The sequence goes on along the minus strand of CM053508.1, from coordinate 78,290,464 downwards.
AATGACACACATCAAGCTTGCTTAGAAGAAAATCTTTTATAAGGGTTTTAAAAAATCTTTAATATTTTTATTAAAGGTAAATTGTGAGATTACTATTGAATTTTACATAAGATATGGTGTTGTGGTTTTGCTTTAAAAGGAAAAGCGTCCTTCCTTTTTTAAAGCTACACTGCAAAAACTGTTTCAGACGGAATGAAATGCAGGGCAGAGAGAGCTCCAGTGACTGCGGCTGTAATTTACTAAAGGTTTTTACTACTGAAATGTACTGAACATGCACTAGTTTCTAGGGAGCGAATCTAAATGTATGGGAACAAGATGAGTACTGACTTTACTGGTGATAAAGGATTTTGATTTTCAGGTATGATTTTACAATTCTCCAACTAAATCTCTGCTACCAAAACGAGACTTGTGCAAGGACACTGCATCCACTGAGTGTGACCGCGAGTCACGTGACACCCACAGCTATGGTGGCTGAACCCGAACCTTGGAAGTCTCTCCAAAGTTGGCAGCGCTGTTCCTTGAGGTGGAAATCAGTGGTGTTATCAGCAACCTCGACCTTTTTTCCTTCTCTTTTTTGTCTTTGTCTTTGAGGGACATTTTGAAATAGGGAAACACTGCCCTTTTCATCTCAGGCCCAGCAGGAAGCTGCCTTCTTCCACCTGACCCAGTGAGGCCTCCCTCCCACTGTCAGGGAGGTGGACTTTCGTCCTCAGGCCTCTGACTTTCCTTCTCTCCAGCTTTGTTTTTCTCGTCATGAACAGAGAGCCATTATGAGGCTGGAATTTAAAAATAGTGTATTAAAATAAACTGAATTCCTTTCTCCTTGTTACTGATACCTAAATATCTTATTATGCCCTCATAGCAGACTCTTCTGTGAGGAAACTGGTACAAAAAAGACCCCTTGGGAGGTGGTCTGGAATGGTGATGGTTGGGGTTCTGGGGTCTCCCATCAGACCTAATCCAGGACTGTTGTCGACAGAACTACTGACTTTAATACAAAAATAATAATAATTGCTGAAATGTCCCAATCTATCCTGAGATTTCCTAAGTTCCCAGGAGCAAAGGAAATCTTTGTGTACGAGACAGTGATGCTGAGGAGAATGGCTAATTACAGTTGATGCTTAAACAGCGTGGGGGTTAGGAATGCCAACCCCCCATGCAGTTGAAAATCCATGTACAAGTTTTTACTCCCCCAAACCTTAACTACTAACAGCTTACTGTTGGCCAGCTGTCTCACTGAAAACAGTTAACACATTTTTGTATGTTATATGTATTATATACTCTCTTTTACAATAATGTAAGCTAGAGAAAAAATGTTATTAGGAAAATCATAAGAAAAATACATTTGCAGTATTTTTTGAAAAAAAAAAAAAACTTGTGTATAAGTGGTCCCACGTGGTTCAAACTCTCCTGTTCAAGGGTCAGCTGTACCTTGTGGCTGATGCAGGAAAGTCCTTGCTACTGTCACACCTCAAGCAATGTCCTTCCCCACTGGACTCCAAACCTCACTGCCATCCCTCCTCCCAAGGGTCTGGCCCACCCTGTTCCCTTGGTTCTTCCATTTAATCCCCAAGGCAGATCTTAAAAACACCACACATCCAGGAAGCCATATTAAAGACCCTTCAACCCCCACCCAGTAATGAGTTTCTCCTCTGATAGCCCTCGCTGAGCCCTTACTCTTTTTTTTTTTTTTTTTTTTTTGCCTGGAAGCCCTAGAGTTTCATAACTTGAAGGCAGAAACAAGTCATTTTCCTTTAAATTCCAAGCTCGTATCACACCTCTCGCATGTCCCAGTGGACGGCAGTCTTAGGGCGACGATGAAGGAAGCCAGGCCACCAGGCTGGCTTGGTCTGAGTGAGCCATACATCAGCAGCTACCAGGCATTGCATGCGAAAAGCTCCATAGCCTCATAGCTGTTTGATCTGTAAGAACTCTCATTTGTAAAGTTGAATTAAGAGTAGGATGTCATATTTTAATATGCAAAAAGAACTAATTTCTAAATATCATTATAAGTTAGTGTTATATTCCATTTATATGTCATCATATACCATTAGTGAAATTATTGGAAGTAACCTAATTTCAAAGTCTTTAAAATGTCATTTGAAATATGTTATTGAGGAATTTAGACATCATAAATAAAAGGAAGTCATCTAGAATAATCACATCATGTTAAGCACATTATTTGTTTGTGTGTGTATGTATATGTATGTGTGTAGAAAACAAAACAAAACAAAACAAAACCCTTTGATGTGTTTTTCCTACATATAAGTTGAAAGGTCATCTATTATTTGATTTGATATTGCCAGCACACAGCTGATATTCAATACACATTAGTAAACTGAATGAAGAATTTTGAATTTTATTCACATAACCCATATTTTCAATACACTAAGTATGTACTCTATGCATTGTTATAAAAATAAAGGTATACATAACTGATGCCTTTGCAGCAATAAAAAAAAAAGTTGTTGAAAGAAATATCTAATAGCAAAGAATTGTGCTACCTTTTTGAACACACAATTCTTTCAGCAGCATTGAAGCAATAGATTTTAGTGGAAAGAACTGGCTGTTCTATGAATTAGGAGATCAGGTTCCAGAACATTCTTGGTTTATGAGATATTGTGCAGGTCATTTCACTTGCTGAGGCCTCAGTCTCCTCATCTGTAAAATAAAGCACTGGGACCAGACAACCTTTCAGGTCTTCCCCATGTTGACATTCCTAAGAAGACATGGAACACTGGTGACACATCCTTGTTTGCTAAAGGACATCTTACTGACTCTGGGTTTTAAATGGAAAAGTTGGAATATGCTCTGTACTATACAGATGCCAAAGTATGAGACACGGGACTGTTTTCAGAAAACAAAATAAAAAATATAAGACTCATCACTTTGGATGATCTCTAAACAAAGCTTTCCTTTTCGTTTGTTTTGACTTAGTGGTGTAATTTTTTTCCTGGAAGATGAAAGGTCAGAACTCATGGTCTGGATTTTACCGAACCCTTCTTAATTAACTGGGAAAGAAAGCACATCATTGTGCGGGTCGAGCTAATTGGAAGCTTTGCTTGGTTTCTTTTGTTTCAGCTAGATGAAGCTTGGACACACTCTTGCCTTTTTGTACAAAGAACTAGTTTAGCTTTGATTATCCACTTTATCTCCTTTTAGAAGTATGATGAAATTGGAGGAAAAAAACCTCTCTTTAAAGACAAGATCTGTACTCACAAGACTGGGTATATTGTGTGAAAAAAAATCCAATTTTTATCCTTGGCAATAACCAACTCAAGACTTAGTTTAGGCAAGAACTAAAATATATAAATATAGACTTTTTGGTCTTTTCAAGATTTTTCTTTTCTGTGGCAACTGAAGTGACAAATATTTTTCCAAAACAAGTACAATATAGTCAAATAAACACATTGACAACATTTAAATTTTTAAGTAGTTTAGAGTTTGGATTTGGCATCATCTAACTTAAGTCAATAGATTTCTTTAGTAAAACGGAGCCACAGATATTTGCTAGGATAATGTGTGCTAGAGAATAAAATAAGTTTGAAACACATTCAAATAATCCGTAGAGCTAAGCTTATTCTTCAAAGTGCCAACATATTCTGTTGAAGAGATGGCAATTTTTTTTTTGAGATTTGAAAAGTTATTGAGATGCTAATGCTACATTAAATTTTTTTTCTAATGAAGCATTTAAAGCATTGAACAATAAGAAAAATTCAGGCACAGTTTTATACTGGGGCACACAGGGAAAATCATACTTGCTAGAGGATCAAGAATTACAAAATAAATGTTGAAGCCAGAAGGAAAATGCTATATTACGACTCATTTACAAATGTGTGTGTATACACGCATGTGTATGTTTGTGTGCACAGCTGTGCGCATGTGTGTGTGTGCACGCATATGTATTCTTCCAGGATTGTTGCTTCTCTCAACAACCCACCATCCTGTCTGTCATCCACCATGTTAGTTAGTGGCAACTAAGTACGTGATTTCATTATCTATTGTTTTAAATCCTGTAAGAAACTAACTGAATAAATTATAAACTCTAAAAGAGCCACAGTTCTTAAGAAATCAAAAAAGGCATAAATCCAACCCTGAGAAAACCTTTAGCTGTATCTGGAGGGGCAGAGGAAGCTTCCCCATGACAGGCCCCGCTGTGGCTCCGGCTAGCTGGCCCTCTCCTCACTGGTGAGTGTGGTCCAGGGAGCTCTGTATGCTCTTCTCAACTATCTGCTTGGATTCTCTAAACAATCCAAGATTTGAAGAGAGCATTCTGATGCCAAAGTGATTGCACTAAGCTCACGTGACTTTGGTGACTTATGTAGCTACACTGCCCAGGCTCTGAATGTTCTGGGATTCCACCTAGGATGCCAGGGAGGACAAAATGACCTTGAAGACTTCCATTCTTCCACAGACAGCTATGAAGAACGACTCGCTGGACTAGAAAGGAAATGAGAACTGCATTCCCAATTCTGTGTGTGTGTATGTGTGTGTGTGTATTTGCTATCCCCCAAATGACTAAGAGTTTAAAGAAACATGGTCTCTACATTGCTGGAGAAACGTAAATTTTCAAAATCCCTGTGGAAAGCAATTTTATAATAGATAATAAGAATGATAAAAGTCTATCCAATTTAATTTCCAATAATTTACCGGAAGGAAATATCTGAAGATATGCAAAATATTTGCTGACTAGAAGACTAGACTTCACAGTAAGATTGCTTATAAGAATAATAATAAAAAAAAAAAACTGGAAATAAATTAAATAGTTAACAACAGGGTAGTGAAAAACTAAATTAAGTTAGGTCCATACAAAAATATAAAGCTTATTAAAATTGTTCAAGGATACTGATTGTTAGCATGAAAAACTGCACAATACATTGGTAAGTGAAAAAGTTACAAAACAATATGCACACTATGATTCTGTTTTTAAAGAAGATAAATGATGCACTGAAAAGTTGGATGGGATATAATAGAAACTTTCTGTAAGTAGTTATGATTTTCAAAATTTAATTATCTGCATTTCCTTATGTTTCTATTTCTTTCTAAAATTGAGCATGTATTGCTTTTGCAATTAAAGTTTTCTTATTAAAAAACAATGAGTAATCAAATTTTATGTCTTTGTGTTAACTTTATTATAGAATGTTTTATTTGTTCTAAAAAACAATATTGGCTCCCAATTATTCCTTAATAAAGTTTTAAAAAATGATATTAATGGCTCTAAAAAGGAACAAAGAAACAAGTTTTAACCACAAAAAAATCATGTGATTGACAATAACGACAAAACAATACATTTCTCAATTGTTCTGCCTTAATATAAGTCCTTTCTTGATTACTGCAAGTGAATCAGTGTCACCTGTTCTTTTAAAAAGCACAATCTTTTTCTAAACTGATTCTAATAATTCAACATATGGCCACAAAATTACCCCATTATCTTTGGGCTTCCACAGACAATATGGCATCTAGCACATTATACAAATAATTTTTAAAAATTACAAAGGCAAAAAATTTGCACACACTGGTTCTAGAAACCCGGCTCTATGAAAGCAGGAGCTTTTATCATTCGTTGCTGACTCTCCAAAGCCTAAAACAAAACCAGGCACGTAGCAGGGCTCAGTAAACAGGTGTGGAATAAACAAAGGGATAAAGCAGGGGGAAGGACAATTAGGAGATGAAGAGAAGAAGATATACCAAGAAAACCAATAAATTTTATGTTTTCTTGAAGAGAAAATAGAATACAGAGAGGAACAAAATTGCTGATAAGTATTAAAATAGTAATAATAGCTATTACTTACTGTCTACTGTATGCCAGGTGCTGATTTACTTTGTCTGACAGTTACAACGACTCTATTAAGTATTAATGTCTTTACAGATAAAGAAAACTGTGGCACGGAAATATTGAAAACCAGCATAAAACTAAAACAAAAAGACCAGTCAGCCCAAAGGAACCTAAGTGAAATATCAACATACATGATTCTTTCAATAGAAAAACAGAATGTAAATTTCAAAAAAAAAAAAAAAAAACATTTATTTAGAGATTCAAAATAAAATAACTTTCATATGTATCATAAAACCTTACGCAAGAAATTTGAATGCTAGCTGATTTTAATAGATTATAATTTAAAAGTGCTGGCTAAGACTAAGCATGTAGAGGGGAAACTGAATATTCTGATAAAGGAGATCTATTCTGAATATAAAGAATAAGAAATACAATTATATGCACAAAAAGAAAAATCACAAAAAGCAGTTATTACACATTATCCCTCCCATTTCAGAGGCCAGGAAACTGTGAGATCGCGATGATCACATAAAAGGAAAATTCAATACATAATCTTGCATCACAAAAAGCATATGTCAAATTATTATTAACTTCTTTTTAAAGGTCAAAGCCAAAACAACAATAAAATTCTAAAAAAGATGATCAAGTGCTCTTATAAGGATATCTGTTAACACTCTGTGGGCACCCTTTGAAAATCTTATAAAAGGATGAAAAAAAATGTTCTTCAATGGCAAAGGCTGTAACCGTTACAGGCTAAATTATAGAAAAGAGCAGAAAGGACCTACGGCAACACTTTTGTTGCTGGCGGAGAGAAAGGAAGTTTGGATTACATGGGAAATTTAGAAAAACCACGGCAAAAGAAAAAGGAAGGAAACTCAAAGGCAAGCACACATTCCATGGAGGAAGACCAAGGAACAGGGCGTCCAATGACGGTGGTGGGTAGGTGGAGGGCATGGCAGGGGCAAGGCAGCTGGACACTCGGTTAAGAGAAATGCCATGGGAACCTCTGGTTTAAACTGGGAAATGGAAAGACCACAAAAGCCACATCTCCACGTGAAACTATATCAAGTGAAAAAAGAAGCACGATACACTTTACCAGGACTTTGCCAAATTTGTATATACATTTACACTTATATTTTAACAATTCATAACCCTCTAGTAAAATCAATTTTGCCTGCCGTGCAAAAACCGCTTTGCAGCTTCTCAGTTGAAAAGGACACTGGAGGGCAGGGACCCTCGAGAGAGGGTGAAAGAAAGGCCATTGCCCAGAAATCAGACACTTAAGATGAGAGACAAATTACTCCACTGTGTTGTCTGAGAGATCGACTTGTAACCTCTACAGGCAAAGAACCTTCTATCTGAAGTGACCTGGATCAGGAGTAATTGTGGAAACTAAAAGAGTAAGAATTTTGAAGCCAGAAGACCAGGATTTGGTGCACAAAGCTAGCTGACCTCAATCAAGTAATTTATAGTCTCTTAGCTTAAGTTTCTCCATCTGCGAATGGAATAACGATAATACTACAAGAATCAGATAATATCATGCCTATTTGAAAGAACACGTCTCAGTACCTTTTTAATTTAAATATTTGTAAATATAGAAATGTCTGAAGTGCTGTTTCCTATGTTTAGACTCCTGACATAATCCTTTTCAGCTTTCATAGTGATTTTTATCTCACTTGATGAAAAGTTAGCACAAAGGAATCATGTTTTCCCACTTAGGGAAAGTAAGCATGCCCGAAAGGACAATGATGCTTGGCGTCCAGCATGGCTCATTTGTCAGTGCTGTGTGGTGCGTCAGCCTAGCAAAATCACAGATTGACTTCTCACCATTCCAGCTGCACCTCAAAGAAATTTCAAATTACTATGTACCATGGACCCTTGGGAACAGGCTCAAGCACCTGAAATCATGACTATACAATTCATGAATGCCAAGAGTGCCTTCTTATCAATAAAGGTTAATGGAGGTTTTTATTATTTCACAGGCAGGAGCATCAGTGAGCAAATACAATTTGAGTGTTCCAGAGTACTATTAATGGGTTATCAGGCTATATTCACACACATTTGTAGTTAGAGTCCCAGTCGTGATTTGCTAAAGCTTTGTCCAAGTTCTCTATGTTCCCAGCAAGTTCCTAGCTATCACCCCTGGGTGAAGCCTTGGACTACCGTGGGGGTGTGATGAACACTGCATACTGGAAGAATCTAAGCTGTCTTCAAGACAAGCAGCAAACGAGGCAGATAAGCTGTGTGAAGGGACCTGGAATGTATTCTGCTTGGAAAGGGGATCAAATAGATCCTATTCCCTGAAATGATATTTCCTTTAGAATGTTTTCAAATCTATACTATTCATGGGCAAAGAAACTCTTAAAGAGAAATACAAAAGGAAAAAAACCACTGAAACAAAATTATAAGCCATTACTACTCTCAAAGAACTAATGAAATAGATTTGTTCTACATAGCATGTGTACCCAATCACTGTCAGCACATAAAAAAATTCAGTAAAATAGTTAACTATGTCGTATTCAGTGTATTTTTGCTTGTCTTTGACTTCTAAGAAGTTAGGAGTAACTATTTTGAGTGTCATTTATAAACCCTGAATCATCGAGACTATAAAGGCAATCCTTCATGACTAATTAACAAATCATTATTTTATGAAAATCCACAAATATATTTAGATTCCTATGAACTAAAAATATTTCTAATTATTCTTATTTGCAATTCTGATCACTTCCAATCACCTACCACAGGATTCTGTTTTTAACACCAACCACCTCCTCAATATTTTATAGAGAGCTGAAGATCCTATAAACAAAACACGTTTGAAAGAACGAACAGGTTTCATTTTTGCCATTCGAAAGACTTATCAGTGCAAATAAACCTTATTTTGTGTTCTTATTCAGACTTATGGTATTTCAGAAAGCAACTATGCTGGGACGTTTACAATTTTAAATTACAGCTGATAAGCTGTTTTTCTTTCCTTTGTCACACTTGAAATGTCTGCAACCTAGAGCTGTACGCTAATAACCTGTGAATGACTAATGAACTTAATACAGATCAAAGACCAACATTGATGGCTGTTTCCAGAAAATTTATTCATAGGAGGAAAGATATCTAAGCCTTTGCAATCTCTCAGGATTGTTGAGGGGAAAAAAGCAGCAGGTAAGTCATGTATAAACTGATCATGATTCTCAATAATTTTACTATCCTGAAAAAAAATTAGTCTTCTATAAGAACAAGTATTATTGAAAAAATAATCAAATTATTCCATATAATAGCACTTTTAGATAATTTATATTTTAAAAACAAAACAGATATTTAAATTAAACTGCGGACTCATCAGACAGGTTCATTTAAGTAAAACTTACGGTTTCATCCTTGTCCCTTCCCAGTAACCCACAGAAAAATGCTATTCCATATGCTATTCTGTGGGTAGCTCCTTCTCATCCTTCAGATCTTAGCTCAAACATCACTTCTTCCTACCACAGTCTAATGTCCAATTCTTCACTCTCTATTCTCATTCATTCATATTCAATTCTCTCCTTTCTCTATTTCTCCCTCTCTCTCTCCAGCTCTCTCCCACTGTCTCCCTCCCCCTCTCCCCATCCCTCTCTCCATCTCTCTCTCTCTCTCTCTACACACACACACACACACACACACACACACACACACACACACTTTTTAAAATTTGATTGTGACTCCTCTATGGGGCAGTGATGATGTCTGTTTCATTCACCAGCTTTTGATATTTAACAGATACTTTTGGTATTTAACAGATACTTGGTACGTTAATGATGGTTAATTATGATGACATCCTACAAATCTCTTTAGGAATGTGAAGTGCCACCTCTATTCTGCAGTGCATTTGGAGTCTGTGTTTTCTGAAGGTTTCCAGTTGAGCTGGAGGGTTAATGACTCCCCAAATATGAATCCTTCCTTACTAACAGGACTCAGTGCTGAAGGAAGGAAGGAAGGAGGAATCATCCAAAGTTCTTTTACAATAAAGCCTCAGTGAATAGCACTTTACTAAATAGAACCTTCAAATTCCACAGCTTTTTTGTTTTGTTCCCAGTGGTGAATTCCAGTGCCTAACATAGAGCTTTGGGTTGAACAGAAGGTATTTAATATTTATTATGTTAAACTACCAATATGACCCTAAGTTATTGCAGTAGATGAATTTTAAGTATTCTTCCAACCCAGAGCTTCTGTGATTTTATATTCTCAACATGGCTAACAGGAAGCCTGTCACAGATCATTCCCTAATCTGGCTGCTGTTAAAGCAGCCCTCACTCTATATGAGGCACTGGTATTCACCTGTTAGCTCTCGCTACCAATCTGAGGCTTACCTGGGAGATAGCACAACTGTAAAAAGAACTAATGTAAGAAATATCTAGTTTTAAAATCCAGTGAAAGTCATGTTGTCATCTTCAGACTCAATATATGGCTCACAGGATTGCTCAATAAATAATTACTGAATAACTTTCATAAAGGATGACCAAAATCTTTACGTTGAGAACATTATAAGAAGAGGCACTGAGCTCAAAAAGTATATGAGGAAGCACTTCTGGAATGGCTCTTCCATAAAAAGAAATAAATGAACAAACAAAAACAATAACACAAATTATGGTATTTTCTTGCCCTATTCCCATCCATTTCTCCCCAAGTCAACTGAAATTATCAAACTTAGGAATAGAAAAATGAAAAATTAAAAAAAAAAAAAA
>CM053508.1:78258104-78279473 GCA_028627145.1 Eidolon dupreanum | reverse complement strand
AAAAAAAAATAAACTTCATTTTCAGAATAGTTTTAGATCTACAGAAAATAATGCAAAGATAGAACAGAGTTCCTATATACCCCACTCCAAGTATCCTATTATTAATATCTTCTATTAGTATTAGTATTATGTTTTGCACTAGTATTACAATGAATGAGCCAAAATTTTTAACTAAAGTCTATATACTTTATTCAGACTTCTTTAGTTTTTACCTCATTTACTTTTTTCTCTTCCAAGATCTCCTCCATGATACCACATTATACTTTGTTGTCATGTCTCCTTAGACTTCCCTTCCCTAGTTTCTTAGACTTTCTTGTTTTTGATGATTTTGATAGTTTTGAGGATTACTGGACAGATATTTGTTTTTCTCATCATTAGACTATGGCTATGGGTTTGGGGGAGAAAGACCACACAGATATAATACCATTCATATCACATTATATCAAGCGCATACTATCAACACGATTTATGCCTGTTGATGTTGACCTTGATCACCTGGCCGAGGTAGCGTTTGCCAAGTTTCTTAACCATAACATTCATCTTTATTCCCCTTTCCATGTTGTCGTCTTTGGAAGGAATGAAGTTATGTTCAGCCTCCTTGAGGGCAGAATACAGAAACTTTTAAAATTCTTCTGCATGGAAGATTTGTTTCTTCACCCCCACTTATTTATTTATTCAATCAATTATATCAGTATGGACTCATACATATTTATTTTATACTTCTTTATTTAATATGTTGCTCAAATTGCTCCAATCTGGCCATTGAGAATTCTTGCAGCTGGCTCCTATGTCACCCTGACTAATCTCCATTATTGTGGGTTTATTTGTTTTATTAGTTTGAACACTTCTTTACTTTCTGGCCCTATAAGATGCCTCAGGCTCATCTTGTATACTTCCTGCTCCGGTCCTAGAATCAGTCATTTCTCCTAGGGTCCCTGGTTCCTTTTACTGGAGGATGGTATTAAAAAACAAGATCTGAGCACTAGATGTACTCATTGCGGCTGGGGTGTTGCTGCTTCTCAGCCTTCTCAACTGACAGAACAAGGAAATATAGATGTGATACTAACCCATCTATATTTCTACAGGTAACAATCTACATTCACATTAAGCTCAATATGAGTTATACTGATGTCTCCAATGCTAGTCCATAACCACTGAGTCATTTTAGCCTGCTCCCTTGCTTATGTGTAAAATTCCACTCCAACAGTGAGAACCTGGCTCCCATCATTTGCCATTCGCTTACCTAATTGCTCAGTTACAGTACACATGTATAGCTGTTTCAGAATTAACCTTTATTCCCCTGGAAAACAACTTTATCAACTATAGGACAGTGTTTATGTACAGTCGCTTTGCCTTCAATCTTACAGTCCACTCATTTCCAAAGTCACTTAAGTGAGCATTTTTATCCTCCACCTCCTTCAGTGAGATTGTTTCAGACATTAGTAATACAGTTAGACTGTTTTGTCACATCCATTGTACTTTAAAAAGGAAGCTAAATATATTAAGCTGTTTTTTTTTATTCTAGATGCCAGAATATTTAAAAGAGAATTATATTTTATTCTAGGTTCCTAAGCATTTTGAACACTATCTTTAATCTATGTGGCCATTGAGTTTATTAACGGTCTCTCTCTCTCTCTCTTTCTCTCTCTCTCTCTCTCTCTCTCTCTCTCTCTCTCTCTCTCTGTCTTTCTCTCTCTAACACACACACACACACACACACACACACACACACACACACACACACACACCCCTATACCTAAGTACATTCACTATAATGAAATTTTATATAAATCTACATTTCACATTTTAGCTTCTAATAAGATAAACTGTATCTTTAAGAATTACACATTAGAAAAAATATAAGAATATATAAACATACTCTTTCAGAGATGACTCCACCTATAATGACTTTAATTATTTTTTCTCCTCTTCTTTCCCCACTTTTTAAAATAAAAGCAAGGGAAACAACACCTTGGCCTCTGTGCTCTTCCATGGCCAGAACAATTCGAACCAAGGACTGAACAGACAGGGGCCGTGAACAAAGTGTGAAGTCAAAGCTTTGCTTCAGTGACTCAAGTCTTCACTCCCAAATGGGATGGTGACATACAAAAACAGGCATGTGTCAGACATGATGGAACATTTGCCATTTTGTCCAGTTTTATGTACTAACTGAGACAGTCATAATGTGACTGTGTCACAGCCTTTTCCAAGCATATCCATACTTTTTCAAACATTCATGTTAAATTATGTGTCTATATATATTGCACAAAATAAGGTATGAAGAAAATTACTTTCACATTTCCTTTCTTTTTATTTTAACCTGAGTTAAGGAATATTTGCTTATTGGTTGAGAAACTAGTAACCAAATTTTTAAACATCACCTAGCCTTAGAAAGTCACCATTACCCAGCCTCATTTCCTACCTCCTATCCATAGTAATATCCATTGTTCTACTATGCATGCGCTTACCTTTGACAATGACTGACAATTGGGTGACTTCCAGTGCTTCTCAAAAATACTAGAGAGAGAGAATGTTCAAATAACAATGTTGTGATCAGAGTTTACCAAAGGCATAAATAGCCACAAGTCCAGAAAACACGACCAACTATTAAGGACAACTCTGCCAAGCCAGAGGCTTTCACTAAAGTCCCTCGTGAAAGAGACCTCAAGGAGGCATCTAATGGGGCCATGCGTTCTGCATCTTTAAGAAGAAAAGGGGACCGTAACAATACTCAAAGTCATTCATTTTAAATGAAGTTGAAGCATGAAGTCAATAAAAACATTTTGTTTTTTCTATTCCATTTTCATTAACTTCTTCTCTGAGTTCTGGTGAGAAATCTTTCAAATGCATTTAATGTAATCTATTATTTAATTATTGAGATTAGTTATTCACTTTCTTCCATAAAAGCATATATTTGTTAATTGAATTGTAGTCAATTTGAAAATCAGATGGAGCAACATCACTACATGTAATATTTAGGTAGTTTGTTTTACATCTATTTTATTATAGAGTTAAAGGCTCGAGACGAGTGAAAAGTGCCAGAAAACTGTGCAGGGCATGATGGTTGTACAGAAGGCCAATAGCTGGACATGATCTGACAAATAAGAGAACAGGTACTTCCAAGAAAAGTTTCCAAAAGGAATGTAATCAGTATATACTCTGATGCATTTAAGGATATGAAAAATCATTCGCTTAGTGTTTAACATACTTCGGAAGTACTTGGAAAGGTACAGAGAAAATTAGGCAAATTTTAAAAAATGAATTAATAAATAACTCCAAACAAAAACAGCAAATTTTATAACAAATGAAATAATAACAATATGTGACTCAGCAATGCAATGTACATGCTGACTACTACTTAATAAATATTAGTGAGGGAGGGAAATTGAAGACACTATAAGATAAATCCTCATTTATCAAAAAAATCAAAAACAATATCAAAACTTGATAAATCAAGAAATAGCAGAATAAGCATATTTTAAAGCAATAATGAAGGTAAATATCCAAAATAGTTTTTTTTTTTTTTTAAATGAAAGTCTAGGTAACAAGACTTTCATGGAAAGGTGGGACAAGCAAACCCTTTACTTTGTAATCAGTCTTTTAGTAGTATTTGATTTCTAAGTACATGCATTTATTACTTTGCTACAAATAAGAATACATTCTTTGCAGTAAACTTAAGCTGGTTTAAGAGGCAAGAATAACATTCTCTTTCTTAAGCCAAGTACGGATATTAATGATTTTTTTCCAAAATCATATTTTGTAAATTATCAAACACACTACATAAAGCTGAAAGATTTTTTATAGTTAATAGCTACTTACTTAACACCCAAGTTCTGCCACTGACATTTACCATGAATATCTAACTGGTCTCATGAATACCTAACCTTCTAGCCATGGCTCTATCCATCTAAAATCCATCAAAGTGAATTGCAGATGTCCGTACGCTTTCCTCTAGGTACTTAAGCATACATATAAATGTTTCAGAAAAAAAATTTAAAGAATAAAAAGTAAAGCAAATTAATAAGAGTTTCCTTCCTTCCCAGGAAGCTTGCAGTAGAAAATACATATCTTTTTTGTGGGCTAACATTTAGTTAGAAACATGTGACTAACTTAAATGTCACAATGCAAATTGCCAAAGTGATTTTAATGGAATTTTATGGTTCTCTAATCATTCAATAGCACCTAAATTAATGCAAATTATAGCATACTCAGCCAAAGAGTGCCTGAACAGTGATAATTTTATGACTGTGGTTTAACAGACAATGCTAAATCTAGCACATTCTTAGAATACTTCCATGACTTTGTGGCATTGCCAGATCCATAAATCGCATCCTTGTAGAAGCCAAAAGAGAAATCAGTGGTTTGAAATTTTATTAACCATTTGCTTGAAAATCTGATGACTGTCCCAATACAGAGTGCAAGAAGGACAGGTGACACCAAGGAAAATTAAGTGGGACATTCTACAAAGTGGTGCATCAAATTGCTTAACAGAGAAATCCAAGGCTCAGAGCCCACAGGAGAGTGTGTGATGACCCCATTCCTTTCAAGTTAATGATTTGTTATTCCTATTTTTAGTAATATCTGACTTAAAATATATGAAATTACTAACTTCAGGGAGAAGGACTGGGACTAATGAGAACAGATCAACAGAAGGAATGGAAATGTGAAATTCTAAACACATAAATATGGCACAAAAAAGCCAGCAGTGGTAGTCAAATTCGTAAAGCAAGAATCAAGTTTACATGCATGAAAATCAGTTGTCAAATGAGAAGACAGCCACATCTACCTACTGAGGGAGCAGCCAGAACCACAGACATTTTTACACGAGCAGCTCAAGTCCAAGTCCCACTGCTAAACTTATGCTTCTCTCCAGCTAACTCTTCCAGGGTAGCTGAGCTGGAGTCAGTCAGCTGATACATTCAGCCCTGGATGTGGGCTAAAACCGGAAATCCTTAACCAGGAAACATACTTTTATTGGTGAAGTTCTTGAGACTATTTTGCATGTTAGCCTCAAAAATAAACTAATAAAACTATAAATATTCTTTTTATATTGCTTGAGGAATCAACAATTACTATATATCTTAATATATACTTGAAGACAATATTATTTTACTTGATGTGTAGTAATTCTGTTTATATTTCCTTTTGTATGTTTAAGGAATATATATTGCATTTTGACTTTCTGACCTCAGAATATTCCACTGTGGATAAAGACTGTGTATTCTTAGTCTTGCGTTTCTCTCACAGCAGTGGGGTTCTGTCCCCAAGAGAGACATTTAGCAGAATGTTTCACGATTCAATAATAATTCCCAGGGTATTTCTAGACTTAAAAAATGACACTGTACATTAAATTCAGTGATGTACAAGCACAAGACACCAAAAACAGCGGTAAGTTGGGAAATAAGAGACCGCAGATTCAGCTTTGCTCATGATGAGCTGTGCCACGTGCTCTCAGGAAAGCCGACTTCTCTTTCTTTGTCTGTGATGCTCAAGACCCGTCACTGTGTTCAAGTTTACAACTGTGTTATGCTTTAGCATTTGTAAGCCAGGGGTCACAGCACCTGTGGGCAATCACTTTAAAGTTCTCAGGGCTCCTGCTCAGGAAACAGATCTGGCTTTGTAAATCTATTCGGCAGTGGAGGAGGGGAAGGGAATGGTTTCATGTATAATTTCCTACTCAGCCATTTACTCTGTCTCCATCTCTTACCCCATTCTGTTTCTACCCTCTCCCTTTAAACTCTGTCTCATAACTTCCTTGCACTTTCCAACTTATCTTCCTACACGACACTTCCTAAAGACAACAGCAAGCCCAAGAAAATGTAACAAAACACTGCAGAAAGAGGAAGCCATTGTTGTCTGGGCTGGCTGATTATAAGGTGCTGGTTTGAAGAGACTGTGCATTATTTTAGATTGTTTTGTATTGCACTTGACCATTTCAAGCAAGCGTGGTTGCTTAAGAAACATGAGCATGTTCTGATTATTTTCTAAGAATTTGCCAATCCATCTCCAAACTCCCGTAACCTGAAAGAATAGACGAATATCTGAAGCATCTAGCAAACTTTCAGGAGACATTTAATGCTCTGTGAGAATCTGGTCGATATTAGATCCCTTCCATCAAAGTATTATTTTCTGAAATAAACTTTCCAATTCTTTATCCATTCCACTTTTTAATTTTCCAACTCCTCTAACACAGTTGCCTGGCTGTCCCATGTGATCTAACAGAACTCTTTGCCAATTACTATTTATTTTTGTATTATTTTTATTTTTGTTATTATTTATGCCTACAGCACCTGGTCTTCCTAGGTGGTCTCCCATCCAAGTACTAACCAGGCCCGACATTGCTTAGCTTCCAAGATTAGACATCAGGCTTATTCAGGGTGGCATGGCCGTAGACCATGCTCTGTGGCTCTACTGGGGTGCAAACCCAGGACCTTCTGCATGTAAAGCAGACGTGCTAACTGCTACTCTATGGAACCACATCCAATCAATTACTATTTAACTATTAAATGAAAAATCATGTTTTCTTTCCTTAATCATCTATTACTTTCTTATAGTAAAGATACCCCCAAACCTGAAAAATTATTTGGTTTTATAACTTATTTAATTTACTTTAAAAATTATTTGTAATTTTTAGAAAGTTTTTTTTAAAAAATGTATAATCCTTACCTTTAAGAAATTGGTTATGGAAAGATGCAAAAGTGGCAATAATAGTAGTTGTCATAATCAAAATAAATCATGAGCGCGCTAATGCTTGACTTAAAAAAATCATTTAATAAAAATAGGACTTATACCAGCAGAAAGATGATAAACGTTTAACAACTGGCTTTCTGGGTGGGAAAGCGGGGAGGTGGGGAATCTTGATTTGCAGCACCACTGGTTTCCGTGGTGTAAATACTCCCACCATGAAACCCATGGCTGATTTCAAGCTACCGACTGGTTAGCAACTGACTCATAAAATTCTTGAAATTTTAACAGTCACCACTAGCAAGCTGGAACATGCCAGCTGCAGCACATAATTGGTGATTACCGTCTTTAAAACACTGTTAAACTTTCACTTTATAATTGAATAAAAAATTACCACATATCTGGTGTCATCATTAGATCCTTTTGGCCCATTAATAGCTGACTCTTTAATAACAGCTTTTAAATAATTAAATCTGTACAGTAGAGAAAAATAGGATTTCTTAGTCAACCTCAAATATCTGGATACTTGATATCAGACAGGAGTTAAAATAAGCACATGAATGCCGAGAAGTGTCAAAGCAGGCCCAGCATACAAATTTGATGTTCACTGATGGATATTAAATTCTTGCCGAACTTGAACAACAATGACATGGCAGAAATTACAATCAACAGTGAGAATCAGGAAGAATAGATTTTAATTTTAACACTGCTTCTTACCCACTGAATATGGATCGACCAACCTCAGAAGATGGCAAAATCATAATTTGTTTCACAACCCTTAAGAATCCCAGTGCCAATTCGTTTATCTGCCATAAAAATCTACCCATTGCGACAGTCTTGACACGTGAAGATTAGGCCTCATTATTTCATTTGTTTTTTAAATATGCTTTCCCTTGTATCCAAGGATTAAGTTAATCCCTTCCTCCATTATGCATGAAGTTGGAGCTTCCTTCAAATGCAGGGTTTGCACTGGTGTTTGCCATCTTGACCAGTGTCCCTTGTGATTAAACCAATTCATTTCATTTCAACAATTACTGAGTTTCTCCTGCCTATCAGGAACATGTCAGGCCCTGAGGACTGAAAGATGCTGGAGGACAGATAACCAGCTCTCTGCTGGTCTAATGAACTAGGTAAGAACCAGTCAGAGAGAGGAGTGCCCAAGAGAAAATAATAATAATAATAATAATACAAAATAAAAAGTGGAAAGTTAAACTTCCAGACTTCGCCGGTGAGCACAACATTTTGCTGGTCACACACAACAACACCTCGGCCACCAAGACATGATGCTACACAGGCAGAAACACATGTCACTTCACCCAAACACTAAATGTGTTTAATGGGAAAGAATATCCTATTTCCTTTCATGTTATTTACTACAAAATAAACAGATATTTGAGAAAAAGGGGAAAAGATAATATCCTTTGCTCTGACACTAATCCTTCCAGCTCACATTTGCTTAATCTTTAAGGATTCGTTTTTTGCCTAATTGGTCACCCAAATCTCCAGAGAATCTTCCGTTCTTCAACACATCAGAATGAAAGCAGCAATGACTCCTCAGCTGCCAAACCTCCCTAATCATCCTGCTCGAATAACCGACCCAGATCAGCTCATTGTTCAACCATACTTGCATCGTCAAGTGGTGAAGGTTTCTCTCCCTGTGTGAACGAGGAAATGTTTTTTTTTTTTTCCTTTAACAACACATATGTACATCTGTCTCGCTTGATTCTTGCCAGTGTAGGTCATAAAAGTCTCTGTATAGTCTACTACTCTCCATCCTCAATCTCATGGGCACTCTCAATTTCTTAATAATCATGACCATTTTTTGAAATTCTCTGTTCTTTTCATTCTGTTCATTCATTCATTAAATCTCATCCAGCACATGGCACTGGTTTTTTCTTTGAAATTACTCAGATTCAAGCAGAAGAAAGGTAGCTTGCTTTGTAGTAGTGAAAAACCAATGTAAGCTTAAGAATGAACACTAAGGTTCTGTTCACCTTCATCTTCCTTTAGACTAAAAGTACAATGCCCCTTTCTTCTCAGTGGTGGCTTTCTGAGTTTCAATACTTTCCTTATTACAGTGATAGCCATCGAGAGGGCTATGTTTACTGATTAATAAAAAAAGAACCTTAGAAGAGAATTAATCTGTTCAAAAAGAGGACCTATCCTACGTAAGAGGGAAAAGATCTTTAATGAATGTTCCATTACCGCCTTAAAACTAAAGGTTACCATTCTCAGGGAGCCTGAGCCTCCTCAGTAATTTGAAATACAATTCTACCTACCCATTTTTTACCACTACAGAGAAAGCCAGTGGAACTACTCCTTGATTTTTCAAATATTCCCCCACCATTCATAGCCTTTTGAAATGCTTCCTTTTTTTTTTTTTGAAGCTCCTTGCTTTATCTGACAACTGAACTGCCCTTTTCAAAAAGCATTGCTATCAGCAGCAGCAACAAAACACCATCATCCTATAGAGATGCAAGAATAAATTCATTTTAGAAGGAGGAAAGTAGCGGGGCTAACATTTGAGAAAGAAAGACAATATTTTTGGGTCACTCAGCAAGTCCAAATAGCAAAAAAAAAAAAAAAAAAAAAAAAAAAAAGAGCCCTTAAACTTGAGTATCAATGATATAGAAAACAGAAAAGGCCAACCTCAGGTTGATTATTCATTAATTCCATGAAAATCCAATGACTTTCAACTAAGACCATAGGCAAAGCACTAGGAATAGAAAGTAAAATAAGACATAGTTTTTACTCTTCAGGAGTACACAGTCATCTAGAAAGATATATAAACAAATATGGAAATAAAAGGAAAGAATTGTAAGAGATATGTTCAAAACCTGGTGGGATTTAAAAGGCAAAAGATTGAAGTCACACGCTAAAGGTTGGGACAGAAACTGTACTTTCAGGCTCTGAATATGCTGCTCCATGCCCTTATGCGATCGTCAGGGAAACCGAGGTGTGGACACATAGAATAATCATAGAACCTCAGTTGTGGAGGGACCTCCTTGAACCACACTGCCACCCCCACACCTCATTCTGTACGTGAATCTGCTGCCAACCTCCTGCTATGTGGTCACCCAGCCTGCGTTCTGTGACTGAGCTTTTTCAGGGATGGACGCCTATCACCTTTGAGGCAGCTGTTACCTTTGAAAACCTCCTTTTGTTTATTTTGCTGAAAACTCTTTCCCTTTAGCTTCTACCAATGGGCATCGGTTATTTCCTCCAAATTCTGTTAGGGAGTGAATTGCGATTACCCAAGATGCATACTTAAGTAAACCAGCATCAAAGGGGGCGCTATATCTACTTGGTGTCTTCACTTCCTGTGAAATACGGTGCACATTTATTGAATGTCTGCTATATTACAGAGACTTAGCAAGGTACTAAGAAGGTACTAAAATAAGAGAAAGGCTTTGTCCTCAACAAACTCACAGACGACTGGAGAATAAACATAAGAGGCATAACAGGACCATCATCACACAGAAGGACAAGTAAAGTGTAATTACCACTTAGCAAACCTGGAAAAAGCCGTGAAGAAAGTGAAATATAAAACTAACTCACAGAATCAACCAATAGTTATTTATCACCTACAATGTGTCACATACTATTTGGGGGCCCGAGATTAGAGCAGAACATCAAATGTGCTGTGTGCCAGTGTGATATGGGAAGTATAAGACTCATGCAAGATAAGCATAAAAAGGTTGAACTGGGGGGCAATTCTCCATAACATTTCTACTTTCCTGGTGACGGCTTTGTCGTAAATTATCTTTTCAAAGATGTATGCATAAAAAAATAGCCTTGGAAGATACAGCCAATGTCTCCCACAGGGGCAAAGGGCAGATTTGTTTACTGACCAGAATAATAAATGTAATGTCTCTCTCTGAGGCAAAGGTTTGGCAGCCGCCCTCTTATCACATTGGGGGTTTTCTAACCCAGGGCCACTCCACATCACCCCCACGGGGTTGGCCGGAGGAATGGATGTGAACACGAAGCTCATGCTGCCAGCTGTGCTGGGAATAATAAAGTCCTTTGCCTCTGACCCAGAAAGCTCCTGTCTTCAGTCAGCATCTATGAAACTGCCACAGACAAATGTGTCCGGCTGTAAGTACATCATAGCAGGGTTCTCGGGAGGGGGCCATGGGAAGTCATTGATATGTTTTAAGCAGAGCCATGTTTGGTAAGACTAAATGATGGCGGTGACTCAGAATCTACTACGGGAGAAAATGGTGATGAGGATGAAAACACTTTCTGGGCAAGCACTTTGATGCAGGCTCTCATTGAATCCTCACAATTTATTAATTTATTAATTCATCCAGCATGTAATTATCGAGCACCTACCATCTTTAGGCATTGAGATACAATCATGAACAAAATCACAGGCAAGATTTATGTGAGGTCTGTGGACCTCACGTATTAGGGAGGAATACAGACAGACAACCAAAAAGTTGATAAAATGTCAGGTGGTCATAAATGTTATAGAGAAAAATATAGCAAAGTAAAGAGACAGGGTGACGGGGATGCTATTTTAGATAGGATAGTCAGGGAAAACCTCTCTGAAGAGGTGAGTGAGCAGAGACCTGGAACAAAATGAGGCAACTGCCATTATTATGCCATTTAAGAGCTGAGGACACTAAAGCCAGGAGAGAGATTTTCGTAGTGAGGGCGTGTCCTTATTAATGAGGAGTGGGGTGGGGATATGAACCCAGGAATCTGACTGCAGCCCCAACATTCCTACTGCCACGCTATACTGGCATGGGGACCAGGTGAGAGAGTCCTCATCTCTGTAAGGTAACAGAGCCAGAACCATGGGGACGCAGTAGGAGTTATAAGAAGGACAGACATGAAAGACAATGAGAGACAGATTTCACAAAACTGGCCACTAGGTTCACTTGAACAGCACAGAAAAAGAGACATCAGAGAGGAATCGAACCTTTGAGCTGGGATGGCCAGGAGAACAGCTGTCACCAGAAACAGGGGCTTGAGGAGGAGGGTCTGGGCTGGAGGGAGGACTGGTATACGGAGAAATAATGATTTGGTTTCTGACATACTAAGCTTGATCATTAGCAGAATAGGCACTGAAACTTTACCTTGGCTTTAAGATGTCATGGACTTTGCTCCTCTGCCTTCCATTGTTGTTTTTATCATCTTCAAACATTAGTTGTGTCCCAGCCACCGGACCCAATTAGAAAACCAGCAGGAAAACATTAACTGTCCCTCGCTGGCTGTTTCTAATCAGCCGGCTCCCCTTCTTTCAAAGAGCCGAGGTGTGAACTCAGTGTCCACTCTTTCTTAATAGATTTTACATTTTTTCCCCTTTGGAACTGAATAATAATAAGGATGGGGGACCCATCATTTTCCCAGTGCTTCTTTTCATGAGTCCCTAGAGAACATCGATGTACCAGTGCTCAATTTATCTTCTCTACTTACGATGGGTATAACAAATGCAGACACCACACTGCCGTAGATCCACATCACATTTTATCCCTTTGTGTCAGCTGTAGGACAACCTAACTTCATTCTAACCCCTTTAGAGCTTGCAGAACACACCAGGGGTATGGACAAGTAAAAGGTCTGTTATTTCTATTTTAAAACAGTTCTCATTTATTGCAGAATTTTTAAAATAAGGAGTATTAAAAATATAAAAAGATATTAACTTTTAAAAACTAACTGTTAAATAGGTAATAAAGTTATATCATTCAAACATCAAAGTCTGCTCAATAGTATGCAATAAAAGTATGTGTATATGTGTACATAAACATATATATGTATGTATGCATATATGTGTATATTTTCTTTTTTTACATAAATGACAGCATGTCATCTAAACCTTGAAGATCAAAACATACTGCTTTAGAACCATTTATATGTACTTACCCCTAGGTAGGTGTGAGTGTGAGCACGCACATCCACACATCCACACACACACACACACACACACACGCAAAGATACACATGTGAAATATGGTCAATATTTAAATTTTAATATTGTTTTAAAGTAGTTCTCTCTTGTTATCTTTCACTGTCATCATCATCACTTTAAACTACAATCACTGGTGTGTTTGCCCAATGAATTTGACTTACCATGTAGCATCATAAATCAGAACCGTGGACAGCAACATGACTCTTCCCGTCCCTTTTCCTATTCTTTAAAAGGATTTTTTTCAAACCAGTAACTTCACTCCATTCTCTAGTTACTTTCTTTTTTAAAAAAAGAAAAAAACACATGTAGACATAGGTAGGTTAAAGAAGCCCCAGAGGACTAAATCCTGACGATATTAGCATGCATACTTAAATGTATGTGTATCATATACATTGGGAATGAGTAATATTTAAGGCAGACATCAATTATTCAATTAGGCCTGTAGGTAAGGAACACGAATTCCACTGTAAAGTCCCTGGTATAGGGAAAACGAGCTGTAATATTTCCTGCTGCAAAGAGATCTACATATTCACTCAGGCCTTGCTTTATAAGAGGCACCCGTGCAAAGGTATTTGTATTTTTAGCCCATGCAGAGTTCAGATGAGGACTAGATTCAGGATATTAAATTCATGGAATGGACTAAATCGATGCTCTTCAGCCAGCATGGGTTTTTCATTTGCAGAATAAAGCATGAGGGGAAGAGGGATTCAAAAGCTCTGTGTTCAGGCTGATCTTATCTTTTTTCCTACAACCACTTGGCTTTGAGAAGGGTTCAGAGATTTAGCCAGTCATGAATATGTCTGTTAAGTGTACAGCCCTGTGATAAAGGCTGTATAGAACATGAAGATGCATAATACGGCTTCTGCCATCCAGATGCTTATAGATTTGGAGGGTTTAAGACAAGGTGTATATAAACAATCACTTTATTTGATCCTTATTCCTAGACGTATCTAAAATAATAGCAGTAAATATCAAGAGAATAGGACAGTTCATAAGCACTCTAGAAAGCATGGGGAATAGAGAGGAAGCCCGTGAGCTGGTAATCCTAAGAAACTCAGTGGAGCAGATGGGATTTTTAAAGAAGAGCAGACAAGCACACATGGTTGGAGCATCTCTGTGGTGGGGAGAAGAGTCCAGTTCCCATGCAGTGGACAGGGCCAAACTCATTGTAATACTGACCACAAGTGCCTGAGCCAGGACAGGGCTCTGGGAGCCTGGAGGACCGAGAAAGAGAACTCTTCCCAGAGTAAGCTAGGTCAGAGCCGTGTGAGGAGCAAGAAGGAATTTTCGTAGAGGATGAAAACCAGAGATCGGTGCCAAAGGCAGTATCAAGACTCGGGGCTGAGAGGGAGACATAATCAGAAGGCAAATTGAGAAATGCGAAGCTAACATCTGAAAGTAGTC
The DNA here is from genome assembly GCA_028627145.1 of Eidolon dupreanum. NCBI lineage: Eukaryota > Metazoa > Chordata > Mammalia > Chiroptera > Pteropodidae > Eidolon > Eidolon dupreanum. Next base: position 78,265,468 of record CM053508.1, on the reverse strand, counting down.
TGGAGTGAAGCATTTCTAAGGAATGGTGAAACAATTCTAGACACAGGCTGAGAACAAGGTGAGGATCCTAGAGGTCCACAGGTGTGAGGAGTGCCAAAATGGGGACACAGCAGCGTGGAGAGACTTAAGGAAAATATGAAATTAGACCAAGAGTCTGGCACTTGCATGGTTATTTAAAGAAAAAGAAGAAGTAAGAATTATTTCAAAGACTTGAGGCTTAGAAGAATAAGGGCCTCACTGAAAGGGAAGGCCACTGAGAGAATTTGAGCATTTGATTTTGCTTCTGTTGAATGTGACCTCCAGGCCAACATTTAATTCAGTCAAGGGTTGGAACTTCCTGAAAAGATCAGAAATGAGGTCTATTCTTCCTTATTTTTCTCAGGAATAGGTTGTTAAAGATTAGGAAATCTAGATTTCTCAATTAGGATCCATGACAATAATGGTAATATTTGATTGATTCCGTTACTTTCTAAAAAAACTTCCACCCCCAAAATTCCACTTTTATAGGAAGATCACCCTGTGGATTTAGAATTATTGGAATAGCCTCTCCAAATAAGATGTGTTTTGCAAAAAAACCTTCATTGAACTCAATCAGTCATGGTGGTATGGCCATACCATTTTATTTGCTGATGAGAAACCAAATAAAATTAGGGGCTACACCCCAGCATGATGTCATTGTACGCATGAGGTTATTCAGATAGAAATATCCTTTAAGTCAGATGAAGATGAAAACTGGGAACCTTCTCTCCCCCAATTCCCTCTGGTGTCACCTCACTTTCCTACCCACTTCCCCTTTACGCAGAACACAAACACATGCTTTACTGCTGCACAGAGAACTCTTAATGTTAGAAACCTGGCATTTAAATAACACCTTTCTCCCAGGAAGCCAAAAGGAGTTGATAAGCTGGTAGTCTGTGAAGTCATCACAGTGGGCCTGAAAATTAAATCAAGGTCTTGGTGCCTTCAGGAAACCATTTTCTCCACGAGACCCCAGTGGCCAGCTGCCAGCTGCAGGGGAAAGAAATCTAAAGATCACCACTCATCTTTATTTGAGGAATTTATTCTAGAATATACAGAGCTTGAACAACAGAGGAGGAGAGGACGAACTAAGGGAGGTTGTGATGAGTTTCCCACCGGAATCCCTAACTCCACTCCCCAAGCCAGCGGTTGAATAGATGGGCAGCACATAGTTGGCATAAGGATGAAACTCTCTTGCTTCTATCGTTCCAGCCCAGGTATTCCCTTCCCTTTCCTGTGGATGTCAGAACAGCCCACAGCCTGAAGAAGTACCCCGCCATTACTACATAATAGTTTCCCCAATAAAGATGGCTTAAAATTTTTAAAATTCTCTCTAGAGATAGAATATCAATATTCAAGTCATATACAGTAGGTGCATATTAATATGCGTCTGGTGATTAAGCAACAATTCGTTCGACTATTTACTATTCACTCTGTGCTAGCTTCTCTGTCATTGCTCCACAGTTGACTGTCTGCCTTTTAAATACCAACTCACCACTTTTAGTGGTAATAATGACCAAAAAATACACTTTCTTGTTCTATCGGCCTCAGGATGAGACCAGTTCATCATCGAGCCTTCCTCGACTATGCAAATAGAGACTTCTAAATGTTCTTCAAACACGGACACTCCCTATTTTTCTTGGCTGGTAAATAAGTAATCATTAATTTTGAATTACATGCTACTATAGGTGTATGTGTGTGAGAGAGAGTGAGAGTTGATTGGCACAGATTTCTAAAAATCTTTCTACCTTATACTTAAGTTTGTACTCAGAAAGTGCATACCCAACAAAGAGTTAAACATGTGAGAATAAAAAAGATATGTTTAAAAACTAGATTGTCAAGCACATTTCTCCCCCAAAATTAGTAACATAAACTGATAAGGATAAGATGCCCATCAACTACGATTAGAACACAGACAACCAAAAATGCAGGTAGGAAGAGGCATGTTTCTGGGCCGCCACAAACACCAGGATGCAGGCTCTAGGGACTAGCAGAAATGGTCCATAGGATAGATAAGGAAGCAATAATTACATCAGCTGTGATGAATGACATGTGTAAAACTATACAAGGCCACAGGGGAGAGGAAGCATGTGGGACTGATCATAACACAATCAAGATTTCTGATAAGAAATCTTTCAGAAGACCTTGGGAAAGCATGTGGGGCTGGTAATGGCAGTGGTGTTGATGGAGGGGAGGGCCGGCCACACTGCTGGATGGAATTCTTAAAGCTGAGGTCACTGGCACACAGCTACAGCAAATTCAGAGCAACGGAGAACTAACTAGTCCACCCTGACTTTCTTAAACTGAGAACTGAAATTTCTTCTCATCAATGGCCAGTTGCATGAGCTAATCTTAAAATAATCCTGTGCGCACTAAAAAAAAAAAAAAAAATGTCCCCTGTCACACGTGTCTTTCTGTTATAAAAAGTAAGGAGGGACCAAAAGACAAATACTTACTCTCTTTTCTGAAGTTAGAAAATTAGACAGGCAGTTGTTCACACCACATACACAGATTTGTTTCTGATGCCCAAGAGAACACTAACTCTATAACCAAAACATTTTAAAATCCCGGTTCTCCACAAATTGCTACTTGGATTTTTTTCAAGCGACCATCTCTCCTTCCACCTATAGAATGACTCACAAAAAAGTGGGGCATACCAGTCCACAGGACACTAGATGAGGATAATATTATATGTGGAAAAATGGGTAGAAATGGTTTCTAGCTTAAATGCTGCAACACAGAAGTGGAGGGACGAAATGTGAATGTAGTTTGGCTTGACTTAGTGCTTGACAGAGAGCCCAATGCATCAAAATTCCAAACAAGCAAACATTGCATACAGTTTCCTAGCATCTACTCAAAACTAAGTGGCAGCCAGAGATTTTCTGGTACTAAATCATACCACAGTAAATTTCAATATCCACCATCAATGTGTCATCTTTCATAAAATACCACTTAAGTCACCACAATGCGCTGGAAGCCCAAATGTCCTATTTTTCAGACCTGTCATCTATTAAACAACCCTCTGAGAACCTGCCTCAGTTTGGAATGCTTCTGTCAGGTACAATTCTGCTTGAGTCTTGGTTGCGATTCACACTTCAGTTGAGCTCCCTGTCATTTTAAAATGTCACCTTTGTCTGGGAACACCCTGGTTCTTTCACCCACATTTATTTATATAGTGGCTTTGATGTTTAAGAAACAATCGAACTTACCTCTGACAGACCCAGGGACTACAGAGTTGTTTCTGAACTCTGCTCATCAACTGTCTATATGGAAAGGTCCAGACAACCCTAAATCATGCCCGTGCCCAAGACTCGCTGTGGCCAAATGGTTGTGGCCTGGTATCCGGTGGAAGGCGCATAACCATATGGGGTCAGGGATGGCCCGTCTTGGTTAGTGCTTTATTGCCAATGCTGGGAACTGAGCCCAATAAATTGCTTGCTACTAAATGATTGATTAAATAGATCATTTCTAAACTAGAAGAGCAGCCAGGGTTCAAAATTGAACACTAAACCAGGGGAGAATAATACAGGGAAGCGTGAGGGAGGCCCATCCGTGCTGGAGTGGCAGGGGCCTGGGTGCTCGTTCCAGACAGTCTGAATCTCAACTATCATTTAATAAGCCTCTTTAAAAGTTAACCTTGTTGGTTGGTTCTTAAAAAGGAAATGATAACACCTTGCAGCAGAACTTCTGTGAGAATTAGAGGTAATGACATGAAGTGCCTGCCTGACACACAAAGACACCCAAATAATAACTATGGGGATGATGGTGCTGATAGCGATTAATGGCAAATGCAAACGTTAATGGTGCAGATTAAAAAGCAACAGAAAACTGACCATAAATAAAAGTCAGTATGGAAACTTCTTTGAGACTAGACTTATTCTACTTTAAATAAATATTGAAGATATGAACGATCATTTGAATTTCATATTCTAATTTTATTACATGTTCAGGTCACCTTGACATCTCTTTATGTCGAAAGGTCAATAATCCTGACCCAACTGTCATCTGCAAACTTAATGAGTGTATTTCCTCAGATGACCACAAATAATGCAAGGTCTTCATGCAGTTGTTTGCTGATGGCTGCATCTGATGTCCTTTGGCTGCCTGTTTGGAACAATGCTGCCAGCGGCCTCATGAGAACAGGACCCATGTTTGTTAAATTTGACTTGCCTCTAGCCAATGCAGCACCACGTTCATGTGGCAACAAAATGATTTTGATATCGATCATGATTTCCATCATCTAAGCTAATGACAAAAATTATTAATTTTTAACCAAACGGTCCTCCAGTGTCACTAAGATACAGCAAAGTGCCTTTAGATTTGACTTCTTGATGCCCTAAAAGGTTACAGATGACACCTTCTCAAGTTCAATGACCAAAGACATCCCAGGGACGTTACAAGAAGTAAATGAGAAAAGAGAAACCAGAGGGGGTTCTGGATTGTCTTCCTTCCGAATGACTTCTCTGCCTAATGAAGAAGTGCCCTTGCTGGGTCACGGCTTCAATTAAGACTCTGACCATTTTCAAAATGCACGAAAGAGAAAAGTATGTAGTTATTCTGCTTCCCCGCAACTTCATTACTACGAAACTCTGTTTTTGGAGAAGGCGTGACATCGATCAGTGGGGAAAGAGCTAAGGAGGCCTCGGAAGAGCCTGGGTGAGCCCAGAATTTCAGAAATCACTACATCTGCCTGAGCCACCCCTTGCTAGATGGAAAATAGGGAAAAGTGCAATATAGAGAAATTTGTTTCTTTTCACCTTAAGAGCAAGGGTTATTGGCACCCCGTTTGAAAAAAAAATAGAGCTGTTCACTTACTGGACAATAATGTCTAGTACATTTTTCAGAGCATCTCGCTAAGAATTCAACCATTTTAAAAAACTTTCAAATTACAGGCTTACTCACTAACATATGCCCAGTTCCTAGTATTCAGCTTGGCACACGAAATAGAGGCAATAAATACTTATTGCATAAATAAATAAAATGATGGGCTGAATATGTTAGAAGACATTTCCACGAAGAGTTCTGTAAATCCATTGAACAGATTATTACATTTTTAAGCATGACTTGCAGAGTAGGTTTTGGCACTTCGACAGCTATAGCTAATCTGTAATAATAACGTAAAATGAAAAAAAAAAAGGTGCCCCAAACAGCTCTCACAAAAAAAAAAAAAAAAAAAAAAGGACACTGGGAAATGTCCCTCAGGATTCAGTGACTACTGTCCATGCATCATGTCCCTGCTATAAACAAGACCAATGGCAGGCATTCACTGGATTTAGCAAATAGGATAAAATGAGGCATCCACTAATCTAAAAACTCACAAAGCTTTAAGCATCATTGAGTACACTGCAGTAGAGCAAGGGCCAGAAAGAAACATGCATAGCAAACTGTTCATCATAAATTTTCTCTTGCTCAGCACTAACACCACTTAACTGCAGATAAGATAAAGGTCCATAGAATTCAGCTTGTAAGAAGGTAGGAAACAGAGAAGGGGTAGCTTCATCCTTACTCTTTACAAGAATAACAGGGTCTATTGTATGAAAAAAATGAAAGTAATGAAACATGAAAATTCTGTGTAAAATCTTCATCTATATTCCATAATAATGGTTCTTTTCTCCGATCATCAGAAGTTTATTCTCAAGGAGAAATAGGACCGCAGCACCGCTACTCTGAGTTCATGACCTTCTCTGTAATGTGATTAATAAGAAAAGGCAGCGATACTAATGATTCGTCCAGATGCCTCAATAATGCCTGAAACGTTTTCCAAACACTCACTCTTCTGGAAAAAATTCTTCCTCTGGAATTGTCAGCTTCACACAGATCATAAATGTAATAGTTGAACAAAGTATGCAGACCATGACAGGCTAATGGTTTCTCAGCTGTGTCATGTACCGCGTAGGACTTCCAGAGACATCACCTACGTTTAAAGCCCGGCCTCACCACTCGCTTACTATGTGATCTTAACTAAGTTACTTAACCTGAGTGCCTCTATTTATCATCCATAAAATTCAACAACGTATTTGTGTTGTAACAGCACCCAGGGTGTTGTGTTAGCATTGCCTATTAAGCCTATGCTAGGCACAGAATAAACACTCAGTAAGTGTTTGCTGGCATTCCTGTGGCCTGGAATTTGGGATTTTTTTTCTATATAAAAGGAAAACAGGAAAAGAAGAATGGTTAGGAAAACAACTTTCCACTGACCGATGTGGAGACTCAAAGCCCCTCTACAAACCTATCTGTAAGACAAGACAAAAAGGCTCACCTGAATAATTTGATGTAATCCTTCAAATTTTTGCAAAATTTAAGTCTACGGCCATGCTACCCTGAACAAGCCCGACCCTGTCTGATCTCAGAAGCTAAGCAAGGTTGGGCCTGGTTAGTACTTGGATGGGAGACCACTTAGGAAGACCAGGTGTTGTAGGCATAAAAAATTTAAAAAATAAGGGATTGTAATCTGACAAGGTCCTTGCAATCTATGAGGTCAACCAAGGGTTGCCTCATATAAATAAATAAATACATACATACATAAATAAATGTTTGCAAAATTTAAACTGCCAACAATTAAATAACCATTGAAATTACATTGTCAAATGGAAAAATACTTATGCTGTTACATATGGAAAAGGAACAAAGAATATCAACTTGAACATATAGAAGGAAATCTATATATATTCTTAATTATTCATATATGAATATATCAAAGTGCTAACAGCAATAGTAAAGGGTTGAGTTGTACAATATAGCTGTTTTTTTAATTTTTCTCTTTGTACCAAATGCTATATTTGTACAGGAAAAAAAAAAACAATTAAAAAATGCAAGTCCCAGATATCACAACAACTTCACTTCTAATTTGAATAGCATTTTACAATTTGCCAAGGGTCACAATATTCGTTGTGTCATTTGCACCTCAAATAACCTCGTGAGTGTGTTAAACACAATACTCAAGTAAGACCAGGCACCTGAAGGTTAAAAGGGTCAAGTCACTTTCCACAGTAATGTGCTGAGTAAGGGAGGGGCCTGAGGCCAACCCAGGACTTGCTCACCAGGTTACAGTTCTTCCCATGAGGGCTCTCTGGTCCAGACTGGACCGGAATATTAGAATCCAAGGCTGTAGCTGCTTGTTAGTCACTGAGAAAAACTACTTTCCTGGGCTGCAAAATGAGTCTAAATAACACCATTTGGCATGGCCCAAATAAAGCACACATGTACACCCTCTTCCATCACAAACCAGGAGGTTTGGAAGGAATCTGAGCTAATAACACCGCCTTTCCTCCCTCCCTCCTTCCTTTCTTTCCTTCCTTCCTTCCTTCCTTCCTTCCTTCCTTCCTTCCTTCCTTCCTTCCTTCCTT
>CM053508.1:78189321-78258004 GCA_028627145.1 Eidolon dupreanum | reverse complement strand
GATGACGTGACATGAGGCATTCTCTGCTCCCGCCTCCAAAACCACTGTACTAAATGAGAGCAGCTCCCTCTCCCCAATGAAACCAGATCAGTTTTGTTCTCCAGCCAGATGTTTTGTAGGGGTTCTAGGACATCTGCTTTAAGTAAAAAACAAAAAAGTTAGCAATCTAGACAATAGGGAGCCAAAAAAGAACTACCTACAACATAGATAAACGTGTTCATGTTTTTAAAGTGTGGGAACAAAATCAGGATTCTGGAGAAAATAATTAAGAAATACGACCAAAGTGATGACACTTTAAAAATCCACAACAACATCTTTGAACTCCATCATTTTATATTGTGTCTCTTTAAAATTTATGGTTATAAAAAATTTTTTAAAACAGAGCCAGATTTACTAGGCCTGTAAAAACATACTGTTCTTATGATTTTGGCAGTAGATGACCTGGCTAGATTCACGCTGGGCTACGAAGATGAATTCCTCTGCATCTGGTTAAAATGCTTTTGACACTGTACATCACTCTGGCTGGCTGCACTGTCCTGGTCTCAGGTTATAAATAAGGAGCCATGTAAATCAATCCTAAACCCTTTAAACAAAGCCACAATAAAAAGAACTGCTTGGTATTCAGTGAATATAAGCCTCTCTAAATAAATCTTAAACTTAGCTTTGAATGAATCTATGTAAAGCTTGTGCAATACATTTTTTACAGGCCAAAAAGTAAATACTTAGTTTTCTCTTTATTCTTAAGCTTTCTCTTTGTCTCAATCTTGGTACAGAATATTCTTTTATACAACATTTCATAATTCTTTTACAAAGAAATCTCCAATACTTAATAACTACTTAACTTGATTAACAAAGAAAGCTTTAAAAAAATTCTCATGAGACGGTCTAAGACACAATAGCTCAAATTAAATGTGTTCCTCAAAATAATCTTCTGGAGTGCTTTTTAAAAGATGCAGGGGGAAAAGCCATAATTCACTTCACTAGTTTCAAAACAGAGCACTTCAGATCCTCTTTCCAAGAGCTTGAGTGATGGATGCTATGCAATGCGTGTCTTGCAAAACACATTCAACTAGTTCGAGTGCATGGAAAACTCCAGGATAATGAAAAGACAAGCCAAGACAAAGGAAAAAATAATAAAATGTATGTTACTGCTTCCAAAATAGCAACCATATAAAAGTAGCTTTTATGTGGCTTACATTTAAAAATATAGTATCATTTTAGGGTAGTATAATACAGTCAAATATAGCAGCGAGACAAAGTTATGGAAGCTAATGTTTAATAACACACTAACACTTTGGGATAGTCTAACGTGTCCTCAGTGCATGCTGTTTTCACATTGCATCACAGTAATTTAATCTTGTGAAATGTTTAGTATTAATTTCCATTTATCAGAAGAAAAAACTGAGGTACTGTAGGAATTGAGCACTGATACAGAAAGAAATCAAGTACAAAATTTTGTTGGAAGAGTAGAGTCCAGAAAGTAATGTTTGGAAAATATTATTTTGATTGTCTTGAACTGGAGAGAAAAAAAGCTTCAGGAGATCTTGATTCTTTTAAAACATAATCCTCTTCCTGAATCTAAATGAGATTGAGTTTAAATTAAGCTAAATAATGTTGCCAACATGAAAAAGAAATGAGGACAAGAAAAGAAGAAACCAAGACTACACCACTATTCATGGTTTTTTCTTCAATAAACACATGACTTAATTTGTTAAGATGCATTTTAGTTTTACCCCAAGGCTCCAAGTATTAGGCCACGTGAAAACAACAAGCTTGCTCATAACATGACATTCATGCACTAAGAATGTGACAGGAAATGACTTCTACATTTACCTCCACCAAATTACCTCCCTTCCCTGCTCCACCTGTCCCTTTCCAGGAGAGAGGCCCAGCTTTCTGTCCCTAAATCATCCACTTTTACCGCCATGACCTTGCATTCACTCAGGCTGTGTCACAACCTCAACACTTATTTTTTATGCTGCTTTGGAAGTATTGTCTAGCAATCTCTTATTTGGATGTCCCCTCCCTATTATTCTCTGAGAAGTGACGGTATTTAACTTGTTATGTATGTTCCATAGTGACCTGCACTGCATACAATCAGAGAATTTTTAACGCTGTAATTGAGCGTTATTTTTTTAAAATAACTCCTGAGCATTCTAACCATCAGCAGTAGCAGTGAATTATGATTACCAACTGAGCTCAACAGAATACTGCCCCTGGCTGGTCAACAAAGGGCTCTCATGGACCAACAGTGTGCCTGGTGAAAGAGAATGAGCTTAGGTGTAATTTTGATCCACGAGACCTGTGTTATTAAAGATAATAAAATCCTGAGGTATCCAAGGAAGCTCCAAATTTCACAATTCATATTTGTTTCATAGCACCTGGAAAGGCAAAAAAAAAAAAGTTCTAATCCAACGACTTCCTAACATGGCTTCTGTCCCACCTCTGACCCAAAGGCCATAATTGTAACCTCCTAGACAAAGCAGTTCTTTCCTTTTTGAGGTGGACATAAAGCTAGTTACAAAACTGATCTCATAAAGTGCTTCTGAGAGTTACTGGCAACAAAGCCCAGGAAAGTATTTTTGAAAAGTATTTTCGAACTAGGAGTAATAGCACTTTACTAGCTTTTCCACATCCTTAAAGGATGACCAAGAAGACTCAAAAGTGACTTGAGTCACTTCAGTTTTCAGAGGATTTGTATGAGGTCAGGTTAGATTTATATCGAACAAGGCCACACTAACCTCATTTCTTTTCCATTAGCTTTTTCTTACTTGGAGGGTTTCTTGGATGATTGGCTGACCTCATTCCCCTCCATCTTTGTTTTTTACCAGCTGTTGTATCATTTTTCTCCATCTTTATAAAGAGACCTAAGGGATGTGGCATTCTGGCAGAAAGATAAAAGGGACTTGCTCAGTCTCAAGTAAGCTAGTTCACGTGAGCCAGTCCATATGGAAAACTTTTATATAATTGCATATATGTGTAATAGAGTGCACGTTTTCATTCCTCTATTTTGAAGCATCCTTAATTTCAAAATTTTTTACCATAAAATACTATGTTAACATTTCTTCTTACATTGGCATTGGATAGCTTCATTTTCTTTGGAATCCGAACTTCCCATGAAATTGAATATTTGAAACTGCTAAAATGTATTAAGATTTCTTCTCTTAAACACAGAAATCTAATGAAAGAGAAAGAATACATTTAAAAGACAATCTGCCTACAGCCATGTCACCCTGAACAAGCCCAATCCCGTCTGATCTCGGAAGCTAAGCAGGGTCAGGCCTGGTTAGTACTTGGATGGGAGACCACCTAGGAAGACTAGGTGCTGTAGGCATAAAAAAATAAAAAATAAAAAATAAGAAATAAGGGATTGTAAGCTGACAAGGCCCTTGCAATCTGTGAGGTCAACCAAGGGTTGCCTCATCTAAAAAAAAAAAAAAAAGACAATCTGAATTTAAATAAATGAAATGAATATTTGTATGGCACTTTATAAGATACAATGTGATTTTATAAATATATCATTTAATCCTTTTTCTTAAGTACATTATTATTATTATTATTATTATTATTAATTATCTCCACTTCAGATATAAGAAAATAAAATATAAGGTAGTGAGTAATGGAATGGAGCGGAAACTCGAGTACGGCCAATTTTAAATCTCATACTCTTTCTACTACATTATGCTACTTCATGTCAAAATATAAATGAATAGCTGTAATAACAGCTAACCCTTACTGAGAAGTTTATAGAGGTGTTAGTGGTAGCTTAAGCACTTGAACTGCATTATTTCATTTAAGTCTCACAATAGCTCTGTGAGGTAAGAACTGCTGCCATCCCAATTTTACAGATGAGGAAACCAAGGCTCAGAGAGTCTAAAGAATTTCCCCAGCTCGCACAGCTAAGAAGGAGCTAATGGACTCAGATTCTAATCTGAGGGACATGAAATGCATGGTCTGAACCATGAGACATACTGATTGTGGGGTACGAGGAAATATTTACAATAACAAATTCACAAACAACAAGATAACTTGAATTGTGTTGTAGAAATGTACAACTTGCAAATAAAAACCTCCCAGAAAGTAGAGATTATGTGTTATCGACATACGCATAACAGATTAAAATCTAATTCAGTCCATACAGACCTACTGCTCAATGTTTATAGATTCAAGCATCTGAGTAAAGCCATCCTTATTATCCTACTTCCTTCACCAGTTTCCTCCCTATTTCTTCTCAATAGAGTTGTCTGTGCTTATTCCAATTTCTCCCCTCTCATTTTTTCCTAAAGCCACCCCTGCCCCCCACCCATATCAGGCTCTGGCTCCACTTTTCCACCAAAAACATTAGTGTCAAGATCGTCCGTGACCTCAGGGTTATTATATTCCATCTCAGTTCTCAGGGCTCACCTTACGTTAGCCCTGAGCAGCATGTGCCAGGTGTCACTCTGTTCCCTGGGTACCGCCTTCACTCGGCTTCCAGGGTTCCCCACTCTGCTGACTTTCCCCACCTGGCCAGGCCCTCCTCAGTTCTCGGAGCCACAGTTTTCCTTTTCCTTGACCTCTTCATTTTGGAGCAGCCCAAACAAAGGTTGGGCCTTGGAATTCTCTTCTGTAATGACACTCATTTCCTTGGTGAGCTCATCCAGTTTTATGGCTTTACATATTATTTATATGGTAATATCTTCCTAATTTATATCTTCAGCTGAGCTATCTCTCCTGAACTCCAGACTTGAATCAACTGCCTGTGTATATGACTAACAGATCTCAAACTTAGCACATCTAAAACTGAACGCCTATCTTTTTCATAGCTTCTTCTTCTACCTCTAGTATCTAGAAAATCACTAACACAATTTAGGTGCTCAATAAAATGGGTGACTTGGATAAACAGATACAGCCCAGTCAGATGAACATGAGCCTCAAAAGGTGAATGGTGCTCAGTCAAGATTTAATTCCATCACCAGCCCCCATAACCCAAGTCAGCCCCCCAGGCCTGACAACCAAAGAGGATGACTCTGGCTGGCTCACACTTGAGCTATGGAAATGGAGCTGGCACTTGTCCTTAGCATCTACTTTGAAAATAAGGACAATGCTACCTCTGACCTTAAAGAGTCGTTCATCACAGGCATCCATGTGCAACACACAGCCATGAAATAGATGATGACATGGACCACGGCGGATGTATCTGCACCTGAATGATTATGCCTAAAATAATTATAAAGTAATGGTCAAAAATCCATATAAGCCAAATTAAGAATGTGTTTCTAGAGGCTGGGGAGAAAAAAATGGTGTTCATCCCTCTGGTGACCAAATTAAAGTTGTGACGGAAACAAGGAGCAGCAGCAAGGAAAATCGCCTGGGATCTAGATGAACAAGCCATACAACTAGGGAGAAATCCAAGAAATCACCCTGCAATGGCAGAAGGTAGGATGGGGCGAGGACGCAGGGCTGCCCGGTCCCCAGCGGCTGAGTGAGACGGAGGCTGCGGCAGCGGCAGATGCCTCTTAAAGGGGCCGTGTTCAAGAGCCGATTTACCCGGTGATGGACCTGCTGGCTCTGAGCACCAGTGCCCATTCGGCTGCACGCAGGGAGCACTAGGGACTGACGGAGACACTGCTGGAGTTAGGGCCGAGGCAAGACTTGCTCTGTACAGAACTGCCAGCGGTATCCATTGTTCCATTGAGCCCTCCCCCCGCCCAGTGCCCCAGATACAGCGTCACCATAGCTGTGATGTCATCAAACTGTGTAACAGAGGTCATTCTGCCCAGAGGATTCCCTGAAACCCCGCCTCCTCCGACCCGGGCCCCACCCAAGCCACATCCAGGTGTATCCTCAGCGAGTCAGATGCTCCTTGCTGAGACTCACACTGAAGGCAGCTGGCCTCGGTTTCTGGTGTGGCCTTTTGAGGCAACTATAAACACAACATCTGTGGATTACTTGCTGAATCTTAACAGGTAGCCCCTGGAGGGGCACAGGCTTAGGCTAAATTTGGCCTGCAGCTGAAGCCCTCTCAGGACTGTGTACCTGAACACCTACTACACAAAGCCACACTAATAAGACCAGGAGACTTAGAAGCTTAGCTTAATACATAGAAACAGACACTGAAAGGCAGTCAAAATGGGAAGACAAAGAAGCAGAAACCAGATGAGAGAACAGAACAGAGATCCAGATATAATGGAGTCAGGTAATCTAACAGATGCAGAGTTCAAAACACTTTATAAAGATGCTCAATGAACTTCTGGGCAGTAAATTCGGTGAGAACTTTAACAAAGAGGTAAAAAACTTAAAAATGGAAATGTAAATTATAAAAGGGAACCAGTCTGAAATGAAGAACACATTATCTGAGATGAGAAGTATATTAAATGGAATAAACAAAAGAATAAACAAAGTGAATAAAGAAAAGTATCAAATGGCCTATCTAGAGGACAGGAAAGCCAAGGACACACAATCAGAATGGTAAGAGATAAGATGCTAAAACTATAAAAATAATTTAAGGAGCATATGGGACACGATTAAGGGTCCAAATATCCATCTGATCGGTGTAACTGAAGGAAATCAAGATGCTGAACAGCTGTTTGAAGGAATAATGATGGAAAACTCCCCTAATATGGTGAAGGAAATGGACATAAAACCGCAGGAAGCTCAGAGAATTCCAAAAACCAGGGATCCAAAGAGGCCCACACCAAGATACATCATAATTAAAATGCCAAAGGTTATGTACAAAGAAAGAATATTAAAAGCATCAAGAGAAAAACAGATAATTACTTATAAGGGAAAACCCACAAGATTGGTAGCTCATTTCTCAAAAGAAACTATGCAAGACAGAAGGGCTTGGCAAAAAAATATTCGACAGGATGAAGACCCAGAATCTATAACCAAGAATAATTTATCCAGCAAAGCTATCGTTTAGAGTTGAAGGCCAGATAAAGAGCTTCCCAGACAAAAAATAAGCTAAAGGAATTTATCACCACTAAGCCAATATTACTGGAAATGTTGGAGGGACTTCTTTAGGAAAAAAAACATGTATCAAAAACAGGAATAAAGAATGGTAACAACTACATTTCTATCAATAGGTATCTCAAATGGAAAAGAATTAAGTGCTCCAACAAAAAGATAGGGTGGATGAATGAAAAGGAAAACAAGACCCCTACATGTTGCCTATAAAAGACTCGCTTAAGATTAAAAGACACACACAGACTACAAGGAAGGGGATGGAAAAAGATATTGCTTTGATGGACCTAGAAGGTATGTAAGTCAGATAGAGAAAGATAAACTATATGATTTCACTTACATGCGGAATCTAAGGAAAAAAAAAGAACAAACCAATCAAAAAGAGATTCACAAATATAGTGGATGATTCGGTGACGGACAGAGGGGAAGGGGCTTTGAGGGGGCTGGGAGAATGGCGTGAAAGGTTAAAGAAGTACAAATTAGTAGCTGATGCATGGTCACGGGGATGGGGAGCACAGCATAGGGAATGTACTTAGCATGAATACACTGGCTAGGTGGAGGGTCAGGGGAGGGAGGGAGCAATTGGGGGGATCATTTTACGAACCATATAGATGTCTAACCAGTATATTGTGTACTTGAAACTAATTTAAATAAACAAACAAACAAACAAACAAATAAATAAGAATGTGTTTCTATAAAAACTACAGTATCTTGCATGTCGATATGGAAAATTGGTTCCAGTTTTGGGGTAGTTTTTTCAATCAGACTGACCATTTGGTTGCGGTGTAAGTTCATGTATTATGATTGCTTCTATTTCCAACTGGTACATTAGCAAATGTAGATCAGACACATTCTGACATCAGTGTCATACTGCCACACTGATTTGCAAAGATCAACAGTCAGCTTCCTTCCGTGATTGTCCACTGCTAAATTTAACAAAGAAAATAACATTGCAGCAATAGATTCTCTTTGTTGAATAAATCGTTGACATCAAGTGACTGATGAAATAGCGACGAGAACCTAGATGCTCTGAAATTCTACACAACCGTCAGTGCCCATAAGTGCCTATACCTAAGCAAAACTGTCAGATAATAAAGATCAGGAAAACTCATCGTAACCCTTCAGGCTGAAAATCAAGATGGAGGACCCACTTGAACAAGTGCTAAGATTCCCACTGCCTGTCACTGCCAAGAATGAAGTCACTCGGTAGCAGACTCACAGCTCCTATGCTTTGTGCAGCAAAGGCTGCTCCTTAGCAACCAATGCCGACAATTGCGTTCCCAAGGAAACCAGAAAGCCCAATTTATAAAACTATGAAACAAAGCAACTGTAAAGGCAACATTAGACACAGAAGGTAACTCTATTCTTATCATTGCTACTGAACTCCTGCCAGTGAAGTGGCACAAATATTTTATTTTTAAATGTTTAAAGATTAAAACGAATTTTTTAAGTTTACAACATCACCCCTGTCCTCTGCATCTTTCAGAAAAAGAGTAGCAAATACATTTTTAGGATTTGAATGAAGAACAACAATAAAAATTTCCTTTTTTTAAACAAATAGATGGTTCTTAAAGGTGAGGAATATTTTTAGAATCATCTGCAAAGTATAAATTCCTTCCAGATCACAAGCAGAATTCTATTGATTTCATTCCTGTAAAAAAACAAGTACATATATCTGCCAGTTTCATTTCCACTAGTTCTTATGCACTACTACTATGGCTTTCTGAATAAGAGTTTTCTTACGTACAGGGAAATGGGAACACAGAATAAAAGAAAAATATGAATGAAGATGAAACCAATAAAACATAGATATTAATATGAGCTATAATGACTAAATTGTGAAATCAAGCACATGTCATATGCCACCAACTGCCTTATGACTTAGAGCTCTCAAACAATTTTATAAAGGCATATGAATGAATCATTTCTATGAAAAATGTCTATTGTCTGCCTCATAAGATAGATCACCACTTCTTTATTACAGAGCCTTGGGTGAGATATTTAACCTATGAGCTTCAAATCTTTATCTGTAATGTGGATACAATTAATAAGAATTAAATGAGGCTGCATGAATAATAGACAAAGCACAATGTAAGCACTTTATAAATGCTGGTGCTATCTTGTTGACCCCCCCGCCCACAATATATCTTGATTTTCTTATCCTCATCGCGCTTTTTCAAACCCATGACTTCTTTTTCTTAAGAGTAAATACAAAGAATAGGAATTGCTGCATAGAAAAATAAAATGTTTAACAAAGAGAAAATTATGTTTCAAAATTTATGGAAAGAAACACTGAGTGAGATAAGGTTACCAATTCAGTATGTTAATAATGTGAAAGATGGCATATTTCCCTTGTCTCTTTGGAACAGGTGGAACTTGCACTAGTATTTATGGGCACATTCACAACTGTCACATACCTTATTTTCAAATATCATCTTTACTTCCTTAGTCTGCCTTATTGAGTGAAACTAATTCCTGAAAACTGCTGACAGCTCAGGTGTCAAAAACAATCTGAGAATTAAGGCAAGTAGTCATTTGCTGAATTCCTGAGAAAGCCCTGACTGCACTTGAACCCTCCTTCTGCCTCTGCTATTGTGTGCCATTTGGATGACATAGGCCTGAGAATTCTTCTGTGACATATTTTAACAGAAGGCAACTTTTCAAACCTGGTTCTCCCTGGCAGAATATAAAAAGACCCCAGTTCTCATATCAGCAGAGAAATTAGATGGAGTTTAATGATTTGCTGACACCTCGTGATCTGTGCAGTGCCATTCCAGATGCTAGGGAACAAGGAAGACCCAAGAATAATAGAAGTTTCTATTTGGGAGGAACTTAGAAGAATCTAGTACAGTTCTCTCTCAGTGGGGAAATCCCCATTTAGCGGTGGGCTGTCATTGGGCTTCCCCAGCTCCTGTACGAACACTCTCCCGAGAGTGGGAAGTTCCTGATCCAACAGCAGCTCGGAAGGCTAGAAGTTCAAATCGCACCTGTGCCCTATACACCACATGGGTCATGTCAACCCATTAGTCCTGGCTCTGCCCTCTGAAGCAACACTGTCCAGTACTTCTACATGACGCCCCCTCAGATGTTTGGAGATGGTCATCCTGTCTTAGAAAGGATAATGGACCAACACCCAGGTTATAATTCCCTCTGTCATGTCTTCATAAAAATAATCTCAAACCAACCACTTAACCCTTTTAACCTTGTCTCCTTTGTCTATAAAATAAAAATAATAAACCTATGGAGAGGAGAAAGGGGGAGGAGAAAGAGAGGGGAAGGAGGAAAGGCAGCCAGAGGAGCAGAGAAAGTGACGGCACTTACTAAACACAGTACCCACACTTCTCCAAGTGCCAAGTGGGTCTCACTAGCCAGCGAAGTACTCACTACGTCCTGTCAGGTTTTACAGATGGATCCACCCAGACTTGCCCAAGGTCACACCAGTATTAACTCTTAACCACTATGCTTTACCTCCTCTTCATATCTCATGTGCTTTGTTCCCCAAATGGTGACATATTTTGTAAACATAATTATTTTCCAGCCTAAACAATCCCAGATCATCAACTACTCTTCCTGTAATTTAGATTTAAGAAGTCTCAGCAATCTACTTGCCCTTATTCGGATGCACAATAGATTACCAATGTCCACCTAGAAACAGGTGGTTGAGACAATTCAGTAACTGTCTACTGAGAAGGTATTAATTACTGACCACTCTATGGCACTGAAGAGAATAGAGATGAAGAGACAGCCCTCATCCTCAGGCAGCTAAAAGTCTACGAGCACAAAAGACACATAAATAGGCAAAAATAATATAAAGAAAATTGCTAAAGTCACAAGCAAAGTGCAATGGAAGAAAGTCGAATGAGGGCCAAATGCGCCTGGCACTGCAAACATGGACTGCTCCCCTGGAGGAATACAATGGGACGGTGGCCTCTCACCTTACTGCACGTGTCCTGGTCTGTGTTTGCCCTAACGTGTCATAATACACAGTCAGTTCATTCTGGTTAACAAAATTCATGTTATTTTCCTTTGAATTAATAATGCCAAGCTATCGCCCTAGCCAATACTTGCATAATTGATATTAGGGACATAACTGGAGAACTTGCAATGTCACAAACATTAATACAAATTTGTGAGCTCTGACCCACCATTTTAGTGTGTCATAATCATCTGATTCTCTCACTAACCAGTACATTAGTAAGATAAGTATTATGGACCAAATGTTTGCAACTCCTCAAAATTCATATGCTGAAGCCCTAATCCCCAATGTTATGATATATGAAGGTGGAGACTTTGGGAAGTAATTAGTTTTAGAAGAGCTCATGAGGATAGAGCCACCATGATGAGATTAGTGCCCTTAAAGAAGAGACACTAGAGAGATGATCGATCTCTCTCATACAAGGCAGCTGCTTGAAAATTAGGAAGAAGGCTCTCATCAGACACCAAATCTGCTGGCACCTTGTTCTTGGAGCTCCCAGTCTCTGGAAAATGTTCATTGTTTAAGCCACCCAGTCTAAGCTATTTTCTTATAGCAGTCCAAATGGAAGCACAATAAAGCATATCACTATGTCTTCTTCAAACACACAGAGACCGAAGTATGTCTCTAAACAATGCTCACAGCATCAAGGCCTGGAGTGAAGGCTCTACAAGTTGGCAAAGATTTGTTGTTTAGAATTCTTCAACCAGGTAGAAATCTCCCACTAAGCTTTCGTTTCAATCATAAGAAGAATAATTTAATACCTTATCAAGCTATTATTAAAAGTGGTTAAATAGGGTTCCTGGACCCAATTCCAATGGGTGTGTGTGGGCGGGGGGAGGATCACACACCAACAAACAATTCTCAGATTCCAGTAGGGTGTCCAAGAGTTCAACCCAATTCTGACACTACCTACCAGCATCAGATTCCACAGATTAAAGGTTCAGACCTACAAGTATTCCCCTACCCCTTTTTCAGATGGCAGGTGAAGGCATAGGATGTTATTTCTGACTAACTGGTTATAAATCAGAGGTTCCCATGGCCCCTGCTTCAGATTCCATTAATTTGCTAGAGCAGCTCACCACGCTCAGAGAAACATTTTAGTTACTAGATCATGGGTTGATTATGAAAAGGTTTAACTCGGGAAAAGCCAGATGGAAAAGGTACATAGGGCATGGTTAGTGGGAGAGGGCGCAAAGCTCCAACTCTTTTCCAGGCAGCCATTCTCCCTAGTCTCCATGTGTTTACCAACCACTGGATGCTCTCCAAATGCTCTCCTCTGGGTTTTTATGGATGGTTCATTACACAGGAATGACTGATTAAATCACTAGTCCCTGGCAATTGATTCAACCTCCAGCCCTTCTCCCTCCCCTGAGTAGGGGGGACTGAAAGTTCCAACCCTGTAATCACGTAGTTGGCTCCTTGGCAACCAGCCCCCATCCTTAGGCGCTTTCCAAAAGTCATCTCATTAACATAACAAAAGATAGTTTTATGGCTCTCACCACTTAGGAAATTTTAAGGGTTTCAGAATCTGTGGGCTGAGAATTGTGGACAAAGACCAAATATCTATGAGAAATATATTTTGGCTATCTGAATGAGCAAAACATATTTCTTATAAATTACAATATTGCAGCGGCCTACTAGTTGAATACACTGAAAAATTTGGGGGTATTGGAGAGATGAACTCTCTGTAAACGAAGTATCTGACGACTGGAGCCAATGGATGATAAATCATCACAAACTGCAAGCAGAGTGCTGATGGAAATGTAAAGTCAGGCTAGCTTTCCCAAATGGCCTTATGTTATGTGAACTTAATTTTGTGATAGCGAACATTAATACAGTTGTTACGATGCATGCAATTTTATATATGTGAATCATTTCATATGAGAAAAATTAGGCTTGAATTTTTGTGAATTTTGCATTTTGACTAGGTCTTGTGGAAGGCATCCTTCCTATAAAATATGGTTCATTGCACTTAGGGAAAGCTGTTTGGAGATGAAAATGCAGGGCATCATGGATAATTCAGAGAAAAGGGGGAGAGTAGTCAGGGAAACAAAGTAAACAAAAGAATAGGACATGGCATCAAAACACATTACATAAAGGGCCTGTGTTTCTCACTGCGGCAGCAAAGCCCAGGTGCTACATGGGTAGAAGTGGGGTCATGTGAGGGCGGTTGTGGAAAAGCCTAGAATGTTACTCTGTGGAGCTGCAATAGGTCCTTGATAAAGGAAAGTGAGGCAGGACAGGTAGCCTAGGGGTTGCCCCTCCCCCTCCAGGATGTGGCTCTGGGCTCTTTTCAGCCCTTTCACTGTTTCAGTCCCCAGAGAACAAGGGAAACAAGCCAACGTGGTCCTGTCCAGTCTGGCTGCCATTTTGATGGAGACCTGACCTTTGGCTAATTACGATATCATTATAGTCTCATCTGCACTGCAGCGACTGCGGCTCCCATCATGCACCTGACACCACGACAGTTCTGGAAACACCAAAAAGGAAGAAAGAGCAGGAAACCGAGCTCCTTGCCTACTGTGAGGAGACAGAGAGGTTAGGGCAGCACCCTGTTTCCAGGCCCTTCCCCCAAGAAGAACAAAAGCCCATAATCCAGATATCTTTGGCGTGACTGGTCTCTGAGTTTAATCGCGATTTCCTTAAGTGTATACTTTCACTTCAAATAAACCTTGTGCTTTCCTGCTTGATGTTTGTCTTGTCTACGAATTATTTCTGGAGACATAAAGACAAGAACCGGAGCTCCAAGTTGAGTCCTCTCTAGATGTCCTCACCAAACTCTCCAGCAACAAAAAGATCTAAAAGCCATGGGCAAAATGGAGGCTGATGCAGCCCCTCAAGACTCAAATCACTGATAGTGGTAATGAAAAACAAAAAGAAACTGCATGAGGCTCTAGAAAGCCTTAGGAATTTAACAGGAAGAGTAAGTAGAGAAAAGGAAAAGTTAAGATAACCTAAGTTTTAAGGAACAGAGTACTCTCTACCAACAACACCGTCAAGAATATTGTTTTAATTGTCACAATTTTTAACAAACTCTTCCAAGCATGGAAAGATCCTCCATCAATAGCTGGAGAGATACAGAAGGAAAGCTATAAAGAGATCATTAATGAAGGTAGGAGGTAGGTGAAATGGATGAAGAGAGTCAAAAGGTACAAACTTCCATTATAAGACAAAGAAGTTTGGGGTTGTAATTCACAGCATGGTGTCTATACTTAAGAATACTGTATCACATATTTGAAACTTCCTAAGAGCACTGTAGAGCTTAAAAGTTCTCACAACAAGAAAATGTAACTATGTATGGCGATGGATGTTAACTTACTGTGGTTTCAAAATATATACATATATCAAATCATTATGTTGTATACCTAAAACTGACAATGTTATGAGTCAATGTTATCTTAATTTTAAAAATATGCTAGAGAAGCTTGTCATTTAAAGGGAGATTAGCACGAATTCTTTTGAAATATAAAGAATCACTAATTTTCTTTATGACCATATCTGGATTTTCAGGTACTGAATTTACATAAAATAGGGCACAAGTTTATATAAATTTGAAGAAAGAAGTCAGTTAAAATACTCCTACTTATCTGCTTCTAGAATTAAAAATAAAGATGCTCTTAGCAAGCTTTGACTTGTAATCTTACTCCTTCGTAAATAAAATATCTTTCCTCATTTTGTGAATGTCAATTCATAATCATTTAAATGAGTCACACATCTCTCATAAATTCTTATCTGGTATTATTCCATGTCATCTGGTATATATTTATTCATAGACCTATTAACCAAAATTTTCCCTTTACTCATTCAAAAGATATTTTCCAAAATTAGTTTAATGAGAGGCTTGTATACAGAGAGAGAGACAGAGAAACAGAGACAGAGACAAAGAGAATCAGAGACAGAGAGACAGAGAGAATTAAAAGCTACTAATCTGTAATGTTGCACATAAAAGTAATACAATGACCTTATCCAATGCATGGGTAATTACGAATTACCCAATGTGTTTGGGAATTATGAATTTTTCAGATTTTAGAAAAATAGCACAGTACAGATATCACGCATTACTTGTACCTACCTGTAGCATCTGTGGTAGTTTCCCATGGCCAGCACATTACTAATTCTGCAGCGACATGCACATAGATTCACATTAGGTGGGATAAATATGACTGTACAATTGCCTGGCCTCAGCTAGGGTCAGGTTTTATGAAGAAATGAGTAGTGAAAACATTTCTGTTTCTACAGCTTTGTGGGATTAGGAATAGCAGGAAAGGATTGTGGGTCCATATTTAAGGTGATTGAGAGTTAATGAGGAAGGAAGAAAGAAAAGGATGACCAGGACTGACTAGCCAGGTGGTACAGTGGAGAGACATAAGAAGGAAAACAAAAAGATAAATGAAACACCATAAAAAACAAGAGAATATGACATCATGGAAGATCAAAGTGGAAAGATCAAGTTAGAAATATCTGTTACTGTAAAAAAGAAATCAAAATGTAGGAATTAGATAAGAACTAAAGAAGAAGCTTCTAGTCCCTCTTGAGTTCTCATACATAGGTCTAGAAGGTTATAAACAATCAGGAAATAGTCATCAAGGTCAATAACATTTTGAATCTGTCATGTCAGTTTCTTTTAATGGTCTAAAATGCAACTACTAGCTTTTTCCAGATAGTACCCCATACGGTAGGTACTTCAGTCTATATCAATCTTAGTCTAGAATATTCTATATAGAAGTAAACAATTTATTATTTCATATATGTATATATGTATATGAAATAATATGACTTCTAATGTTTAGTTTTACTTAACCTCAGACACTGATCTAGAACATAATGTTACCAGTGAGATTTTCACAGATGTTTTTGCCCACATACAGCTTTTACTTTCACCTTCTTTTTCTAAAATAAGGAGTACCTTTCTGTGTTTGGGAAGAAAGTGAGTAGACTAAATCTAGTGGTTCTGAACCAGGGATGATTTTGCCCCACAGAGGATATTTGATAATGTCTGAAGAAATTTTTGATTGTCATAACTGGAGTGGTGGTTCTACTGGTATCTAGCAGGTCGAGGGCATGGATGCTGCCACACACTCTGTACCGCACAGGACAGTCCCTTTCAACAAAGACTCATCTGGTGCAAAATGTCAATGACACAAGGGTGAGAAACTCTGCTTTAAATAATTACGTGCATAAGTGTTTGGTAGAAGCTCTCCGTCACTCACATCACTAAATAAGCATTTCAATGTATATAAAAATTTAGTGCAACATTGTTAAAATAGTTAAAATGAAAGCAACTTTTAAGAGGAAAAAAATCGGAATTAAATAATTATTAACATAATGAAGCTAAGAACTCAATTTGTCTCAAGTATATTTTTGCTCAAATTATTCCTTTTTCTAACACCTCATTTATGCAGTTTAATATCATAAAGGCTTACAAAAATAATGTGAATTTTGAAGATGCAATCTCATTACTTAGTGCACTATTAAATAACTTTGAGGCCAGATTATAAAAAGATCTAATGAAGCAGCAAAAAATTAAAAGTCACATACTTTTTTAAAAAATTAGAAATGCTGAAAACTTACAAAGATCACCCACAGTTCAAAAGAACAGAGAACTAACAGCGTGGCTTTGAAATGCAGATTTTAATAGTTTTAATTTAAAAGTCATATTCAGAAAGTGTGGCCTTAAAAAGCATATACTCACTTCAAAGAAATGGCATTCTTGGAAAGTTTCATTGTTTTGGAATTCTAACCTTGTCTAGGAAGAAAGCACTAGGAACTACCATCTCTACCTCATCCACACATCCCCAACACATACCACACACACACACACACACACACACACACACATCTCACAATTTCCAAAGGGTTGCATCAAGCCATTGCTTGAATATGATCTCTCAGTTCTTTCAGAAAAAATAACACTTATTCAACCCAAGTAGAAAGACTGCAGAAATTAAGCAGAAAGACTGATTTTCACAGGCATTCTAAGGAGAAAACTTGGTTTTCCTTTAACATTCCATTTGCTCTAGTCACCTGGAGTAGGGAACAACAATGCTCTCAGGCCAAAATGATTTGAAGACAACTGGTAGTCCACCAACAGCAGACAATGGGTAAGCACTAGCTAATGAGGGTGGAGAGGCTTACAGTCTGCCCCCGCTAGATAATCTTACCTCCAGCATTGCTATGTTAGCAATTACTTGGGCATGTCAGTTAAATTCTCAAAAAAAAAAGTGTGCACAGATGAGCCATATTCCTCAGAATCACTGCATCAAGAAAGCCCAATGGTGCCACCAAATACTTTTTCTCCTAGAACATGAGAGACCACACTAAGGAGCAGTTTCCAAACCTCACTGAAATGGAGTTGGCAGAAGGTACCAAAGTTGCAAAAATATTTGCATATAAAATAAAGACTCAGGGCCAGGTTTAGACCAAAACCTGAGCCAGATGAACCCAGCCGCCATCTAGCATTTTCTCTTCTGCATCCCTCCCGGTGCTGCCTTGCTCCCTGGTGGGCAGAAGGGAATACAAGCAGATGGTCACAGTCAGAAAAAGGCAATAGTTGACTCAGAAACCCAGCTCCTGATGAGTCAAAGTTATGGTTCCAGGGGATGGGCTCTGACAACAGAAGTTGCTTCTTTAAAATTTTTTTGAGCAGAAGACTCTCTGAAATCTCAGTTGAATTCCCCAACCACCTGCTCAGTGTTAAACAATGTATCTACACATTCCAAACTGATATTTAAAGGTCCTTACAGAAGGACAGTCAAAGAGTAAACAATCCATCCTTCATTAGGCCATAAGAAAGCATCTTATTTAAGGAGGAAAATACTAGGTTATCTTAATAAATCAAGATGGCGATCTCTAGTCCTAAATGGTCTCTGTCAGAGTCTTTAAGTCCTTAGGTCAGTGACCTCAAAGGCCTAGGAAGTTCTCTAAAATACACTGAAATTGTCTAGTTGGTTTTAACTGATCCATGGGTTCAAGTCTCTGCAGCTTCTCTTCCATTTTATGATGAAATACTCTGTTGGATCCCTCATCAGCTCAACCCCAGTCCCTAATCTGGCAGGTTGCTAGTAGGTTGCTTATGGAAAAAATGGAGTGGCAGTCACCATCCAGAGGATAATAACAAAATTTTAAATGGCTATAATAAAGTGTTCATGCTGTCAATTTATGTCCAGGCAATCATCAAAACATAAATACTGTAAACCTTACAAATGAGACTCAACATGGACTGGATTCTAAGAAATATACGATTGTATTGTTCACATCCCAGCCAATCTACAGTATCATCATATAATAAACGATCTATGGAAACCACCCAGAAACCATATTTTCCCTTGAGTTTTCCCATTCAGTTTTTTTTAACACAACAAATATTCATTAAGGACCCACTGTGTGCCGTTCACTGTGGTACTTAGCAGCTAGGCCTCTTATGTCTACGCTTGGTCTTATAAGGTAGGGATGGGAAACTTGCTTCTTTAAGATGCTCTGGGCATTCCACTAAGCGCAAGACTAGTGAGGGATATTTGCAGGTTCCAAGTCAATGGGTTCATTTCTTCCTGGAGTTCCTCTAAGTTTCTCAGTCGCTATTTTTGTAACTAATAAGAATGTGCTAGAAAAGTATAGATGGATCAAATTGAGATTTCCCTTTCTCAAACAACAGTGTTAATCAAAAGGAAAAAAACTAGATTTAATTATCTCTTGACATTAAAAATAGACGAGGCAAAGAGACACTTAGGATTAGACCATCACAAAGAAAAAGTCAAATAATCCCCAAGGCACTCAAAAAATACACAGAAATGTCAGTAAACATCCCTGAGTGGCTTTTCCCAGGCAGAATGAAGACTGAGGAAAAACACTAGATGCAAGCATTGCCAGACAGTAGCTAGGTTCATCTTCTTCCATTTCCTTTTTCCCCAGTTAATGATTCTTGGTGTTAGGAACTGAACCACAATGGACAATAGCTCCATGTTTGATTTTTCAAATGATTGATATATGTCACTGGACACACAGGGGTCAAATCTTGCACAAATCTTTCAAAAATCTTTATGTGTAGCCTGCAGAAAGAAGTGGCTAAAAGGTAGAGGTGAGAAACAAACTTGAAGATTTGGAAGTCATCTCTGAAGCACGAAGCTGACAGCACGGAAGTGGAAGGAACTTATAAAAGCGGGGGATAAAAGCCAGGAACTGGAAATAGTTATTCTATTTCAAGATTTGTCTTACAGAACTGTACTTTACAAGACGTTAATTACACTCATGAAAGCTACAATCACCCTGCCATTATCTACATCCCCACTACATCTCTATTAGAAAGACCACCTACAGGAGATTAGTGTGCCACATGAAGAAAAACGAACAACAAACAATGTGTAAAAACTGGTGTGAGAGCGACAAGCCAATACAAAAGGGTATTCATGACTTTTGGTTACCTGGCATCTAGTTTAGTTTTTTAAAAACTATTCCTAGGAGATATATATCTATGTATCTATATATCTATATATATATCTATATACATATAGATATATATATAGAGAGAGAGAGATTAGATATATAGATATAGATATATAGATATAGATATAGATATACACACATATATCACTTTCCCATCAAAAATTAATTATCATTCCATTTTTTCAAAAAAATCATGTGAGTATAAATCAAGATGAAATTTTGAAACAAAACTACCCTACAAATAGCTATCATCTGTCAAGGAAAACAAATGTCTTATTTTCACCTTATTGCCAAAAATAAATTGTTAATAACTAATGTTTTCTTTAAGTATCTACTCTCTCTAAGAATCCAACTAAGATATGATAAAAATGTGTGGTCTCCCAAACATAATATTTTATCAATATTTTAAAATAATTTTTATCTTAAAATTATGTGATTAAAAATACTTATTTTTTTTCCTGTTGGAGAAGTTTGAAACAAAACCTATGTGCTCTAAAAGTTGTATCTGGATACTTTTATGTTTTATCTTTATACTTAAAATACATTTATTGTGAAGAAATTAAATGATACAAAATAAACGAACCCTTTATAGACTCTGATCCCACTTTCTCAGAGGTAACATCTCATCAATTTGTCGTGGTGTTTTCTAAACCTTTTTCCATAATTTACATGATCCATAATATTTTTTTCACTGTGAAGGAAAGTATACTGCACATATTCTGTACATTGCTTTAGTAAAGGTAAAAATTACCGATGGTAAACAAAGGTCAGAAGTCGGCTCTGTACCACTGCCCTCAAAAATCCATCCAGAATAATCTTCATTGCTCCAACCATAAAGTTCTCATGACTGCTCAGGTTTGCCATAATTCACCCTATCATTGCCTACGACAAATCAAGCCCCTAAATTACTGCATGCTCTTCTTTGTGACTGAGGAAACAACTACCGGTATCTGAATGTCATCAAGGGAAATTACAATTTGGGGTCAACCAAGAAAGCCACCATCTGCCTTCAAGCACCAGCAGCTTGCTAGCTGTTATGGAGGGTCTGAGAGGACAAGGTGAGGTAGCCCAAGGGCGTGTCACGGGTGCTACAGTGCTGACTCCTGTCAGTCTTTCTTTGGATTCCTATTTTCTTGGTGCTTTGGCAAGTCTGAATAGACAAATAGGAACCCAACCAGAATATTTTGTTTGCATTTTGTCTATTTTTAATGAATTGCCCAGAATAAAATACATTACTTTGGGGAAGGAATATTTAAAGAAAAAGCTTCTCTCAACCCAAATCTTGTAGCTCTCAGCACAAACTTTGACATTTTTAGTAAGAATTACTACCATTACTACTATCATCCACATGAGATATACAATGCTCACTCTTCACTGGCTACAGTTTGATTTTCTCTCCCGTTTTCTTTCCTCCCCACTCAACTCAGCAGCCAGGGTCACTGTTTCCCCATCTGACATCCCTGTTTGCCAGTTATTGTCATTATTTAATTAGTTCCTTCAACTAACCTACCTGCGCTAGCCCTCTGGAATCCATATCTGCACAACCTGGATCCCCTGGGTTCCAGAACATCTCACCTGAACGCAGGTGTTGGGACAAAGCACACACAGAGAGAGAATCAGTCCCCAGGGAAGTCTGCATAAGATGACCTCAATGTCTCCCACTTTAGCTGAAAATAAACTGTTTCCTGGACAGCTTTTAAGACACTCTAAGTGATAGAGACTATTTGCATGCCTAAGTGGGATGCGAAGTTTGCAACAAAATAGAGCATTGATCTTCCAGCATAGGTATTGCTACAGGGAAAGTAAGCCCTGGTGAAGGTATTTATGATCTCTCAACCCATGTTGCAATTAACAGAGCTGGGGATAGATAATGTTAGACATTACCTTGCTAATTTCTGAGGATCTCCTAGAGGCAAGCATGGGTGGGCATAGAACCATGGAAAGATCCATGTTCTGACTTTAAGAAATGGGTAGTCTAAGGACAGATGCAGGCGCGTAAAGATGCACCAGGAGACAAGGCCTTGTGGCCTGCAGGCACGCAGGAGGTGCTCGGTGGATGCCGGGGCCCTGTCCCTGCTGAGAAGTCTCCTGGAGGCGGGCACTGGCTCCTCCATCCTCTTCACTCCCTCCGACACAGGAGGGAGTGGGCAGGGGTAACCTGGGTGCCTGATGCCAGAAGCACCCGCTCTGCTGCTGACACACCATCAGGGCTGGAAACAAAGCTCCCCAGAAACCAGGAGAGGACAAAGAAGCGGGTCGGAGACCAGAGGGCAAGGAAACTTCAGCAAACACTTTAGGGTGGCCCTTGGGTGCTACCACAGTGCCCTCGTGGAAAGGATGCTTTGGCTGGGTCTGAACAACTTTAAATATGTGATGTGGGGAAAATGGTGAAGCTACACATGGTTTTCCTATTCAGAATTTAACAGTCAATGTACTTTTGCAAACTGATCGCTGACCCATGGTGGGAAAACACTGAAGGGCCTCGTAGCTGTGCAGATGAAGCCGACGTTGTTCTGTTCCCAGGTTCGTGGCTGGGACACAGGAGCTGGCCTGCGCGATCATTATGAAACGTGTCCTACCTGAGGTGCCGCTCTGCAGACGCATTTGCTTTAAGGAAAACTTTCTTTTTACGCAGAGAGGAGGGTCTGAGGTTGAGGACCTGCGTCCGGGGAGGAATGAGCTGACCCAATGCAGGGCCCCCCTCCACTGTGGGCAGGTGCGGGGGGCTGCCACAGAGCCAGACAGGTGCTTGGCTCTGGACCTCAGATGCTGTCCCCTGTAGGGTCCAGGCTTAAAGCTTTCCCCAAACCTTTCTTTTATATTAAAGAATTCCGGAATCTTTACTAAATACCATAAGTCTGGGATGGCGAGGGCTCCCGAAGTACCTTGAGATTCTGAGGAAGCAAACTCTTAATATTAGCATTAGGGAAATACCTGTAGCTCCTGAGCAAACCCGAAAATTTTATTCTATTGCTAACAAGCACCCTGTGATAGCCACATTTCCGTAGAGGTCTGAGCTCAGGGTAACTCAGAACACCAATTATTCTTAGCCTCGCTTTCTAGTGTAACTGTTTACTCAGCACACTACATTCCTTCTCTCCTCTGATTTCTATTACAATGCTCCTGTGGACTCTAATTTTTTATGAATACTTTTTCAAAATAAAAGGAATATCAATAACCAATAAAAGAAGTAAATTGTATTCTATGTTTTAAAAAAACATTTTTGATATACTTACCATCACTGGTGCTATTTATACATGCTACTTTGGAATAAGTAAGTCAGAAATCAGTTTAAAATGGCTAGAGTCAATTAATATGATTTGGAAGCAGATTTTAATATTTTTTTTCATATGTACAATAGACCCGATTTCTGGCCTACTTCAAAACACTCCTCTCTATGTAATCTCATATATTTATGGATAGATATGGAAGCTCATCCTTGACTAGAAAATCTCACACTATAAATGGAGTAGGGTGACCCAGGAGCAACGGGCCAGTGTCTCAGCTAGGTGGGAACTCAGGCCTTTCCTGGTATGCTGTGCACAGTTAGTAGAACTCTAACTACTTCTGGAAACAGAGTCTTGTTCCAAGTCGGTCTGTCTGTCTCTTTCCTGTGTAATCATTCCCGTCCCTCACGACCTTCTCCACAGGGCCAGCTTCCAAAAGGAACGTCAGTGGCCATTCGGGAAATGTTCCTCCTTGTTTCAAGTTTCCCATCCCCCACTCTTTCCACCTCAACTCGCTGGCAAAGACACCTCCTTTTTTTCTTTTTCTTTTTTTTCCCCCAGTACAAAGAAAGGTACAACAGGGAGTTTTGGGACTTAAAATCTCTAACTTCCTTTTTGTTTCGGAGGCTCTGACTCTTGTCTCCAATGACATCTAGCCCACCTTGATTTTTTTTCTCTCTAACATTTCAGATATGAAACAAGACAAAATCATGTTTCCTCTGGTGTGTGAGGGACTCTGACAAGAGCTAGCGGTAAAGGTGGGTGACACTCTGATCTCCACTTGGCAGCGTGAGAGAACCAAAGATTTTACTCAGCTGGTGACTAATCATTACTAGTCAAATGGAAAGGATCAGAACTTTTTAGTAATTCAGATTGTGTGTTTTCAATGATTATAGTCTCCAAATGTAAAATGTACCACATGTTTTGCAGGGATGAGCAGCATGTCCATAACCTATCACTATTTTTAAAATTGAATGAACTTTACCTTCATAGACCACGAGCTGCCCTACAATGCACAATAAGGCAGGTTTTACTTTAGAATGGGGTGACATGCAGCTGTGGGTTTGCTACTGTTTTGTGAGAAAAGATATTCAGCATTTATTGGCCTGGTGAAGGATAAAGACAAAAATTAAAATAACTATTGGGCCTGGGCATTCAAGGCTTTCTGGATGAAAATTCTCACAGCTGCTCAGGCCCTAGTTACAGGGGTGTTGTCTAAACAGTGCAGGGGAACTGGTCTCGGGAGAGGAGTCCCCAAGAAGACTCGATGGGGACATTTCAGGCAGAGAGAACAGGATCACAAAAACACTTGGTGTTAGAAACAGTGAGCCGTTTGGAGAGCTGGGACACAGGCACACGCCAAGGGGAGAAAGGGCAAGAAATGAGTGATAATGACAAGGAAGAAGGGACCCACAACCTGAAGGGTTTCACATGCCATGCTGGGACGAAATGAGGGACAGTGACCTAATTAGCTCCGTGTCGTAGGAGGCAGCATGAAAGATGGCTGAAGGGGAAAGAGACAGAAAGCAGAAAGGCCAGCTAGGACCGCCTACAACAGTCCAGCCACGGAGCACCCCCACGGAGAAGGGGAACGATTCCCACAGCGGGCCTGGGGCCACCTGGGTGAGCCACTGAGGGACTCACTGGACACAGGGGCAGGGCAGCTGTGGAAAGACAGCAGGATCATGCTCAGGTTTCTAGTGAGGTAACTTAGAGAAACAGCAAGGGAGCACAATAACATCTTGGTTTTTTATTAAATTTACTGGTGTGACATTGGTTAACAAAATCAAATAGGTTTCAGGTGTACAATTTGATAATATTTCATATGTGTATTGAATGTGTGTTCACCATCCAAAGTCAAATCTCCTTCTGTCACCACATATTTAAACTCCTCTACTCGTCTACCTTTCCTCTCCCCTCCTTTCTTCTAGTAAACACTAAACTGTGGTCCCTGTCCATGAGTCCCTGCTTGTTTGTCATGTTAATTTGCTGTTCTCAGTTTTATATCCCACATATGAACGAAATGATAGGGTTCTCACTTATTTCATTTAGCATGATAATCTCAAGATCCACCCATGCTGTCACAAATGGCAGCATTTCATCTTTTCTAATGCCTGAGCAATATTCCATTGTATATATATATACCCCATCTTCTTTATCCAATCATCTGTCAAAGGACACTTCAGTTGTTTCCACGTCTCGGCCACCATGAATAATGCTGCTATGAACATCAAGGTGCATATTTCTACGAATAAATGTTTTCAAATTTTGGGGGTAGATACCAAGAGGAAGGATTGCTGGGTCTTATGGTAATTCTAGTTTTAATTTTTTGAGGAACCTCCACACTGTCTTCCATAGTGGCTGTACCAATTTACATTCCCACCAGCAGTGAATGAGGGTTCCTTTTTTGCCAGGACCTCTCCAATACTTATTGCTCGTCCTGTTGATGACAGCCATTCTAACAGGTATGAGGCGGTATCTCACTGTGGTTTTAATTTGCATTTCCCTTCTGGCTAGTGAGGTTGAACATCTTTTCATATGTCTGTTGGCCATCTGTATGCTGTCTTGGGAGAAGTGTCTGCTCAGGTCCTCTGCCCATCGTATTTGTCTTGCCCCTCAGGCTCCATCCACTCTACCTCAAGCCAACAGCCAAGTCTCCTTTTCTGCTTTGTTGTCACATGACTTAGTACTTAGCACATGGTGACTTTTCGAAATGCTTGTCCCCTACTCTGTGCTGTGAGTGACTCAGGATGAGAGCCACACTACTCACCTTTGCATCCTCAATGCCTGGAACATGTCTTGCTATGTGACAACTGACTGATCTTCAACTTTTCATTACATTTAGCCATAAAAATGGAAAATGACAACGCAAACTTCAGAGAGACATGTTTGCTTCCCTCTATGTTTATAAAGTTAATCTGGAAATTTTCTTTCAGTCGCAACACCCAGAAGTATAAATGTGTGTAATGTGTGAGTCAAGGTTGATACTGTAGCCATTACTTAGTGTAACACGCGTCACGTGATAAAGCTGATGTGAGAAGATTCCTGTGTGTCTTACTGATCTGGATCCTTCCTTCCACTCTCACCACTACTTATCCATCCCCACCCCGCTTCCATAGATATCATTTGCCACCTACTTTTCCATATTGATCTATCTCCCTAATTCCTATGCCTGGGACAACGCCCCTCCCCAGATCAATATATCTATTGTCATAGACCAATCCCCTTGCTTTCCTACCCTAGGTCCTTATCCCACACTATTCCTTTTGCTTAGAATGCCTTCTCGCCATTTTTCCTACGTGCCAATACCCTGTAGTTTTTATTTTGTTTAATTACTTAGCAGCGTGAATACTTTTGACTATATGCAACTCTAAACCTGTTTCAATTTCTTACTGGAAAACAAGAATATATAAAAGTTTTGGGTCTTGAATTATTTTCTAGCTGTATTATAATGAACAAAGTACATAATCGCTCTGAATCTTGGTTTCTTCATTTGTAAAAGAGAAAAAAAACAGAACTCACCTCATAGGGCTGGTGTGAGGATTAAATTTTATAACGCATATGAAGCGTTTAACACAGAACCTAGCAAAAAGCCAAGTGCTGAATACATGTTAGCAGCTGTCACACATGTTATATTGTTTCACTTCTATATCACCACTCTCCACTGTATGGCCCAAGGAATATCCCTTATTCATCTGCGATGCATTTTCTTTCCCTTTTCATTTTCTTCATTTTTCCCTATCCTTCCCCACATCCAATCGCATCTGCCTTCTAAGTATCCCATGCTTACTCATCAAGAGTCCAGACTGCACATCATAAGCATGAACCAAATAAAAGAGACCTTGAAAATAAGACATGTCAAGGGAAAAAGTGGCTTTACGTAGAAAGGTATTATTAACATTATTGATAATTAAGCCTTATTGAATAAGGGACAGAAATAATAACAGTGTTTCAAAACTATTAACATAATGGGTCATGAGATGTTCTTCAAATTCTTACATCTGTATCAAACCTTAAATATTAACTGGTTTATATTCCCTATGACTTGAAAACAGGGGAAGAAAGAGCGCTCACAGAGCTGACCTTTAAAGTTGGCACTGTACCCTATTTGGAACAGATTGGCAAATTATTTAAAAAGTCTCCTGGAATAGCAAAGTAGGCATACTTATTGTTTGGATTGACAGAAGTTACGATGTGAATAAAACCAACGTGCATTCAGTAACACGAGGTCGGGATCTGCTGTAATGAGTCTCCCAGTAGAGGGCTCCCACAGCGGCTACAGGTCACATATTTAAGCTTCCATATATGTAGTATGACTTCCGTTTTTTGAAAACAGCACTATTGAAGTACCACCTATTAAACACAAATTCCTTAATGAACATTTACCAAGCACCTGATAAAATCAAAGTACCATGAGACACTGAGGTAATTGTTGGCTCCCAAATGTTCAATCACCCCTCTATACTACAGACACCTAGGTTTCCAATTGCTTTTTATCCTCAAGATTCTCTCTATAGAATTATTAAACCTATTGAACAGCCCAAGGAATTTTTAAATAATTTTGATATTTTTGAATGATAGTTATTTTCAATAAAATGTTTTAACATAAATTAGAAGTGACTTAATAAAACTTGGACATAATATTTATGAAATATAAAAATGTTTGTTCTTCACAATCAACCAGTGTTTTGTTTTCAAGAATTTTAATTTATATGATGAATACACAATTGATCACAAGAATATTAAAAGTGACTAACTTATTTGGTATTAGAATCAAATCTTTATTAAAATGTAGATGAATTAAAATATGTTATAACATTTTTAAAAGTGTATTTTGTGACCTGATGTACATTTTGCACCAAAAAGTATCATCCTGTTTAATAACAGTCAGAATAGATTGTTGTAATATCAGTAAATAAAAACTAAATGGATAAAATTACATTATTTTTTAAAATATTATTTTCTTAAATACTAGAAACATCTTATTGTGCTATATAAGAGATGACATCATCACTTTATATCTGCTCCTTATTAATTTCCTATATTTAACCAATGGTTCATTATGAATATAAATTTAACAATATATGGCTTAGAATAAAACTAATCTAAAGCTATACAATGGTCAAAACCTCACCATCAACTTGTGGTGTTCTACGCAGGAGGATTCTCACTTGATCTCCATGAACTGCTATGCACAGCTAGCTGATACACACTCAGTGGCTCTAAAACTGATTCTTTTTTAAGGAAAACATTTTTTTTTAAGTTTTTATGCAACAATTATATTTGCAGATCTGAACATTATTAGAACAGATGTCGTCACTGGACACATGTATGGGTCCCCCAGGGACTCCAGGACAGCAGGTGGGAAGCGCTTGACCACTCTGAAAATTTATCACCCAGGACAAAATGAGGAGACCTGGGAAGCATTTGTTGTAGAAGAAAAGACAATTTAAAGTCAGGAATATGATTTCTTGTAAATGAAAGAATGAGATGAGAAGAAAAGTGAAATTATCTCTCATAAATTAAAAGCTCAAATTAAGGAATAAAGGAAAAAGGAAAAGAAAAAGGGAGCGAAGATGGTATGAAGACAGGCCACGTCTTTCTGTCCTTTGTACAGAAGCACTTCATTTTTGTTCCGATAAAGAAACAAGAGAAAGAAAGCAAACCCATGCATGATCGAACTAAATAGTTCCCCTATGAATAGGCAATGTTTTGTCAAGAACCAGGAATTTGAGTAATCAAAGGCATGAAAGAACACAGGTGGCAGAATTTCCCCTCTCATCTCTCCTGCTGGGCTTACTCTCCTGGTGGTTCAAAAAAAATCACTACTAAATGCAAGAAAATTAAAGTGTTCTAAACAGATTTGATTTCTGTCACTTGATGAGTAAATATCAAGGACATATAAGTTCCCTCCAAAGGGGTAAGAAAAATCAAAGACTGAACACTGATAAGAACATCATAAAAGTTAAATGCTACCTCACCTGTGAGGTGTTAACTTTCCTGGGGATGACATTCCCAGGTCAGAAAATTTATAAGAGTCTCAAAGGGGAATGTGATCCACAAAATTTAAGAGCCAGTGTTGTAAATAAAACAAGAAAACCTCTGTTAAAAAGGCAAGATTTTGATTTATTTTAAATCATTAGAATTAGTCATTTTTTTCCATTTTGTTATTCTCATTCTCTGTTGTCAGCCCTACCAAATGAGAATTATAATAAAGACCATTCACCTTAGTGTGTAAGAAAACTAGCCTAAAAGCGGGGTGGGGAGACACTTAAAAACAGTAAACCAGTTTCACTGGTTTTGAAAGGGATCCTCTCTACATAATTCTCTCCAATGTAGCTACCCATCACCATAATCTTTTGGTTCTATAGATGAGCAGATTACCAAAAAGGAAGCAAGAAGGGAGAAATCCTGGAAAAGTAATCTCAGCATCTCACCAACCTCAAAATTATGCCTAGAAATAAGCCTGGGGCCTCTGGATCTAAGCCAGGGACTGGCTTCTTCTCCCCCTACTGTGAGAAACCTCATGAGGGAGACGAAGCCTTGTGTTGGGGTTTGGGGATGGCCTCGAACAAGAAAAAGAATGTCTACATGTCTGTATATCCACAAATGTGTCTGTAGATATATATACATACACATATCCAGGTACCCTCCACTTTTTGAACGTGACACCACTTCACTTGAAGAAAGACCTATGTTAGTACCTGTTTCTGTGAATTGAAAGAAATCCAAAGAGGATTTTTTGCTTTTATGAAAAAAGGTGAGGTGAAAACAGTGCTCCGCGATTGTTTTGCAGCCAAAGAGGCAGCGGCACCTGTAGGAGCGAGGGTGGCCGTCCGAGCTCCTTCCCCGGCAAACTGCACTCAGCATCTCAGCATCGAGTTGCTGCAGCTTTAGCTGTGCCTGTGAGCACCTGTGCTTTATCTTGACTCATTCTGTACATCCGTTAGCAAGATGTGTCTGTCCTAAGGTATCAGGAAAGCCTAAGAGAGTTTAAGGGTGTTAGTTATACTTAGCATAAAACTGGAAGTAGTTAAAGGATTCGATCATGGCAAACAAAATAGACATTGTTCATGTGCTGAATTTGGGGTCTGGGAATGCTAAAAAAAAAATTTCAACTACAGTTTTAAAATAGTAAATGAAAAATTTCAGAAATAAACAATTCATAAGTTTCAAATTTCATACTGTTCCGCATAGCATGATGAAATCTCACGCCGTCCCTTTCTGTCCCACCAGGGGGTGAATCACCCCTTAGTCCAGCGTCTCCACACTTTATGAGACCCCCATCCGCTAATCACTTAGTAGCCCTCTGCATTATCAGATGGACTGTCTCAGTATCCTGCCATGAACACTGTGTTCGAGTCACCCTTATTTTACTTAATAATGTCCCCAAAGCGCAAGAATAGTGATGCTGGCAATTCTGATACACCAAAGAGAAGCCATAAAGTGCTTCGTTTAAGTGAAAAGATGAAAATTCTCAACTTAAGAAAAAAACATCATGTGCTGAGGTTGCTAATATCTACGGTAAGAAGGAATCTTCCACCTATAAAATTAAGAATAGTAAAGAAATATGTGCTAGTTTGCTGAGAGAGAGAGACCACATTCACATAATTGTTCTATTTTATTATTAGGTATTCGGTTAATTTCTTCCTGTGCCTAATTTATAAATTAAACTTTATCATAGTTATATACGCACAGAAAAAATCCATATAGAGTTCGATACTACCCATGGGTCCAGGCATCAACTGGGGGGTCTTGGCGATGTATCCCCCGCAGACAAGGGGGGACCACCATAATTGTTTCTTCGCTTTACACCCTTTTGGCTCATGAAAGCTTTCATAGAAACGCACTGCTTTCGGATAACAGGGAAAACCCACAGAGTGAATATACAAATGACTCTGGAATTCAAAAGCCAGCAGCGTCTGAA
Organism: Eidolon dupreanum; assembly: GCA_028627145.1. Classification (NCBI taxonomy): domain Eukaryota; kingdom Metazoa; phylum Chordata; class Mammalia; order Chiroptera; family Pteropodidae; genus Eidolon; species Eidolon dupreanum. Next base: position 78,227,490 of record CM053508.1, on the reverse strand, counting down.
TACTGAACACAAAGGCATTCAATGATGGTTCAAAGGACAGAATCCCCCAGGTGCAGCTTTACTGCACGACAGGATATTGGAATTCACAGGGAAGCCTCCTTCCTTGAGAAGAGAGAAACAGGTCATAAAAAAAGTCCTCAAAGATCTTGAATAGCTAAGTGATGAAAGGACAAGTGGGAAAAGAGCCAGGAAGAGAAGAAGAGAGATGACAAAGTAATTGGATCTCGCCCAAGAAACAGACAAAACACATGGAAAACATATTTTAACCATGAAGAAGCAAAAAGATATACATCTTGAAATATGTTAATATAACTTGAAATCTCATCAGCCTATAAATGGCATTTTGAACCGTAAAGAGAAAGTGCTGCTGAACGGAGCACGAGGAAGGCAGGAGTGATGGATGGCATGTGAGGAGCACTCCCGGGGCCTCACAGGACACCAGGTATTATTCCATCCTGCCATGAACATTAAATGCTTTTCCTCTTAGTTGCCTAAGTTTGGAATTAATTCAGAAATACCACATGTACAGAGTGCAAACACAATAAGCGGTTCGCTGTGCTAAAACCTACTGCAGAATATTCTTTGCTATAAGTTACTTATAGAACCTCCATAAAGCCCAGGGCTATTCACCCTGAGTGGAAGAGATGAAGGTCACAGCAAAGGTTCAAGAATGATGTACTTAGTAAATCCGTAATTGTACAGGTGACTTCAGAGGTGGAAGTCTTCTCTGTAAATGCATATAGAAAAATGAGGTCAACACTTAACAGTTAATGCAATTCGAAAGCAGACCAGTTGCTGGGCTGGGGGCAGAAATGGGAAATGACTGCAAATAGGCATGAGAAAATTTCCCGTGGTCACATGTCCTAACACTGGATGGTGGTGACAGCTACGCAATTCTATACATTTTTAAAATTGTTGACTAGTACACTTACATTGGGTAAACTTTACGGTATGTAAATGATACCTTAATAAAGCTATAAATGTTTATTTAAATTTTAAAGTTGACATGTTTTAAAATGCAACAATATTCCCTTTCTATAAAATGGTTATATTTCTGGGTGATGAGTTACAGTAAGAATATTATTTTTCCACTGTTGGGAATGGAAATCTTTATAATAATATTTAAAAAGATTTTCAGATGCTTTTAAAAATTACTTGAAATGGATTAATTTCATAACTAACAATCAAAACAGCAAGAAAAACATTTCAGTGGTTTTCTCAACATTTACTATTCTCTGGCAACCCACTCAAGCTTTATATTGACAGGTCTCCACAATTCGATGGTTTCAGAAGTATTTTTAAACCCCAGTGGGTAAAGTAGATAAAACAAAGCAATGAATCATGAGCTTTTTTACAAAAAAAAAAAAAAAAAAAAGAATTTTCTTTACTCAAGTCATTTTCAAAACACCACACAGAGTCAAGTATGGCACTATGATTAAGAATGTCAGTTAACCTTGATCACATACTTTGCAGATGGCCAGTTACTTTTCCCTCATTTCTGCATCTGAAAATGGAGATGACAATAGTATTTATGGCATAAAATTGTTGCAATGGTAAAAGAGAAATCTTTAGTTAGTTCTTGGCATATGGTAAGCATTCAAGAAATGCTAGCTGCTGGTCCATGCTTGTTAATGCTATTACCCCTGGGCTGGGTTCAATATACCAGATGATGTTATTGTCTTTTCTCCAAAGCCCCACATCCAGGGACTACTCCCGTCTTTTACCTTCCTGAAAAGCCAATTACTCAGCAATGTTCATGCCAACTGTTTCCAGCTGTTGTAACAGAAAATATCTTCCAACTTTTGATTCAGTACAAAAGGTGCCATTGCTTGTCTCCTGGCATAGAGCTGGTGCTACTTCCCAGACCTGGTATGATACACCTTCCTCAGCTGCTGTTAAACCAAATTATAAGGCAAATAGGATGAAGGAAAAGTAAGATGAACAGAATTCATTTATAATGGGATCATTCATAGTACCTTTCTACTAATGAGAGAAGTAACGGAGATAGAGATATGCCATATTTAAATGTACAGGGTAATTATTTTTCCCTTTGAAAAAATTAATTTTAACAACTTGAGTATAGCGTTATTGCTGTAGCTGACCCTCAAAACATATAAACATTTCCTCTAGATCTTCCCCTTGTTCTTCTGTGTCCAAAAACATATGAATGAGGGGGGTAAAAATCCCCAAAGTCAAGTTTCCATCATTTTGATAATCTTGTAAAGTCTTGGAAATAACTTGCCTCTCACTTCAACTGATGCAAGAAAATGAATGGTGATTTTACCGATCTGACTGCCAGCACACCTCATGGGGAAAGTTCAGGCTGATAAAACTGATGTTAGTACGCTTAGTATTTTCACATCTTCTAAAATACACCACACGCTTTGAGTACAAGGACTAATTTAAATGTAAAGTCATTTAATAGCACCCTGTTCCACAAAAGTAGGCTTTTAATATTCAGATTCTGAATGCACCGCTAGAAGTGTTAATAATTAAGTTGTAAAGTGGAACATGGCTTTTAGTTACTTAAAATATAAAGGTAATGCTGCTGAACAGTGTTTTGACAGTCACATTGCCAAAGAAGGCAAGGGCAACCTCAAACAAGATTCAGGATATCAGTCGTTTCTTACTTATTTGAGCGTATGAATATGAAACGCAGGTTTCTCTGGAGGGGGATCCAGGGAGCCCTAAAAGGATGCAGCTTCCCCTTATGACTCAATTCCTCCATGTCTTCCAACCACCTAACCCTGGCACAGGGCCAATGCTCAATAAATGTCTGCTGAGCTAATAAATCAAAAAGAAAACACACATTCTCAATATTAAAGGCACTTAAAACATTAAAGGTGGGCCATCTCAATAGAAGTCACGTGAAACTCTTGATTAAATTTGGCAAAATCAAAGACTGCTCACCTATCAGACTTTGCAGGTCTTTCTTTCTATGACTGCTATCAACAGTGGCATCTTGAGATCCTTTCTCTTCCTATAAGGTTAACAAATGTCACCTGCAACAGGAGCTTAATAAACGGTCGTATTTTTTCAATACACAGTGGCTAAATCTATCACCGTGACATGAACTACAGATAAAGGAGAAAAGGAATTTTTGCTATGAAAGAAAATGAGGATGTTATTAAGAAACAAAACAGCTATCATGTCTATACAATTCCTTCCATGGCACACCAACCTCAGAAACGGCCTGGGAAATATGTGATTTTATTTTTCCCAGGGCCATAGCATCAACGAATGACAGAAATGAACCTTCTATTGCTTCCCCATATGGAGACCCCACTTATTTCTAGAGCTTATTACTTTTCCCCCCAGTTTGGAGCTATAACCCTAGAGATAGAGTTGACCTTCTCAGTCAAAAAAGTCCCTGTTGATGGGGTCACTGGGCATTATGTGGCTGTTTGCAAGGCCACATCTGCCTAAGTGGAGAGTAGTCACTGCCAGCTGCCAGTGAATTAAGCTGGTGACATGTCTTCAGTCTCTTAGCCTCCAGGGCTGCATTGTAAGAAAACCACCCTGATCCTTATTACTAGGTGATTACTTCACACCAGGGAACTCCATTCATTGTTCTCAACAGCCCAGCCTGTGATACATAAGACTCCCAGCCACTAACTCACTAGGCATGCTAGCTGGAAAGTATTTTCAAAATTAACCCCTCCATTCTCTGCATATATTAAGAAATTCCCCGTGTTCCGCTGGACATCCTCCATGTTGTAAATTTTCTCCTGCACAGGGACTCTGCCTGACACAGTCAGAGATCCCAAATCAACTCTAAGAAAGAGGTTTAATGACTTCCAATAATCCCCATGGAAGCTGTCCAGAAGAACCATGAGGAAAACATTAAATTTGTGCAGCCTAACTTCGAACAGCATGCATAAGGACTTTGTGGCAACCATGCGCCTTAACCTCTTTATCAGGATCAGCATTTCCACTGTAATTGTTCAGCCTTTCCTACGTCTTTTAACTTTCATTTATTCTCCATACAGGAAGTCATCCATCCTCCACACGCAGGCAGCTCATTGAGGCTAGATTGCAGTGGGCACACAGTTTATACTAATGGACTGGCTGCTTTCCAGAATGTTGTTACGGCAATCACATCTTACCATCTGATGTTAACATTGACATTGAGAGGATACTGAATGAAACTGCTAAATAAGCTAAAATTAATGTTAACCCTGTCTACTATGTAACAGCCAAGGTTTTCCAGACTCACATCTTTGGATTCTGATGTTCTATTCATGGTGTTCAGTTACTTCCCCGACTTTAATGTTAATATGGATCACGTGAGGATCTTGCTAAAATGCAGATTCAGAATCAGTAGTTCTGGGGCGGGGCGGGGGGCGGCCTGAGAGTCTGAATTTCTACACTCTCCCTGGTGGCATTACTACTGCTCTCCTTGGACCACTCTAGGTAGCAAGGTTGTTAAGAATATGGGTGAAACACAGACCTGAGCACACAGTAGGACTTCTTACAACTGTTTCTGTTGTATAACTAGTTACCAGTTCCTAAATTATTACTCAGAAAAAGCATCAGAAATAAAATGTCTACTTTTTAAAAAAAAATAATGCTTCCCTTGAGTTATTTTCTTCCTAGGATATTTTTACAAATAAAATATTGATTTTTCTCTTAATACCTGCCAAGGTAAGTTTAGTCTATGGTCTTCGAAGTAGAGAAAAAGATCTCTGGTAATGGAACTCTGAGCCCTATAATTCTGTGATTCTATTTATCACAATACAAGCTACAAGTTAAAATCGAGCAATGTCATTTAATAAATATTGAGCATCTAATAAAAGTAATCAAGAATATGGAAGTCAGTAAAGCAATGTCTTTTTTCTCCAAGATGTTTTGGTCTTACACAAGAGTACAAATTGTTATAACACAAAGCAGATGTGATTAGGCACAGAAAACAACAACAACAACAATACAAAAACATCTGGCATATTTCCCTCGGGGAGAGGCTCCTATTGACTGAAAAGCCTGAGTTACCTGGTATTTACGGAACAATACTAGACTTATTTCATCAGACAGGTTTTGAAATACATCTATATATATATTTTTCCCCAAGAGAGTCCTAAACAGAGTGGATGAATTCTGAGATCCTTTTAACCTCCAATACGGGATTCCATCAAACACCATCTTAAGGGTCCCAACACCTCATAACGTTTGCGTCTCAATCTGACTTTAAAACACGATCACTCTTGGCCACGGTCAGAACACACAAGAGAATAAGAGAAGCTCTGCAGGTGAGTGACTGGAGAGGAGAGTGTGCTAGACGGCTAGGCCTCCACGGATCTTACGCTGGCTGGTAAAATAGCGACACCAGAGAGGGGACGGCTTAATAACTTCAACACATTTCTCACATGAATATACACAGCATCTAATGAAATGTCAAGCAAGAAACCAAATTGTACATAGAGTAGGATCTAAATTTTTTAAGAAAAAAGCAAAGGAAATAAGCCAAAATATTAACAGGAGCCATCTTGCCAATAAGACTGTAATCATTTTAACTCATCTTAATATTTTCTCATTTGCTTCGAAATTCTTCACGACGATCATGCATTAATCTTACAATGGAAAAAGCCAGTTAAAACATGAATCTCCCATCTGTCCTTCTCTTTCTATGATGTGTTGTTTACAACATAGCTCAGATTTTCTTTTTCTTTAAATAATTCTCTGGGAGAGGGGACACCTACTCAATTAGAGATCTTTTTATTTATTAATTTTTACAAGCATCGTGCCATGGATTCTCGGGGAAGGGTCTCTTGCTCCTTTCCACAGGTGTCACACAGCATGCTCCTCTGGGTGGAGCAGGCTGGCGCTTCAGCTGAACCCAGGCACCTGTCTCATCGGCTTCCTTCTTTGTATGATCATCTTCCTTCATACATTTCAGGAAGCGACCTCGGCTGTTAGAATGCTTAATATGCTCAATACGTATGTTAATTCTCTTGGCAAGAATCTTGCCCTTAAGTTGTGTACAATAATGCCAACCACATGCTGAGTGACCCTGCAGACTCCTCCAGTTCTGCCGTGGGGACAGTGGTGGGGCGACCCGTTTTGAACAGAGCCCACTCCCTTGATGTCTGGGATATCACCTCCTTGGGGACTCGCATGTATGTGGCCAAAGGAACCGCTCCACGTTTTCTAAAAAGCCTAGAGAATACATAACAGGTGTTTTCCTCTTTCCCTTTGTGTTCCGGCTGAAAGAATACAGTTCAGATTTAAATTTTTTTTTAAGTTCCATTTAATTTCTGAAACTGCCTCTTTCATTTAATTTAGTTTCAAGGATTTAAAGTAATCAGAAAAATCCGCTGCAGCATGCTCTACCCTAGCACCACAAACACCCCAGACGCCACAGGTTTGTGTCTCTGCAATAATTGGGCCAGACGCTATTCATGTGTATCTCTTATTGGCCTATCACCAATTTTAAATCCATAGAACATATCGATTAGTCCTTCTCTTTATTCACTGGATGGCTGAGGCAACGTCAGAAAGATTTAGGGCAATTTCCTGACTCTGACAGTGAATATTTTTCTAATAGACCAAGTATTGTTTCTCCTCAGGTTAAAAGTTCTTTCAATAGAGAAAATGCTCTAAAATTGGATGTGTGGTTTTTTTAAATTATCCAAGAGTCATTAATGAAGCAGGAGCCTGAGGAAGAAAACAAGCACCACAATAAGCACCTTACAATCTGTGGTTCCACCGCAGAGAGTGCCACCAGGGTGACAACGAACTCTGAAATGGCCTGTCAGTACTTTGCAGCTCACTGGAAGCACCGTGCTAGTGCCAAAGCTGTGGCCGAGGACAAACTGGTCAATCGTCCAATCATTCAGTCATTCGATTATTTGTTGAACAAGCATTTACCAGGTCAGGCCTTAGAGATCCAGAGTCAATAGGACACCTTCCTTAGTCTCATCCTATGAATTCTGATGGGGGAGACAGGCCAGCTTAATCAAAAATTGTGGGGCTACCTGCACTAGACAGTGAACGGAGCCTCAGGAGAGGGAGCTGTCAGTTCCACATAGGAAAGTCTGGAAACGTTTCATAGACGAGGCCGCCCTTGAACGATACTGAGAAATGAGTAGGTTCTGGCTTTGCAGAGCCGTGGTGATGATTCAATGAGATGAATGAGTTTGTCACATAGATTGTTTCATTAAATCCTCATGACAACCTATAAAGCAGGTATTATTATTATTTCCATTATACAAGCAAGAAAACTAAGGCATATACAAGAATTAACTCCTGCCAATGGGAGAATATATTCCACTGTATCCAGGGGTAGAGGACAGACTTGAACTTAAGTCTGCCAGTCTTAAAACTATGTGTTTCAAAAGTCCGTAAAAATGAGTGGTTTTCCTATAATTATGTTTTGCATATATTTATGCTTAAATTATAGCATACCTAAGCAAATTTCCTTATTACAAGTAAATTCGACACATGAGATTTTTAAATTTCCATAATCAGTTAAGTGGGGAACTAACAATTTTCCAGGCCTGAAAGAAACTCCAGCCAGCTAGATTTTTCAGACTGAAATCTGAACGCAGGCCCAGCTGATTTGAAGTCCAAGTTCTTTCCATCACTCCGACATGTTCCCTCAGGGCAGAGTAGGCTCACAGGCCCAGACAGGGTCTCCACCTTCGCAAAAGCAGAAGTCACCACTAGGAGATTATCCCAAAGCCCACAGTTTAATAAAACAGCTCCAAGTTCCCTCAGCATACTGGAAACATATTTTCAGTTCTACAATGGGACACTACAGAATTCACTTTACGGCAAATTAGAATTCAATTTACAGAAAACTGTCTTTGAGACTAATTTGAGCCTTAAAATATAAATCACAGCAAGCATCCATAATTATAATTACATTGTCAGAGGAGCTCAGATTGGGGAAAAAAGGACTTAACCTCCCAATTTGGAGGAATTACTATTTATGTAAGGACAGGTGTAGCTTGTAAGTCTTGAATATCAACCAAAGGTATATAACCAAAAATAGCACATTCTATTTTAGACATGCCAATTCCCTACGTGAAGTATCATAATTATCCTTAAGCTCCTTTTTCTTTGAAAACAGCTAAGATTTTCCATCAATTCAGAGCTCTAGGAAATCACGAGAGGGTCTAACATGTACTCTGAGCTTCTGTAGGGCATTTTAATTTGATGTTTTAAAATGTAAGCTAAATTATTTCATCAACTGTTTTTTTCACATAGATTGCAAACAAAACTAAAAGGTGTTACCTTCACTTTCACGACATAGATATTATACCAAATCATTATATAGTAAAAAATTCTGTATTCTAAGAATGAAGGATTTAAATATGCTTAAAGAAAAGAAGTTAATTGCAGCTGTCACATAAGTTTTATTTATTTTTTTAAAAAAGCCACTATTACAGCTATAGAAACTCTCCTTTTCCATCCAACCAAATTGTGTCACATCCTAAATTCCTTCCTTTTCTTTTGGAAATCTCTGGTTTTTATATTTTCTAAGCTCATTAATTGCTATAGCCAAGTCAGACATAGTAGTAACGTGTACCACTTTTTTAACTTGTAAGAGGAAGAAATATTCCAAACTCTCTAAACTCGAGTGTGAATCAAATTATTTTTACCTCAGATTAGAATTAGGTATTCAAAACCCAAAAGAAAAAAACAAAGACCATTTTATGATATCTGATTGGTAGATCCCTATTACCATCACTACCATTTCCTGAATTCTAATAAACTCATGTTAATTACCTAAAATAAATGGTTGCAATTATGACTCACTTACAAGCATCTTTTGAATTTTATGTTTATAATAGGCCAGAGAATTCAATAATCAAAAGATAACAGAGAAGACATTAACTTATTAATTTATTAACAGCTATTGGGATCCCCTTTACCTAGCAGTTGCTATGGTTTGAATGTTCGTGTCCTCCAAAAAATTCCTATGTGAAACGTAACCCCCAAATTGACTGTATTAGGAGACAGGGCCTTTGGGAGATGATTAGGTCATGAAGCCCCCATGAAAGGGATTAGTGTCCTTATGAAAGAGGCCTAGGAGCACCCTAGCCAGCCCTGCCACGAGAAGACGCTGCAAACACGGGGCTTTCTGTTAACCAGGAAGTGGGCTCTCACCAGGCCAAATCTGCTGGCACCCTGACCTTGGACTTCCAGCCACCAGAGCTGTGAGCAACAAATTTTTGTTCTATATAAGTCACCTTGTTGGTATTTTGTTATAGCAGCCTGAACAGGCTAAGGCAGCGGCTATGATGTCTGTTCTCACCGTTTACCACCTAAATCAGCTTTACTTCAGCTGAGGTTCCTAGTGTTTTTCCATATTAGAAAGACAATAGATTGTTTGCTCACTCTAGCATGTTAGTGGTGGGCTTTATAAAGCGCATGACTTATGTGAAGTGCCTACGAGATAAAAATATAACATTCCTGAGTGAGTTGTTACTATTTTATTGAAGAATAGATAAGATGAAGATGTGCATATTTTTTTCTACTCACAAAGCAATCTAGTTTATCAATATCAATATTATCAATCTATCTAGTTTATCCTACTTTGAAATATTACTCTGTTCCAGTGAAGAAGGGGAGATGGTTAGGAAGTGCCTTCTCTGTGATCCTTACATTATAAATTGCCTGCTTGGGCACCAGCTGTCCTGAGACTTGCTGTGCTTTATGTTTCTAAAGCAAGGATTCAGAAATCACAGATTTAGCAGCTCAAGACAGCCAGATTAGCTGTTCCAAAAAAAGGGAGTCAGGAGATATGCAAGAATATCTTTGCAGCAAATCTCATACCTTTTGGGTTTAATCACTTAAAAAATAGTCATAATCCAAATGACCTCTGGCAGTAGCTGCCCGGCGGGGTGAGGGTATAATCCACAGAAAATCCCAGCACTGGAACCTGGACCAGGGCAAGAGGGAGCTTCTCACTCGGCCACGGGGAAAGGGGACGTGACTGGAACCTTCAGCTGGAAAACGCCCTCTTCCATTCTTACAGGGCCTGAATGAAGGCGCAGATAAGCAATGCATCACTAAAATTAAGACATGGCATGTGTTTCTTTGACCTCCCGGCCCCGCCAGCAAAAGTGCCTAATCTCACGGTGAGCACTGGCCTCCCCGAATGACCTGAGGAGGGGGTGGCGAGGAGGCAGCAAACTAATAGATGGTTTTAGGCCTGCATAACGAATGGAGTTGAAGTAATGAGCAAGTATTTGCTCACCGATAGGCTGCTCAGGAGCCACAGGGTCACTGCAGCTTCCTGCAAAACATCTACGTGGTGTGGCATTTTCAAAATGTTCATTTCCTTATCTCGGCCTAAAAACTCAAGAAAGCGCTGTGTAATGAACGGTTAGGTTAGGGCTCGAGGCAAAGCCAAGAGGCCGATGAGCAAGGAGACCGAGCCGTGGCAGGAACGAGCGAGAACGGGGCGTGGCCTGCGCCCCCTGGTGCCACCTCTGAGTAATGCACGCACCCGCAGGTGCGAGCCCTCGCGGCTCCACTGCCAGGAACCCCCGTTTCCACTCTGGGGATACATCTGCAGACCACACGAAGGCAATCTGAAAAGCCATAACTGCTTGCACATCTTCCTGTCCGCTCATTTACCCAAAGCACTCGAGCTATCGATTTTTTAAAACAATTTTATTTCCTCAATGCAAAAAAAAAATTATCTTTAAAAACTTTATTGGCCACTGGATTTCCCATATCTGTTCACGGACTTGATACAAGGACTCAGTTACAGTAATAAAAATAAAAGAGGTGAAACAAGTGATCTTAAGGGCGATGTCCTGCTGACAGCACGTGGACCCTACTGCCACATGGACAGGGTAAGATGGTGGCAGCACCACCTGCCACCCAGCTATTGCAGAGCATCATGCCCCAGGAAGGCTTGGAGGAAAGCCCTCTATTCTCAGAGGCTTATCAAACCTTAGTCTCTGCAAGGCTGTCAAAGAACCCTACTCCAACAAACCACTCGTGAGGGCAGATCTCTCTTTTGAACGGAAATGATTCTAAAGACTCCTGGGGTCCACGAGGAAGCATCTTTGTTCCTACTGAGAACCCATGCAAAGAGTCTTTATATTCTTTCCACTTTTTCATCCAATTCCTCTGCAGCTTTTCACCACCCTTGCTATGAAGAGAATATGCCACAATGGAGGAAATGCCACAATAGCAAACTGAATGTTTGACAAAAACAAACAAACAAACAAACAAATAAATAATAAAAAAAGTTTTAAATACAACAGTCAGAAGAATGACTGCAGGAGAAAAATACATAGAGGAAAACTTTCAGATGATATTTTTTGTACAAATTACTTGAAAATTCTCAGGACACATAGACCTATTTTGGTCCTTTAACATAATCTGCTGTGGTACAGTGGTTACACGCACAGGCTCTGGAGAGAGACTGGTTCAAATTCCAACTCTGTGTGGTCTTAGACATTTTTTTAAAACAATTTCTGTGTCTTAGTATCCTCATCTGTTAAATGGAGATAATAATAAAGCTGTTATGACAATTAAACGTGCTAATACATACAAAGCATTCAGAACAATACTCAATAAAGCTATGATCATTATTACTATAATTCAAAATGGCTTTCACATGCATTATCATAGTTGCTCCCACAAGCATGTTATGAAACAGACGTGATCATTTCATCTATGCTTTACTGATGAGTATAATGAGGCTCAGTGAGTTGCTAAAAACATAAACAACTTGCACCAGAGTCAAGATTTGAATCCCGGTTTTTTCACATTCTATCTAGATTTTTTTTCCCATTACATTGGATTAGTTACATGTAAACCACACCAAAACCAGCTATTATAAAATATAGACACTAGATAAATTGCTTAAAAAGAAGAAAACTATTGAGAACATCAGAGTACCTATTTCAGGAATTCATTCTTAGGATAAACAAATGATCAGTTGATGGTACAATTTACTAAAGTAGTTAAAGCAGATTTTTAGAATCAGTGTGTAGCAGTTTGGAACGTCCAAAATTATGAAGTGATGGGTGAGTTAGAAGATTTATTAATATGTACTCTTTATTGTAAATTTTACTTCTTATGAAAACAGGTAAACTCCCATCTTGAGAAAACTCAATATACAAAAATGCAGAACTACAAGACGGTTGAGCCACTTATTATGGATGGCACCCCTAAGTAGCTTAAACGTTTAATGAACCTTGTCATCTTATTGTTGTTGTAACTCACAAGACAGCAGTGGACTTTCTGATCACTGATATGTTGTAATATTCAGGATACATCCTCCTAGATCTAGAAGACTGGGCGTTGCACCCCTCAGAATCCTTATCCACATGACACTTAGGGGAAGTTTTATGAGACAAGTAGAATATTGTTGAATATAAATGAACAACTAGCAGATATTTCTTCTTTCCTAATGAATTTTATAATTCAGAGCATTTGAATGGATCCCTAGGGCAATAATTCTTTCAAGACTAACTCTCTTTCTAGTATTTGTATCTATTTCTAATTCATAGTTTGAATGTGTTAGCCTTCAAGAACCTATTATTAGTCTTCTATTTAATAACATTAACTTTCTAATTATGAATCTGATTTTGATTTTTAATATGTACTCTACATGCAAATCATTCAAATTATCCCTCAAAATAATTTTTAAAAAGTGTTTGGACAGACCCACATTAAAAACTAAATTTTAAGCAAAGATTGTGTGTTAAAAATGATAATCTTTAAAAAATTCTCTTAACTCTCAATGACCAGCAAATCGCACTGTACATATATCAGTGTTTTTTATTCAGCTCACCATCAGGGTTTTGTCAGACCTTTACATAAGTCCACACGAGACTTCCTTTAAGTTCATCTGAGCAACTCATATTAAAATGTTCACTCATCCAAGTCAACTGATGCATATTCCATAGCTGAAGAAACCTCTTTCATTTTAATTCTAAAATTATGTTTTCAAAACAAGATGTATAATATTCTAGAAATATGCATCTTAAGGCCCTCTGGATGGAAATATTTTGTTCTTTAGATAGGTACTTAAAAATCTATAAAATTTAAATAAATCTCACTACTGAACATTACTGAGAGAGTAAATTATAAAATATTATTTAGGCCAAAGAAAGCACTTAGATTTTCCTCTACTGGTCAGAGTTTACCTCTACATCTCAGTCATGGTCCAGGCTATAAGATATTACTGTACGACAACACTGAAAGCAGAGGGCTGAAAAACACCATTATGTCAAGCAATTAATAACTGAAGTAGTTTATTACTTATTAATTGCTTAACATAATGGCATAATCAGAGATGGGCATTTTACTTTATTCCTATGGTTAATCCTGTCTGATACCATCCTTGGGCTGGTTTGAAGCCAATAGCTATGTATTTGTTGACTAAATGACCCAACTCTCCCAAAATCAGTAGAATGTGTGTTTCAGATCCCCATCACAGGCCACACAAATTTCCCACCTCCCTGGTCCTTGCCTGTAAATTCAAGGTCATACCACGATACCTCTCTTACCTGTTTCCCGTCCAGGGTATACAGGCGTTTCACCACTCCCGAGTCCAGCTTGATGGCGTCGGTTATGTCAGTGAGAACCTGCTCGAAGGAATGAGCAGTCTTCTTGTTCAGCAGAATCCTGACAGCTTTCCGTGGCTTCACCCCACTTCTGATGATGGTGACCAGCTTGGGCCGAATGAAATCCTTATTCTCCCGCACCTCTGAAGGGCTCCCTTTGGCGGTAGCCAGTGACGACACCGCCCGGGACGCCGAGGTGGTCTTGACGTTCACAGACCAGTTGGGGTTCACGTTCTTGGTGTACTCCAGTTTCTTGAAGGGCTCAATTGAGCCACACACATAACTCTCTCCTAAGGAACAGAGAAATATATTTAAGCTTAAGCTAAGGTAAACTCATTTTCTTTCTCATAGTCTGTGATATTTTTGTTTTCTACCTAGAAGTGAAAGCTAGTTGTGACTTTTTAAACAATGGAAGTATGATTAAGAATTAAGACGAAAGATTTTTGACTTCTAATCTGGCTCTGTCAGTAACAGATTGGTATCCTGGGGGGGAAACATCATCATCCCTCCCTTTCTTCATCATTAAAATTGGTAGAAATATTGGTATTTAATAAACTTCAAAAATGTATAAAACTGAATTCAAAATAGAAAGTATTCTTTGAGATTTAGGAATATTTCTACTTGCAGAAAAGTTCAAAATCAGAGGTACCTACATTTGCCACCTGAAATCATTTAAAAACTGAAAATGGGTCAGAAAACAGCTTTTTAAAATAGCTATGTAATTTATAAGTTTGATGAAAGTGTTTGCTAAACATTTTGTATGGTCAAGTAAAATTCCAAAAACAAGCAAAATAACCACCCTTCCTCCTCTCCCATCTACACAGGGCCAAACGCTCAGTCCACAAATACCAGGAAGCCAGTTCACACCTGTTTATAGATAAAAGGTTTTGAGACTGGTCAACTTACAAACTGCAGCTTCTTAAACTGACTCTAAAACAAATATAATTAAATAAGATGAGTAAGAACTGAGGACCTAATATAAAACATGGTGACTATAGTTGATAACACTGTATAAAAGAGAATTCTTGCAAAGAGAGCAGAACTGAATTGTTCTCATGCACAAAAAAAGGATAAGTATGTGAGGTGATAGATAATTAAATGGGAAGAATACTTTCACAATGTGTGTGTGTATACCAAATCACCACAAGGTGCACTTTAAATATTTCACAATTTTATTTGTCAATTATATCCCAATAAAGATAAAAAGAAAATACATAAAATTGTTATTAGAAATGACTCCCTAACAGAGAATCGTTTAATGAGAAAACTCAGACTATTAAATAGATGTGGATCACACTCACAAAAAGTAATACACATACCAAGTGATAACAAATGATCAAATGACTGATCTTGTCACCGATCCCCAATCCTTTTGTCACCAGGGACAGATGCTCCTATGCGAATCTAATGCCTGACAAACTGAGGCGGAGCTGAGGTGGTGAGGCTAGCGCTGGGGAGTGGCTGCAGATACAGATGAAGCTTCTGCTCACTTGCTCACCGTTCGCCACTCACCTCCTGCTGTGTGGCCCAGTTCTGAGGCCCAGGGGTTGGGGACTGCCTATATACATATTTCATAAAGTAAGTCAAAGCATTTTGAAATTAAATATTTTATAAAGGCCTTTTTCTGTGCTAACAAGTCTTTGTAACTGGGAATAGGTAAAAATGCTAAAAAGGTAAAGTGACCTAGGACTAATCCTACACAGCCCATTTACTTTTATCTAAATCCTCATCCTATTTTTAAATTAATCACACAAGGATCCAATGCCACAGGATAAGTATTCACATAAAAATAAGTGAACCAAGGCTTCAAAAATAAAAAAGCACAGTTATACAGGTTATCAAACATTTGCTCTACGAATGTTTTTAAAATATACTTTGACTTGTGTTTATACATTATGCCTCACTAAAAATTGTACGAATAGTACAAATTTAGCAAACCGGCTTTCAATTCACCTTGCAGATCATGACTGGTCCCACCTATGCTGTTCTCAAGATTTATACAGATATAAAAAACGTGTACAAGGGAACTGCAAGAACAGGGGTGTTTCTGAAGGCTCTGTAGAAAGGCAGTGTGCATGAGATAGAGAGAAGAAAGAACTGGAAGTCTGGGCTCAAATCCAGCCTCTTCAAGCATGTGACTGTGGGCAAGTCTGCTGGTCTTCTCAGGGGTACTTTATTCATCTGTCAGATAAAGGCTATTCCAGTGGCCACTTTTCTGTCATCAATTTGGGGTGAAGACTGAATTAAATAATAGAGGTCAAAGTAATCTCAAATGTAAAATTGCTACACAGGTAAAAATCATCTGAGGCTGCAGTGAGCCTGAAAGGAAAATTTAGAAATGAAATTACCAGAAACCAGTAAGCAGGTCTTATAAAGTGTTCATTTTTACTAGCTACATAGTTATCAGCAGGCAACACTTTGGATTCATCTCAATGTGAGGATGCCCCAAACATTCCCTAAGGAGACCCACAGCTCATGCTTCAGCTGGCAAAGCCAGTCTGTCAGAATTCTGTGCTAATTGGAGATGTGCAATAGTCTAACTATTTGTTTTAATTTTTCTTTTATTTATTTTTATTTATTTTTATGCCTACAGCACCTGGTCTTCCTAGGTGGTCTCCCATCCAAGTATCAACCAGGCCCAACCCTACTTAGCTTACGAGATCAGATGAAATCGGGCATGTTCAGGGTAGCATGACTGTAGATTTGTAATTTAAATTTTTTTTTATTTGTTAAGTTTATATACTAAGGTAATAATTAAAACAAAAACATGGAGTGATTTACACTTCAACAGAGAAAAATATTTTTTACCTTTAGAAAAGAAAAATTATTTAAAAAATAATTTCATAATTATTTAATATTAAATAATTTAATACAATTTAAAATGAATAAATAATTTAAGTTATTTTAAAAAGAATTTTAAAGTATTCACATAACAATATGGCATGGGTTTGTTGAAAGAGAAAAGAAACACATTTTTTTAACATCTTAGAGAAAGCATACTGTAATTTTTTAAAAGATCGACAATGCTGAGAAAGTAATATTGGTTTGTTTCAAGTGACAACGAGAAGAAACTTGTATTTAATCTATGCTGTCGCTTTGAAGGCCCTCTGGTTTATTCGATACAAAGACTGGAATAAAATCTTGGAGAAGGGTGCGAGACTCCAATAAAGGATGATATTTTACTAAAAGGACAGTGACAGCTAAAAGGAAAGCAAGGAGCTGGCCACCAAATCCAACATCGCGCACCACACAACACTGTCATTTAAAATCTACTATATTATTCAAGACTTAGGAAAAGTAAAGGTGGGTTTCTTTATGTTAATAAGCTTCTATTTAATTGTGCGAATATATTTACATTAAATTTATCTGACCCCACATTTTGGCTACTTTTAATCATAATTCTGAACTCCCCATCACTAGGAGACCTGGTCTCTGTTTTAAATCAGTTAAATTAAAATGGATAGCATTTCATAATTTTGTTTTTAAAAAAGCTTTGTAAAGGTGATAATATCACCTATAAGTGTAAATTAACAAATCATAATTGTTCTGAACGGGAAGAGTACATAGTCTTGATTTGGTCAAATAGCTCTGGATATCCAGTGTTCAATCTCTTCCATACTGAGGCTGAGAGTTAAGGGATACGTTATATTCTTGAATACAGCATCATCAATGGAGTGCGTCCAAGTCCTTACATGAGGTATGTGGGTTAAAGGTCATTGAAAAATAACATAAAAAAGTAAAACTTACAATGACCTTTAAAAATTTATAACAATTATAATACCTATAATTACATACCTCTTTTCATGTACACTAAGCCATCGCAAAGTTTTATGGTGTAATTTATACTGCGACAACAAAATAAAAGTTAATTTACCTAAACCAAGGTATACTTGAGCAAAATAGACTGATATTGTGATTTATAATAATACATATATATTTGGTATTCATACTCTTTCTGGCACAGAGTATCTAAAACCCTTCGAATTTCCTAAATGACAATAAAGCAACAAAGATGTCTTGCTATTCATAATAGACCCCTCTAAACCACACCTGAGTTTATGTCAATGAGATGACTTTTGGAAAGCACCATTGGATGGGGCCTGGATGCCAGGGGATCCAGCCATGTGATAGGAGGATTGGAACTTTCAATCCACCCCGCTGGCTCTGGGGAGGGGAAAGGAGCTAGAGGTTGTATCAATCACCAGTGGCCAGTGATGTCACCACTCGTGTGTATGTAAGAAGCCTCAATAAAACCCAAAACGACAGAGTTCGAAAAGCTTCTGGCTGCTGAACACATGGAGATTTGGTTAGTCTATCGTGCTCAAAGAGAGTACGGAAGCCCCGAGCCCTTTCCCCATCCATACCTTGCCCTATGGGTCTCTTCCACCTGGCTGTTCCTGACTTACACATGTTTCTAATTAACCAGTAACCCAGTAAGTAGAATGTTTCTCTAAGTTCTGGGAGCTGCTCTAGCAAATTAACACAGCCAAAGGAGAGGGTCATGGGGACCTCCAGCCGCCAATCCATCAGAAGCACAGAGGACAACCTGGGCTTACGACTGGCGTCTGAAGTGGGGTGAGGGACAGTCCTGTAGGACTGAGACCCTAACCTTTGGTCTTTGATGCTGTCTCCAGGAAGAAAGTGTCAGAATTGAGCTGAACTGCAGGACATCCATTTGGTGTCCTGAGAATTGCTTGGATAGATGGGAAAACCCCCGACGAACATGGAAATTTTATAGCCCAGAATTTGCTTAGAAAGTTTTGGATTACTTACTATAGGTGAAGTGAGACAAGGACAGAAAATGGCAAAGATCACAGATGATTTAAAAAAAATGGTATAAAAGTCCATTTAGAAGTGGAGCTAGAAGCTACTAAACATAACAGCTTACTGGTTGGTTATTGTGCTGTCAGTCTGGTTCCAGTTTATTTCAGCCAAAAATCTTTGTGTTAAGACTGATTTTCAATTTGAAACTTAATACTCTGGGTGTCCAAGACATCCCAGTAAATATCAGGAACTGCAGAAGTGACATCTGTCTGAATTGCTGCGGCATTCACAAAAGCCAGAAAACTACTATTTGCTTTTAAGCAAAGATAGAGAAAAAGAAAATGACAGTTAATAAAAAAAAAAAAAGAAAGAAAGAAAGGTAAGGAAATAAAGCATAAAATTATGTTTGGACCCAACCAGTACCTCTTAAACTATTAGAATATTGTAGACTCTTCCCCGAAAGATTTAGGTAATTTGGAGACTTTGGAGAATGGAATAATTTCTACAAAAGTATATTAGATAATTTTTAAGATAATGAAGAGTCTGTGTTTTGTTTAAAAAAATCACACATGCATTTTTAAATTATTATATTTGCTGTTATTCTTCAAAGTATGGAAATATATTTTCCTAACAAAGTTTCCTATTAAAAAACATGCAAAGGTAATTCTACTTGGTTATAGACTCTCATTATTAAATTAGAGGATTTCCACTTAAAAGAAATTCTCTAAGTCACTATCAAAAACTTCCAGTAATATCGTACCAGTTCGCTGGTTGACCAGACCTATGGTGAGTCAGCCAGGAAGGCATTCCTCAGAAAGATGCCATATTAAAAGATTCTAGAAGTTTTCCTCGTGTCCCCTTATTTTGGAAGGGTTTTCATTGGCTAAGAGTTGTGACTTGTAAATTTGCAACTGATGTCAATGAAGACATCGCTTGACCTGTCTGAAAGTATCTTAATCTCCATTCTTTACATTAGTGAAACTTGTTGCTACCTCCTCTAGGAGTCCTTTAAGTTCTAAAAGTGGCTTATTTAAAACTACCTTAAGTGAAAGATATCCATACTATATTTCATTTTTCCAGACTACAAACATTCTCATTGAAAACTCTGGTAATTAAAATGTGCTATTGTGAGTTATAGTAAAAGCTGGAGAAGCTTAAATATATATTGAACCCTCTGAAACTGAAGCGTGTTAAATTACATGAAAGACATTATTTACAGAATAAAATATAAAATGTCTTCTGGATATTATATTTTATGAGACCATCTCAGATATACACAGCAACATTTCATAATCGATCTGAAGGCTCTGGTTTAAGAAGATTTTGATAGTGTTGTTAAAGGCAAGAAGAAAGATTCCCAAAGAAACTTACAGATCATTCTTCCATGGAAGTTCCATAATGTAATAGTGCATAAAAATAAGCTTAAAGAACATAAAATTTGGATCTGTATGTCAGGCTCGTGGAAAATGTCAACTTCTCAAATGCAAAGCAACAGAAAATTAACATAAAGGGAAAAGTAGGCAGATCCAAATCTTTTAAAATTTAAAACTGAAAAATTGAAAAGTAAAACTAAAATAAAAAAGGGAAAATAGACTGAAGACCTACATTACAACAATGGATTAATATAATGTGTAAACATTATAATTAACTAAAATGCAAGGTACTAAACAAAGGATAAGGACACAATAAAATATAAATATAAAACACCATTATAAATTGATAACAACCCTTTTGGAAAGCAACGTGGCAAACTGTATTTGAAGCCATAAAAATGTTTACTGTCGTGCCTAAAAATTTCTTCAAACAAATAACAGAGCAACAAATAATAAAATTGCAACAAGTATATATAGCACTGGCCATGCAATGTAAAAATTTAAAACAACCTCCTAAATCCTAAATAACAGGTACAAGACATGAATGAGCCACTCTGGGGAGTGACAAGAATCCTGTCATGAATTTGTCTTTAAAAAGCTTGGAAGGCAATAAGTGATCATTGCTAAATACGTGGTCCAGACAATCCTAATTCAAAGGAGAAAACAATCACTCCACTCCCCACTGGCCGATCAATGAAAAAGAAGTAAAATTCATGCTGTCCTGGGAGGTGAAGCAAGGCTCCAATTTTCAGTGGCAGAAAAGGAAGAGGACTGCATTCCAGATAAAAATAAAATAACATCATGCTTTACTCCACAGTACTATAAAGGGACAGTGAGATATTAAGACATCCTTCTCAAAAAATAAAATGAATATAGACAAACAAATTAGAGTAAGGCTGCAGTAGGCGATAAGGTCGAAGTTTTATGCACCAGACCCAGGTCTTAGATCACATCAGCTGCAGTGTGAAGGGATGGCTAGAGGGAAGACAGAAGTTAAGACACCACTGAGAAAGCAATTCTAATAGAGCGGGAGAGAAGATGGAGAACTGAACTTTACACACCTGCACAAGGGAAAGAGAGGAGCGGATACTATAAGGAGTACTTAGCAGACAGAATCAACCACAACTGGCAATGGACTGGATGTGGGGCCCATGAGAATGTGAGTCCACGACACTGAAAAAATGACACTGAAACTTCTATTTTGGCTAATTTCCCAAATACCGCAATAGGTAAAATGAGAAGGGGAAAAACTTTGGATTAGATGGTAGGGAAGAAAATTAATCCAGTTGTGACATATTGAATGTAAAGCTCCTAGGAGCCAACCAGTTGGAGATGTCCAGCAATCAGTTGGAAATATAGACCTGGAGTTTGGGAGGTAGATGCATGTGGCAGCTGCAGCTACAAGGAGACCACATCCATGAAGTCCACGGCAACACCAGTTTTTAAAGATTGCCCAGAGCCGGAGGAGCCACTGAAGGGAATCGAGAGAAATAGATGCCTGGAGCCACGGAAACCAAGGAGTGGTGAGTATGTGGCTAGGAGAGATCCAGACACCAGCATTCAAAGATCCAGGGACAGCAGTGAGGATAAGGATTCCTAAGGGATCAATGGCCTGGACATTAGGAGGCCACATGTGGTCCTGTAATAGCCACTTCAGTTGGGTAGAGACGCCAGATTGATTTCATTCATTCATTTATCCATTCAGTCACTCCTTCCTCTTTCGGTCAGTGATATTTATTGAGTACCTGCAGCCAACATGTTAAGCAATAAGAACTCCAGTAGCTCCCTGACTTCTAGAGACTTTGATATAAAATAAATAATTATCTTACAGTGTAATGGTGCTAATCAAGGGTGTGAAGTACTCTTAGAAGTTGAGTAAGTAGAGACAGCAAATGTTGGTGTTTCTTCTCATGGATGAGTTCTGGGTTTGAGAGGTCAGCAAGATCAAGGCAAGAATTTTTTAGATTGTGGGAGACTTGGACACCTGTAGGCTAGGAGATAGGAATGGAGATGCTATTGGCAGAACAAGTTATCTGAATGTTTGCCATGGAGCAGATCCTGTTCTAATCTTCACCACAACCCTACGAGCTAAGTATCAACACACCGCTTATCACAGGGTACACTGAGGCACAAAGGGTTAGGCAGCTTGCTCAAGGTCACATGGTTAGCAAAGGTGGAGCCAGGACTCAAATGCAAGTGGTCTGACTCTAGGGCTCTGACTTAACCATGAGGCCATGCACCCTGAGGAGAGCACCCATTTCACCCTCATTATGGAGAGAAGGGAAGCCCAGAGATGGGAGAGCATGAGAAAGGAGAGTAGTTGAGCTCAGTGCTGATTGTATCAGTGGGTAATGGGAGACGAGGCCACACAGAAGGTAGGGGCAGGGGCAGAATCACTCCAAGAAGCACTTTAAAGATGGTGGGTGTATTTATTCCATATATAAATGGGAGAGCCATTATGAAGCCAAGGTATGGCACAAAGTGGTTTGTTCGTGGCCAGGTTTATAAGCAGGAAAACATTTTGAAGGCTACTGTATGGGACACACATGTGCCCTAAAGGACCTGATCTACGAAAGGCTGTAATGGGAATGGAAAGGATGGGGCAAACGCAGATTCTGTAAAGAAAAGAAAAAACAACTGAAAAAGAAAAACTAAGATATGCATTTTTACCTTAGCCTATTCCAAGAGTACAGGGGAGAAATGACAAAAGTCTAGTGATAGGAATATAAAGAATTACTTCATTTTTTAAATTTGTTTGCATCTTTCAAAATTTTCTACAATACTCACTGTAGAAAAAATGTATCACTCCTTCAGTCAAAAAAGTAACATTGTTAAAACAGTAGTAAGGACTTGAAAACTATAATAGTGGTGGTAGGAGATGGGAGAGCAAACTGAAGAAATGTCTTAAGGAGAATCAACAGAATTTGGTGACAGCTTAGATTTGAGGGTGGCAGAGAAGTCAAAGGCAATGTTAAGTTAGATGGTGACACTATTTAACAAGATCTAGAACATGAGAAAAGGAATGAATTCTATAAAATGGAAAGGAATGAGTTCACATTTATACATGGTAAGTTTGAAAGGTCTAATAATCAGAGCATCAGTTTAATATACCCAGGTGGCTGGAAGTAACAGCCTTAAAAGAGTGGTTAAAACAATGGGGATTGACGACACCATAGTAGATGATCCAAAGACAGAAAAGTGTTTAAAACTGAGGCAAAAAAAGAGGGAAATAAAAAATCACCATTGTAACACCACAGTAATAATTGCTACAGGCAAAATCGACCAATAAATGCCAAAGTGGGCAAAAGTTTAAAGAGAAAAAAGATATGTACATAGCTTCAAAGTTTTTCCCCCAAATATTTATTAATTATAAAGGTGGAAATAGTAACTTCACAGTGTAGACAACTGGCAGACACAACCCGAACCAACTGATCATGGTTAATCTCACCAGTAATGACACAATAACACCGTTTCCCCTAGAAATGCTGCATCAGAAGGACACGTCACTTCTGTGGAATTCTTGCCACAAATGCAAAACCGCAGCCTAATCATCATATACCCAAATTGAGGGACATTCTATAAAGTAACCAACCAGTACTCTTCAAAAAGGTCAAGTCATTAAAAACAAAAAAAGACTGAATAATTGTGACAACTTGGAGAAGATGAAAGAGACATGACAACTACATGCAGTGTGTGATTCTGGAAAGAAAAAAGGCATTAATGGAAAAACTGATGAAAGCTGAATAAAGTCTATACTTTAGTTACCAGCATTGATCTAAAGTTATTTTTTACTTTTGATAATTATATCATGGCTGTATAAGATACAGGAAGCTGGGTTAAGGGCATATGAGAGCTCATTTCTTTGTGACACCTCTATTAAGTTCAAATCAATTTCAAAATAAAAACTTTTAAATATGAGGCAGGTAGCCTCGAAAAGAAGTGAATCCCTACTTCACATATTCTACTAATATAATTTCTATTAGAATATATTTTAAAATGAAAACATAAAAACACAGCATTATAATCTAAGATTAGGGCCAAAAATCAAACCATAAGAGACTGATACATAAGATTACACAAATTTTTAAAAATACGAATGGCAAAAAACACAAAAAACAAAGCCACTAGATAAAAGATCTTATTTTCACAACATTTATATATTTACAGTGAAGTATAAATAGTGTAAAAATTGGGACAAAAGACACAATATCGAGAAAATGAGACCAAGTCTCAAGGTGAATCACATGCAGAAATAGGCCTGCAATTCAACGTTCTTTATTGAGTGTCTTGGTTTCTAAAACATATTAAGTCTGAGATTTCCATTTAAAATGGCACAGTACGTAAATGCTGTTCTCACCTCCTCTCATGACCACATCAAAGACAACTAAACTACAGAACAACCATCATTGAGACTCTCCTGAAGTCTAGTTGAACAGGAGTCCTGAAACGAAGGACACACAGAAGAAGCTACATAGAGACTGGTAGGAGGGACAGACACACAGAAGGAGCTGGTCCCACATCCATGGTGTGGCAGTTTAAAATCAGGAGGAATATCTCAGCTGTGGAGGTCCCCACTAAAGATAAAGGATCCCAAGTCCCATACCAGGCTCCCAGCCCAGGGTTCCAGTGCCAGGAAGACAAGTTCCCATAACTTTTGGCTATGAAAACCAGTGGAGATTGTGACTAAGTGAGACAGAGGGTAGCTGGAGTGCCCAGTGTTCCTCTTAAAGGGCCCACGCAACATCCTCACTGACGGACTCATTTGCTCTGAGATCCAGCACTGGGGCAGCAGCTTGAAAGGCCCAAGGGACATATAAGGAGGAACCGAATTGTCTGGCTTCAGGGTTAGGGCCAAAGAGGCAGCCTTCCCTCAGACAGAAGTGCTGGCAGAAACCACTGTTTCTTTGTTGCACCCTCCCCCTGCCCATCGTGCAGACACAAGCACCAAGTCTGAGGCTTTATCAACCTGGCTAACACTGCTGGTCCAGCCCTGCTGATTCCCTGAGACCACATCCAACTTGTGGACCCACCCAAGTTTTTCCATACAAACAGCCTGTCTTGGCTCATACTGTGAACTTTTCTAAAATCTCAAAGGTTCATAAAACCCAACACAACAAGCAGCATCTGGCCTTGGTGTGCCCCATAGCTTTTGCTAAGCAGCCCTAAGCCCAGAACTAGTGAAACCTGACATCAGTTGCAGCTTTGCTTCTCTCAGGCACCTCTAAGCCCAGCACAGTGGCACCCACCAAGAGATCACTTTGTAGCTCCTATCAGGTGGCCCAGACTGGGCGCAGCCAGCAGCGGACCTTGGCCTACACCAGAGCTAAGAGGCCACAGAACTGACACCTCCGTTGGCCAGCTTCAGATAACACCAGAGCACCACCCAAGCACTTGCACAAATGACATACCCAAAAGGTGAACTCAGCAGGCACCAGAGACCCACTACAGTGAGTCCTGCTCCATGGGTCCGCACCAGCTCCTCTACTGTACATGGCTACTCCAGACAGCCAATCAGACTGAGTCAACTCCTCTCACTGAAGTACCAATAGTAATCAAGGCTCAACTACAATATAGGAGGGCACATACAGCCCACTGAAGGGACATACCAGGAGCACCCAGCTCAGATGACCAGGGAGACTACACCACTAGGCCCCACAGGACACTTACTACATAAAGCCACTCTATCTAGACCAGGAGACGTAGAAGCTCTACCTAATATATTGAAATAAACAGGCAGGCAGCCAAAATGGGGAGACAAAGAAACATGTCCCAAATGAAAGAAGAGAACAAAAATTCCTGAAAAAAGAACTAAACGAAATGGAGACAAGCAATCTACCAGATGCAGAGTTCAAAACACTAGTTATAAGGGTGCTCAATGACCTCAGTGAGAACTTCAACAAAGAGATAGGAAACATAAAAATGGATATTAAAAATAACCAGTCAGAAATGAAGAATACAGTAACTGAAATGACAAATACATTAAAGAGAATCAATAGGAGATTAGATTAATCAAATCAGCGATTTGGAAGACAAAGTATCAGAAAACACCCAATCAGAACAGCAACAAGAAAAAATAATCCAAAAAAATGAGGATAGTTTAAGGGACCTCTGGGACAACATCAAGCATAACAACATATGCATCATAGAAATACCAGAAGGAGAAGGGAGAGCAAGGAATTGGAAATCTATTTGAAGAAATCATGACCAAAAACTTCACTAACCTTGTGAAGGTAATAGACATACAAGCCCAAGAAGCTCAGAGAGTTCCAAGCAGGATGAACCCAAAGAGGCCTACACTAAGACACACCATAATCAAAATGGCAAATGTTAAAGACAAAGAGAGAATCTTAAGAGTAGCAAGAGGAAAGCAGTTATCTTCAAGTGAGCTCCCATAAGACTGTCAGTTGATTTCTCAACAGAAACTTTGCAGACCAGAAGAAATTGACATGAAATATTCAAAGTGGTGAACAACAAGATTACTCCACTCAGCAAGGCTATCATTTAGAATCGAAAGAAAGATAATGAGCTTTCCAGACACGAAAAAGCTAAAGGAGTCCATCACTACCAAGCCAGTATTACAAGAAATGTTAAAGGGACTTCTTCAAGAAGAAGAAAAAAAAGATCAAAAATATGAATAATAAAATGGCAATAACTATATATCCATCAACGATTACTTTAAATGTAAATGAATTAACCACTCCATTCAAAAGACATAGGGTGGTTGAACAGATAAGAAACAAGACCTTTGCATATGCTGCCTATAAGACTCACTTCAGATCGAAAGACACACAAAGACTGAAAGTAAAGGGATGGGCAAGATATTTCATGAAAATGGCGGGGGAGGGGGAAGGCTGGGATAGCATTACCAATATCAGACAAAATAGACTTTAAAACGAAAGTTATAACAAGAGACAAAGAAAGACCCAGTAATCCCATTTCTGGGTATTTATCCAAAGAAATCCAAAACACTAATTTGAAAAGATATATGTATCTCCACATTCACTGTGGCACTATTTTCAATAGCCAAGATATGGAAGCAACCTCAGTACCCATCATCAATAGAGAAATGGATAGAGAAGAGATGGTATTATATATATATACAACGGAATATTACTTGGCCATAAAAAATGAAACCTTACCATTTGCAAAAACATGGATGGACCTAGAGAGTATTATGCTATGAAATAAGTAAGACATAAAAGACAAATACCGTTTGATTTCGCTTAGATGTGGAATCTAAAAAACAAAATAAAGACTCAAAACAGAAACAAACTCAGATACAGAGAACTTTTGATGGTTGCCAAATGGAGGAGGTGGAAAAGGGGAAGGGATTGAGACGTGCAAAATGCCAGTTATAAAAACAGTCATGGGGATGGAAAGTACAGCATAGGGAAGATAATCAATAATATTTTAATAATGATGTATGGTGTCAGATGTATACTAGATTTATTAGGGTGATCAATTCATAAGTTATATGAATGTCAAATCACCTTACTGTACACTTGAAACTAATATAATCTGGTATGTCAACTGTAATTGAAAAATAAAATAATTATTAAAAACCATTTTAAGTTCATTTTGAAAGCAAACAATTAAAAATGTCATCCATGGTTTACTCTGAAGTTTGTGTGTGCATCTGCGTGTCTATATACATACACGTATAGAGAGCTAATCGCCAGCTCTCTCAACACACCAAATCAGGCATCATAATCTGTATATAATAAAACAGTACAAGTGACCATGAGACCATTATAAACAAAGAACTTCACATAAGTCATTGCAATTCAGAATTTTTAGTCTGAGGTAAGTGAGAAAGAACAAACTTAAACAATTACAAATCGAATATACTTGTCACTAAGCCCACTAAACAGGTTTAATTCAAAACTCAAAAGTCATCATATTGAAAGGGGATATGAGAAGCTAATAACATGCACTGAAGTTTATACAAAATTAGTATGTAAAGTGAGAGATATGAACCTAATGACGAGTATGAAGCAACGGTTTGCATTTTAACAGACTAAGCAAAAAACGTAATTGACAAAGAGGCAAATCTAAATGAATTTCCAGCTATTTCAACACTAAGTACAGCTGCATGCTAATTATGAGTGTTATAAATGAGGAAAAAAATTTGTTTAAACTAAAATTTTTTTGAAAATGCAGCTAATATGTTAACTTACACACTGTACTAAAGTTACCATTCAATCAAAAAAAAAAAGGTATTTTTTTCCAAAATGTATTTTTTAAATGTCAGACTATTCAATCTGCAGTTACTTCATATTGATCAGTGACAAAAGTATTTGGAGGCAAATGAAAATATTAAAATGTTTCTGGGGATGGAAGGGGCAGGGGGGAATAAAAAAAATAAAATATTTAAAAAAGTTAAAGTGTTTCTGGGAGCAGTTTTTGTCATTCCTGGAATTAACTCAAGGTCAAAAACATTTGTTATTAAGAAGGAGCTAATACAATAAAATTTCATTTAAAAGCCATTAAGAATACCCCATTTGGTGTCCTATTAGTGGTAGTTAGGAGCTCAAGCTCTGACACCAGACTTCTTGGGTTCAAACCCTAATTCTACCACTTCTTGCTGTGTGGCTTTGAGCAGACCGCTTAACCACACTGTGCCTCACTTTTCTCATCAAATGTTTTTGACCTTGAGTTAATTCCAGGGTGATAATAGCACCTACTTCTTGGGATCACTGTGAGAATTAAATGTGTTCATATATGCAAGGCCCATGCTCAGTAACGGTGAGCCATCACTTTAACTCTCAGGACAACAGTCTCTCAGAGCAGTCATTCTTCAGTGTTAAAAAAATAAACTGACAAGGAAGATTGTGGGGAGCATGCCATGACTTTGCTGGTCCCTGGATATAAAATGCTGTCATTTCCCTCCCACCTCTTACCCCTTCTCCTTGATGGATGGGAATCACGGGAATATCTCTGGCTGCCACTCAGTAAAGATCAAGTCTGGGTGAGAAACAGACTGATGTGCCCCTCCCCCCATCGATGTTGCACACATGACTCTAGAACACGGTGAGGAGTAAGCCTCAGCTCTCTCAACATGTGCTCTGAGGGCCTGGCATACTTTTTCCCTACAATACCATCAGCCCTCAAAGAGATGATCTGGTGACTGGTCATGCACCTGACTTTGCATATCATCTTTATCCAGATCCCTTGTATCCCACCAAATGTTTTCTTTATCCTTGTATTTTCCAAGGTCATGAAAAGGTCAGGACACAAAAATCAAAGCCCATGCAGAAAGATTTCATGTTCATTCTTCCCCTTTAATTTACTGGAAGTTCCAACATCTGAATAGAAGGAAAAAGGCCAAGTCTACAGGCATCTTGGCAGGGTGACGAGTAATCAAAAAGAGATGTGAATTTCCACAAAATAAACACACCAAAGCCAGGCTACTCCGCACCATCTCAAGTCCAGTCATACTGTGACTGCACTGGCGTGCCTGCCAAGAGACAAAGGGAAGGAAACCAGGAGAAAGACACTAAGCTCTCAGCTTTGAATTATGTACAGACTCTGGCTCCAAAGGAAGACAAGCGGGCTTGCCTCCTGCTACCTGCGCGAGAGAGGAAGGTCATTACATGCATGGGATTCCTCCAGGATCCACTAAGACAACAGGGTCTGGGCAAATGTATCTGGAGTGAAGATGAATTCAGGGTGAAGCCATGCACTTCAACCTCCAAACTTCCTTTCCCACGTTCCTTTGCGCTATGTATTACTTCATTAGGAAGTAATTTATTGTCTCCAAAGATTAGCTACCTTATTTATACTTTAGCATGAATGTAATCGCAGTTATTTCTCTCCAAGTCATTTTCCTTTGCTTATAATTTCTAAGGTGATTAGAAGCTTTATGCCCAGCTCCAGTGGAGTTGTTGCTGAGGCCAGTGTAGCTCAAAGCAGGACAGCATGCCTTGTCCATGGACCCAAATAGTCCTACTTCCACATGAAATGTCTAAAACAGATAATTACCGTTAACCTAAATTGGACTTAAAAATAAACTGAACAGATTAATTTCTTTATATTTTCAAATAATGTAGAAAGACAACAATCCCTTAAACATAAAAGAAAGCATCGTTTTGGAAAGAATTGTCAGAAAACCAAATTGGTGGCCCAGCATCACCATAAATACCATGTAACCATAGACATGTCACTTGAATTTTCTGGCACAACAAAATTGGGCTTGATACCTAACTAAGATTCCTTTCAACTCTAAAATGTCATGATCCATTCATTATTTTCAGTTCAAGCACTTTCAAACATCACACTAGCAAAAGTTCAGTTTGCATCTAGAAATGAATATGAACTATGTGATTAAAGATATAAAAATGGACTCTTAAAATCAACGAAGCATGGGTGTGAGAAAAAAACTAGAGTATGCTGTAGAATGAAGACACTTTTCCCCGCAGCCCATTATTATGAGCTAACCAACCTAATTCAATTAGCATCATTTTTTTACACCACAGCACATCCATGTGAACTCTCAAACATGTGAACCGATGAGGACCAGAGCCTAAGGCGAAATGCTACCTCAGAGACCCAGCGGGGGACGCACTGTGTGTGGAGAGGGGAGAACTAGCCCCCGGGGCCACTGGGGGTTGCTGCAGAGCGCTCACCTTCCACCAGTTGGTCCAGGCTAGAAATCTTCTTGAGCCCATCAATGGTGTAGATTGTTCTCACTCCCTGGGGCAAATTCACGTTATCCGACAGAGTTCGGGTCAAATCAGCCAGTAGGGCCTCAAAAGACCTGAACCGGTCTGGGGAGATGGCATACACAATCCCTTTGAAGTATCGATCGCCGTTTCGATAGAAACGAACTTTCTTGGCCTTCTTCTCGGAGCTGAGGGTCTGCAGCGTGCGGGTTCGGTAAAAGCTGCAGTGGGCGCTGTGCGTGGGGCTGGGCAGCCCATTCACCCGCGACCCTCTGCTGTACCTCTGCGCCTTATCCCGCTCGTCGAAGTGCTCCAGCTCCATGTCTCTGCCGAAGGACATGACGGGGTTAAAGTTGAACCTATGAGGCACAGCAACAAAGACACATATGGATGTTATTTTACCATCATGATTTGAAAGGCTCAGCTTGAGAGCAGCTGGTGGAAATATTGCTATAATCGATGGTATATTTAATATGAGTTATCAAGTTGGGAGAGAAAAAGGACAACACAGAAATAGAAGAATCAGACCCAGTGGAAACAGCTTACTAATCAATCCCAGTTTTGTTAGAAACAGCTCCTAGGTACTGGCCACCTACACTGTATCATCCTTTGAACAGCTATTATTTCCAATAGTCACAACAAACCTTTCAAAGTATTTTTACTGTTATTTACTGATGAAGAAACGAAGGCACAGAAAAATTTCTCCTAAATTTCTCTAAGTAATGCAGTTGAGAAATGCTTGAACCTAGAACCCCAACCCAGGTTTGTCCAGCTACAAAGCTCAAGGCTGCCTGCAGGGCAGTGGGCTAAGCCTAGTGGCAGGCAGAAAACAGGCTTCCACATCACCATGCAGCTAAAGATAGGTGGTGGGGGGCCAGGACACAAAGAGGGCGCCAGCATTTCAGTCACACTGTCAACATCCTGTAGTGTTTGCTCCCCACGGCCAGATGGAGAACAAATGGACTCAATCTGTAAGATCTTCCAACTTAAAGAAGATTTTCCAACATAGTCACATGGTCAATAGAAATTATTTTAAAAAGCGAATTCACCATAACTCATTTACTTGATAAATTGGGTTTTAAAAGCAGAAAAAGAAGAACAAAAACCACAATAACAACAAGAAAAGATAAAAGTTACTTCTTCATTACTTCATTACTTCTGCCTTTCCTTCCACTAAGGCTCCCTCTGTCCTGAGGTTGAGGAAACTGAGGCTTAAGGATGTTAATCCAGACTTGACCCGGTACTAGCTGTGTGACCTTGAGAAATCTACTTGATAAACATCTCTAAGCCTCGATTTCCTCAGTCACACATGGGATTGACAATGGTACCTACCGCAGAGTTACTATTAACTATCAAATAAGTTAATATACATGATGCACTTAGGAAAGCATCTAGCATATAATAAGTATTAACATTTTTTATTAATGCGATCTGATTCTGTCACAGAAAAAACTAGTAGGAACAGAATCTCCCCTTTCTGATAAGGGAGGCTCCTGGTAAGCCCTCCTGATTTCCATTCATGAGCTCTGAAAGGGGTGCCTGCACCCCACAGTCCCCACCTTACTTTCTATGGAGACTTGTCATCAGCAAGCTGCCTCTGGGGTTAATTCATCCTTGGTGAGGGGTCCATTAATAAGGATTGTGGTATTGCCCCTTGCAGGGGGATTCCTGTTTTAACAGGTCAATATAGAAAGTGGAAAAACCTCAGCATTCAAAGAAAAGAAGTTCTAATGACAAAATTTCAGGCATATTGAAATAAAATATAAGGGAAATGGAAAATCTGGGGCAAGAACCTACAAGTACCCTCTAAATCCCACCAGGTAAATAATGTCCCCTTTCCAAAGGTCAGTCCAAACTAACCAAAGGCATCGCCAAGCCTCCCTGACCCTTGTGTGACCCTCAGTAAACCACCCTCTGAGCCATTCAGAGTGGCTAAAATTTCACGCTCAAAAACACTTCTAGAGACTGTGTCCTTCTGAAATGAATGGAGTGGAAAAAGCTAATATTTTTTGAATGTCTATGACATCCTGACACTATTACTCAGCAATCAATTGTTGTAGAATATGCTCAAAATT
Organism: Eidolon dupreanum; assembly: GCA_028627145.1. Lineage (NCBI taxonomy): Eukaryota > Metazoa > Chordata > Mammalia > Chiroptera > Pteropodidae > Eidolon > Eidolon dupreanum. The sequence continues at coordinate 78,195,082 of CM053508.1, read as the reverse complement.
CTCTTCTAAACTTCATGACAATCCAATGAGGTAGGTAATATGATCGTGACTAATGGTGATATACCCAGGGTCCCAAAGTCACAATTGAGGGAGTTGAGATTTGAACCCAGATTTACTCTAATTTGGAAGCTGGCACTCCCTCCCTGCTGCCCCATGTGCTGTGTCCTAGAGGCCTAGATCCTCTGAGATTGGACCCTTGTCACATGTAAAGCAGAGATATTTTAAGCCCTTGCTCCTAACTAGCTCTGTGACCTTGGGCAGGACATTGAACTGCTGAAGACCACATCTGCAGACAGAGGTGGTGGTGGCGTCAGCAGTCCCCTTACATCTTTACCTGCGCATGTGTCTACTGCTGACCCCAACTGGGGTAGGGAGGCGAGACAATGGAGTGTGATTTAAATCTTCAGTGATTATGATTTATTTCAGTGTTTTTCTGTTTTCTCCAAGTCTGAAAACTGCCTCATGCCTCTTAATAACTCACAGTAGTCTAAATTTGCATTTTCCAGAAAAAGATCTAGCATATATAGGTATAAACTGGGTTCATTGACTTTAAAATTAGATAACTTAAAAACAATTATCAGTTGATATCCCAACCTTCAAGCAGCTATTGAGTATTAGAACCAATATGTTGTCCATGATATCACAGCTGCTCTACTTTAAAAATGTATTTTGTTTTTAAAAGGGCCCTCTCATCTTCCAAAAGGGGTGGTGGGGAGATGATACTGCCCATATCATACCAACTCACTAAACTCTTCAAACTTTGTAAACTATAAAGGCAGGATTGGCTTTTGAAGGTTTTATCCTATTTTTAAAGCCAGGGGTCATTCTTCCAACCCTAGGGTTTCCTCCGCAACCTGTATGAACCCAAAGAAAACAAGCAGGACCCTAGCAAAGGATGGCAAAGTGTGTCACCAGAGTGAAAATCTACTTTGAAGGGGCTCTTGTCGAGTCACAAATAATTTAGCAATTATTGGAATTCCTTAGAGGGAACAGGCTTTTAGAACCAAGAATTCCACAGCAAGTGAAAAAAAAAGAAAAAAAGAAAAAAAGAAAAAGATCGATTTGAAAGAGAGAAGAGTTGATTTTGTTTTATTTTATTTGCATATTTCCTCAAATTGGATCACACATTCAACCAAGGCAGGAACCACATCTTGTACTCCCCGTCACTGAGTCTGCCCCAGAGTAGGCAACAAAGAAAAACCACACTCAGTGAAATCATTTTCAAGGCTCCAGATATCACTAAATGAATGTCACAAACCACACTATACACCCTTGCATTCCAGTAATTACATGTGGCTTCAAAATAGGTGTTGTTCCCCTTGCCTCAGCTGGCTCAGCTCTCCAGGGGGCTTAGTCATATATTTGATCAAGAAGATTCACTGGGCCCCCACAGGCTCCCACTTTGTGCACAGGAAGTGAGCTCAAGCACCAGGTAGCCACGTGTTCATCCACCGTTAAGGGCTAAGGGCCTGGGCCACATGTGTTCTGGTACCAAGAAGTTCACACACCATCTTAGCCACAGAAATGACAGAAACTTGGGTGGGGAAGAAGGGGACCTTGCTCTTATCAGAAATTTTCATATATACCCAGCCAGGCTAAGAAATCAGCATCCTCGTTTGTTCTCTGTGGGATTTCTCACCATTTTGAGGAAACTGTTCATTCTTCTCTAGATGAGCACATGAATTTCTGTTTTAGAGATCCCGCCCCCAAAACACACACACACACACACACACACACACACACACACACACACACACACCCCAAGAAATAATTTAGCATAAATGCTACCACATCTAAACAGATGCTGGACCTGGAAGTTCCGAGGTCTATTTTTTCCAGCAGGATTAGAATGCAAGTGGACGGTCGGGCTAGAATGAGAGGCGCGCACACACCTTCGGAGTGCATGCACCACCCTGGACGTAGACAGGATGTGTGTGGATCCTTTATAATGTTCCTACATGTAACCTCTCTTAAAATCCCTTCTGACCCGCATTCACGTGACATTTCCTACCCCAAACGCTGTCCTACTTTCCTTTCCCGTCGAAAGGCGATCTTTTTTTAGGAACATTCATAAAACGTATCCACGGAACAGCCTGCAGTGTGGCGGCGGAACGCGTGTGCACCAGAATCTGGACACACATTCACAGGTGCGGAGAGAGGCAGCCGCTTTGAACGAAACCTTTCATCTGCTCCATCTCCCGCAAGCACCTCCTTGCCACATCCAGCAGCGAGTCCGGGCAAACCAGGTTAGCAAAAGCAGCCTCTTTTGTGGAGCAATGCAGGGCTGTGAGTGCGCTCCCGCTAGGAGCAAAATGCCGCTTCCCCTCCGCGTGCTTTTAGCGCTGCAGGTACTAATTTGTACACGACCAGCCTCGCTGTCCCTGAAGGAACTTGAGACCCTGCAAATGTACTTGCGGCGCCCACGGTGCAGCCACCCCCCAACGCACAGATCGCCCCATCCCCTGGCGCACACCACCCTCCCGGGCACACGGGAAAGCACACACAATAAGAGGCCTGGCCCGGCCACTCCTAGGCGCAGACTTGGTCCTCGCTCCGCGGCCAGTTTTGACAATGACAAACCCCTCGCTCAGCTCCTCGGCCCTGGCTCTCCTCCACTAACAACGTGGCGAAAAGCTACCCACCCCCGCCCCCGCCCCCGCCCCGCGTCCGACTCCCCGTTTTAAGCCCCCGCGCCCGGCTCCCCATTTTAAGTGCGACTCCCCGTTTTAAGCCCGGTGTCACCAGACAAAAGAGGCAGGTGCCAGTGGCCCCGGGCGGCCCGCACGCATCCCCCGCGGCCCGGCCCGGGCGGGCCAGGCGGGCAGAGCCTTTCGAGGAACCGCGGGCGGCGGGCGGGGCGGCGGCGGCCGGCGAGGGGGCGCCCGCTCTGCCCTCGGCGCCCCTGCTCCGTGGCCGGCCCTGCCCGCAGCTGCTTCCCCGGCGAAGGCAAACCACGCACCGGTCCGCGAAGAGACGCCGCCGGGGGTCTTTGTGGCCGTGCGCGGGGCTGCCTCCTGGCGCTGTCCTCGCCGGGCTGGGCGCGGCCGGGCTGCGGGGCGGCGGCGGGGCCGGGCTGGGCTGCAGCGGCTGCGGGCGCGCGGGAGTCGGCTGCAGCCGCTAGTGCGGGGATGTGCCTCGGCCGGTCCTCATTGAAATGCGGCGCTCCGCACAGTCTCGCTCCAGCCTCTCTCCGGAGGAGGGCGGCGGCGGCGGGCGCGCTCCCTTTTCTTGCAGCTCAGCCGCTCACACGCCCTCGCGGCTCCCTCCTTCTCCTCCTCCGCGTGCGCGCCCCGCGCCCCCGCCCTTCTCGGCAGGGCACACCCACCACGGCTGCGCCCCGGCCTCCCCCTCCCCGCACCCTTTCCCGCCGCAGCGACCTTAGTGCGTCTGGCTCGAGCAAAATGCCAAACCTCCCGGGTTCCCGGGAGCGGTTTTCTGGAGGTAGGGGCAAATCGGACAGTGGACCTGGGGACAGAGGACGAGAACGCGGGTAGGGCTGGGTCTGAGCCAGGCAATGTGCAAGAGAGGCGAGCTGTGGTGAGACGCCCCCTCCTTCGGGGGACACAAGGAACAGAACTCCTCCCTTCACCACACGTACACTCTAATGTGACCTCACGGTTGGTTTGACGCCTTTCCCAGGATTATGAAAGCCGGTGTGACGGCCCTTTCATCTTTTTTTGCCCAAGATACATCCATGCAGCCTCTCCTGAGAGGACCAGCCCAGACTCTACCAACCTACCCACTGCAGTGTCACCCTCAGCCTCCCCTCCCCCAATTGGGAAGGTGCAGATGTACGCATAGATCGCACCCACCATGTCCACTTGACCCCAAAACTTGAGTCACCCTTGAAATACTACTTGGAGCCAAGTATGTCACAATAGGCCCTTGCTAACTTGAGAGTCAGGCTTTGCCCTTGGAAACCTCATGGCTGCCAGCTCCGCGGTCAGTTCTGGAAAGCCCCATGAGCTCACACAAGCTTTTTCTTGCTCCCGGGAGAGGAATGTTCTCAGAGCCCAGGCTGTCCACAGCTTCCTTCGATTTTTGCACAAAAGTCTAGGGAGTGGGAACAGGTGGCAGACGTCCCTGAAACCTTAACCTGCTTCAGTGGGCATCCTGAATTTCAGTCCAGTTAATCTACTGACATTCAGTCACGTCTTTTGAGACATATATTTGTCCCAAATATGCATACCTATAAAAAACACATATGTTTTTTTTTCTCTTCCTGAGTTGCCTGCACCTTTCAATGGAAAATCAAAATTTTATTTTTCTCCTGCCCTCTGAGCCCAGTTACGTTACTTGACTACTTATTAATAAGAACTATTCTGAAATGCTTTCAAAGTATTATGTAAATACTAAATAATTACCATTTGTTATAAACACAGCTTAAATGAGATGAATATTACATATTTGACAAGTGCTGCAGTATTTATTTTTGGACTATTGGATAGCTCAGGGCTGAGAGTACAATGAACTCACTGAATTAACTAAACGCGAAGTACCGTGCCTATTCCTTCAAATTCTAATTCCCAGGGTATGTGTAGAGAAAGTAAGGAGCCAGCTGTTTCTTCAGAACAGAAGTAAGAGTTTCTTTATCTTTCCAGTGACAAATGCTAAGTGATTTCTGTGAAATTCTAAACCAAGAAACACATTCCATCTTCTAACGCCTGCGGATATTCTATCAGAGTCATTTCTTAAGCATTTTTAGTAAATTCAACCATATTTTGCCTCTTCCTTACATAGGACATGCAGTTAATGTGTTCAAAGAAACACCTTTGAGTTTGATTCTGTCAGTTGCAATGTGATCTCACTAGAAATAGTTGGGCATCATAACCCTTTCAGGACACCTAAAAATTAAGTAGATGATGAGCACACTAAATAGTCCCCACTATGGTCCTACCATTTAGTCAGGACAGCAGGCTGGTACTAAATGATACTCAGCGACCTGACACAAGTAACTACAGAAGTGCCTAAGTTACTTCCAGGATACCCTATGGCAAATCTAACTTTATTCAATAATAATTCCTAATTGAAATGAAGTTTAACCAGGAAACTCCTCATTCAAGGAAATTTCAAAAACCGATGTTACTTCCTTTACATTGTCAGGATACTGATCAAAGTGACTGGAATTAATGCATTCTTTTCCCCATGAAAATCTTAAGTTAACAGAGATCTCATTCTAACTCCCCAAAGCTAATGCTACTTAAGCCATAGACCCCAATTGCTGTTCCTAGAAGCTGCAGTTCTGCATCTTGCAAGATGACAGTGGCTTGGCCACAGTTATATCAGTGGCTCCTATTAACAGAGTACTTGTTTTTTGCTGTGCTGGGGGCTTTTATGTATTTTCTTATTTAATTCCCACAAGAACCAGTCAAGGCTGGCATTATTATCCTCATCTTACAGATGAAGGAACTTAGGAGTAGGAAGGTTACCTCATAGTCACACAGCTAATAAATATCAGGCACAATTCCATTTTTTAAAATTCGTGGTTTTAAAATTCAAGTCAGTTTTTCAGCTGCTATGGTCATATGCTCATAAAGCAATACCAAAACCTAGTGTGAAGTATAACCTTTTTTAAAAAATGCAGGCTTTTAATCAATGAATTTATTGTTTCATAACAGAGAGGACAACTCTTGCTATTTAGAATGCTGCTTCCTGTAGTATAGACACGGTCAAATATGTTTACTCTAAGCTAAAATTTTCATGAGGACATTTGCATTTCATGCTCTGACACAAAATTGATGGACAATCTTATCTATATGTG
>CM053508.1:78142305-78188821 GCA_028627145.1 Eidolon dupreanum | reverse complement strand
CAGCAGAAATAGCCCAGGAACACCAAGTGGGAAGCAGCTTGTTCCAGGAGCAAGAAATGGACAGAGAGGCTGGAGCACTGTGAGCTGGGCAGAGGGGAGGTGTGGCTGCCTGGTGGGCAGAGGGGAGGTGTGGCTGCCTGGTGGGCAGAGGGGAGGTGTGGCTGCCTGGTGGGCAAATGCCAGCACTCTTGGGTCCATGGGCCATATTAAAAAATTTGAATTTTGTTCTAAAAAATTGGGAAATTACAGAAAACTTGCAAGATCAGATTTGTATGATTAAGAGTTTCTCTAGCTTTTCTGGCTGGTGTTGGAGAATATGGAAGAAAGACAAGGAATAAGCACAATTTTACTGTTCAGGTGTTGATTAAAGAGGGTATTGGGGGAGAGCAGTAAGTGGGAAGGAAGCTTTGAGTGGTTATATGTCTACTATGGTTCCCTCATTTCATTTAATTGATCAAGAACATATAACAGTTATGAGTTGGCGTGCACAAAATAACATGGTCTCAATAATATAAGGCAGAATTGACAGAATTATAATAAGTAAATGGAAAAAATTCAAGTTTCAAGTATCGATATCATAGTCAATATTCCCTCTTAAACGCAATTTAAAAAGAAAGGAGTAATTAAAGAAAAATTAATTAAAAACCCATATATTTAAGAATTTTCAAATAAACTTTTAATAAAACATCACTGAAAGGAGAACCTATTACAGGTTTTAGAAAATACATTAGAATACCAATGAACTAAGCTTCTAATTAATTTTAGAAGTTAAAAAGAAAACACAATAAAACCAATATAAGCTTTAAAAAAAAATAAAATAAAAAAGGTAAATATAAGAACTTCTAGTAGGAAAAATTCTAAAGTAGCTCTTAAGATTCCTGCCTCTGTGAGCACACTCCTGATATAATCCCCATTTACTGAGTATGGGTGGGCCTCACCCATCAGGTTAGCACCTCTAAATGAGGCTCTAGTGTCAGAGACAGAAGGCTCTCCTACTGGCCTGGAGCAAAGCAAATAGCCATGCTGTATATCATCTATGGAGGCCATGTGACAAGAAACTGTGTTTGCCTCTTCAAAGTTGAAAGTGGTCGCCAGTCACCAGCTAGCAAGAAAATGGGGACTTCATGTAACCAAGAGATAGTGGGTTCTACCAAAACCAGTGAGCTTGGGAGAGGATCCCGCACCTTTGATGGGAACCAGAGCCCCGGCCAGAATCTTGATTTCAGCCTGGTGGGACCCTGAGCAGAGGATCCAGCTATGCCACACCTGGACTTAATAAATGGGTTGCTCAAGGTGCTAATTTTGTGGTTATTTGTCACACAGCAATAGAATACTAATATACAGCTTACTTAATATTATAGAAAACAGAGATACAAATACAGAAAATATCAAAGACAGAAGTTGTTTTTTAAAAAATACTAATAAAATAGACCAACCTTTGGCAATGTTGAGTATGAATAAAATAAAGAAAAACAAGTAGTATTAGGAATAAAATGAGTAGTACTAAGAATAAAAAAGTGAACATAACTCTAGATTTTATAGTTATTTTAAAGATAATAAAAGGATATTTTAAATAATTTTATACTAATGTCACCATTGGGGCAGATCTGAGTTCGGTGTCGCCCCAACGGTAGGGGGAGGGAGATGAGAGATAACAACGGCGCAGACATGTAGTTAGCATTCTCCCTTGATTCTTCCTCAAATGACAGCAGTGAAGAATCATAGGTCACCAAGATTTAAGAGTTTTATTAAAAATGCATTTTAGAAAGACGAAGAATGCCCCAGCGAGGCACATGGTCCTAGCGCTGTTACCAACAAAAAGGCCACAAAAAAGAGAACCCAGAAGGGCAAAGAAAAGGCAAAAAAGTGGTAATATCCGCCTTATATTCGGGCTGTGATGGGTGGTTCTAAAGGCATTCATAGGTGATTGGCAAGTGAGGTCATTTTGATCAACACCTGGCTGCTATATAACTCTGCCTAGTGCGCATGTGTGTACCCAGAATTCTGCTACACTTGGGGTGTTCTTTGGGTGGACTCTGGGCTGGGCCCTTATTCCTTTGTTCCCCCCTGTCGCTCAAGTCTGACTAGCTACCTAACACCAATACATATTAAAGCTTAGATGAAATAAATTCTTAGAAAATGTAATTTACCAAATCTGACTCTAGAAGAAATAGAAGTTGCATCAGATTTAAAATCTTCTGACAATGAAAACAACAGGCCCAGAAAAACAGGTTAGTTCTACCAAATATTAAAGGAACACATAATTTCAATCTTGTACAAACTATTTATTCCTGAGTAAAAGAAAAGTAAAGGTTCTCTTTGATTCATTTTAAGGAACTAGTGGAACCATGATATCAAAACCTAATGAGTGTGGTTTTTTTTTTAAAAGGCAATTATAACCCCATCTCACCTATAAAAGAGGATATAAAAATTGACAAATTCAGCTATACGAAAAATTAAACACATCCTGAGCTAGTAGGTTTAATCCAAGGAATGCAAGATCGATTTAACAGAAGAAAAATCTCAATAAATATAGGAAAATATTAAATAAATATTCAATGTGCATTTATAATAAAAAAAATACCTTGGGAATAGAAGTGAGGTTCTAATTAAAAAGTCTCAAAATTCTATGGCAGTTATCATATTAAGTAAATATTGAAAATATTCTTTAAAATCAAGGATATGACAACAGTACTCATTATTACATTATTATTCAAACACAATAAGGTAAAATTAAGAAAAAAATAAAATATAAAGACTAGAAAGGAAGAAACAGAATTTTCATCATTCTTAGATAATCTGACCATCTGAATAGAAAACTCAAGTAACTCATGACAAATTATTAGAATTAATAAGATAAGTTAGCAAGCTGATACAGGATGAATATACAAAAATCAGTTACTTTATATCAGCAAAATAGCTAGTAAATATAATTAAAATTATATCATTTAAAATAACATTAAAAATATGAAGTACCTAAGAATAAATATTAGAAAAGATGTATAAGATCTATATAGAAAATTATAAAATTGTGTTGAAAGACTTTACAGAAGACTAAATAAACAGATATATTATGCTCATGTATTGGATGAATTAAATAATACACATGTAAATTTTTCCCAAATTGATCTATTGATTTAATGTGATTCCACTAAAACTGCTAGCCATTTTTTTTATGGTTTTCATTTTTTTGTGAAATGTGAGAAACCGATACAAAATTTCTATGGAAAAGCAAACAACAAAGAATAAATTTCAAAGACTCTACTGAAGACAAAGAACAAGGTAGGGAGACTTGTTTTATCAGCAGTTATATGAAGACATTGTGGTATTGTCACAGGAATGTATAAAGAGAAAAATGGAATGGAGAGCCCAGGAACAGAACACTATGTCTATAAAAAGTTGTTTTAAAACCAAGTGGGCAGTGAAGACCAGAGGCAGAAAGAGAAACTTTTTAGTAAATGATGTTTTCGGTAATTGATTATCTTGATGGGGAAAAAATAAATAAAATTAAGCCTCTAGAGCATATCATAGTCAAGAAGCAATTCCAGATGGATTAAAGACTTTCATGTCAACAGAAAAATAGTAAACAAATTTGTAGGGAAATATATTTTTGACATCAGGACATGAGAGTATTTCTTAAAAAGACACAAAAGAAGCAAAGAAAGAATAAAGAAAAAATAAATAACTTACTACCTTAAGAATTTCTATTCATCAAAACATATTATAAAAAAATTGAAAAGATAAGCCATAAACTGTGAGTGGACACAATTTGCAACCCATATAATTGACAAAGGACTAATATCCAATTTATAAACAGCTTCTACCCTAAAGCAAAAAATCAAGAGAAAAATAGCCACACAGACAAACAAACTTGAACAGGCATTTTGCAAAAAAGAAACATGGTCAATAAACATAAACAAAAACTTAATCCCCTTAGTAATCAGAGGAATTCACAGTAAAATCATAGTGTACATTTTGTACATACCACATTGATAAAAATGAAAAATGTCTGGCAATATAAAGTGTGGTGAAGATGTGGATAAACCAGAAATCTTATACAGTGCTGAAAGAGGTGTATATTGGTATATCCACTTTGGAAAACTATTTAGTATTATGTAGGAAAACTGAAGGTAAGCATACTCTATATGTTATTATATGTACTTTAAATATATACCTTAGGGAAAGTCTTGCACATGCTCTCCTAAAGATAGGAACAAGAATGTTCCTAGGAGCACTATTTATAGCAGAAAGAATAAAAAAGTATAAATAATCCAAGTGTACATCCACAAAAAAATGAATAAATCACCTGTGATATCTTTTTATAATGATAAACTATACTGGAGTTAAAATGAAAGGAACTACAATTATCTACATTTACTTGAATGAATCCCACAAACAATATGTTGAACAAAAAAGCAAATCAATTTCCATTTGTTTAATGGGTATGTATTCAGAAAATTAAAATTATTTGGAAATTATCTCCTTAAATGCCTGTCTCCCACATTAGACTATTCCTTTAGCCTTTGAATTGGTTAACTAACAAATATTCACTAAGTATAAACTGCATACACCCACTGTATTGAAATTATATATTTCCTGCGTGACACTGTGAAATACTCTTGGATAAGCATCTTTCTTTCCCAACTTTGTTTCCACAGTATTTAGCACAGGGTATTATACATAATAGATGTTTCCTTAGCCCGAGTTCCTCCCAAAGCAGAGCCTGAAACAGTCTTGGGTGTGTAACTGTACCCCTACAGCCAAACCCTCTCCTTTAATTGCTGCCGCACACCCCCTACTCCAATTTTAGGACCAACTGAACTTTAGCTTCTTTAATCTATTTGTTCTGTTGTAACCACAAGTTGCCTAAGATCTTAACAATAGACTCAGTAAGTTTGCGATGTTATTGAATCAATAATCTGTGACCTGTCACCCAACGATCTTAGGGGAACTAGAAATAATATCTTAACATAATGTCTTTGTTCTTCATATAAAAAAATTAAGGAGAAAAAGTTCATGAGGCAATGATTTACAGGTTTACTTTGTAGGAAAGAATGAGAACCAAGACCACCCCAGACGCATGTGATCATCCAATGGCATCTCTAGGTCTACGTGTTGAGATCTTATCGTGATACTGGAAACCCAAGACGTTTACCTTAACTTCTCCCATTCCACTTCCAGTGCTTAAAAACCCCTGAGTCCAATGAGCAGGATGGATTTGAGGCATTTCTAAGTCTCTCATCTTCTCGGTTAGCTCCTTCTCAATCATTTGCTCCAAACTCTGACGTTTTGGATTTTGGCTTTGCGAAGCATCCAGCACACGAACCCGAGTTTAGTAATAGGTGCAGTTTACTTGGAAAGCAAGACTAGGAAGCAGCAGTGAGAGAGAAAAAGCAGGAAGGAAAGAAATCTAGTACAAAGATAAGTTATCAGTTGGCTACTACTATGGACAACTGGCGAATTATTCCACTGGACCATCTGAGGAGCCTTATGAAACACCTTCAGATTTTTAATTGTCTTTCCAGTGAAAGGTGGAAGCATTGATCTTTTTGTTTCTTACCCACATTGTTCAAGGATGGCCACGGCTTTAATTCTCTTTGAGTCTGAGTTGCACATGGCAGAGTGTTTACCAGATTTCTCTGGAAACCAAATCTGGAAGTAAGATATACTTGGCATAAAGCCTTAAACCAAGTGTTGAGGGACTACACCTACAGTTGGTGACTGTCAGAGAAACAGCTACAATAAAGGATGAGAACCAGAAGATGTCTGGTGAGTGTCAAATTCAGATGGTCAACAAATAATGGATGAGGACAACTGAAATGATGCAATTAGCTTGAATTTAGGTTTAAAGTTACTCAGCAAGTAATCCCAGGAAACAGAAATGAAGCATTGGCAAAAGAACATCTTCTCTTTACACTCCACCTCTCAATTACAGAACATACAATACAAAAGTAAATATCATGTTTCCCCTTCATGTTTTTTCATAGTCAATACAATTGCACAAATATTATTAGGAAGGCATAATTCACCCAAAGAGTGAACTGTATTAGCCCCAAATCTATCTACTTATATATTAAATTCTATATTTCCAACAAGTATCAGGAGCCACCTCAGGAGTTCACCTTTAAGTATAAATTATGGATTTAAAAGAGATTGAAATCAACAAAAGCATCAAAATTTCGTGATTGAATTAACAGTTATTAGAAAAATGAGATCTAATCTTCTAAATCTATCATATCACAACTTCGGATCAAAGTATTATATTAATATATTTTCATTATTAGACAATGAAAAAAAGAATATTTACTGAGGGTCTACTCTATGGCAGCCACTTTGCATGTGTTCTCTCATTTAATCCTCAAAACAACTCTTTTTTGCACCATTTTTACTTATTAAAAAATTATGCTCACTGAGAGGTAAAGTAAATTTTCGAAGTTCTCATAATTATGAGGTGGCAGAGTAAGATTTGGGAGCAAATATCTCAAAAGTCAGAGCTCCTTCTGCTATGCCATTAAGTCTAGAAAGTGCTTAGAGAGGAAACGTATTTCAGGAAAGATTAAAATGCGAGGAGGTGGGGAAAATGAAAAAAATGTTGTCAAGGGTAGAGTGACATAGTACAACTCACGGTTGTAAAACAACTAAGGTTAGTAAACATGTCAAGAGAATTTGTCCTACAATGGTTATTGTGTTTGTAAAGGACTTACCAAAACCCAGAAATCAGGCTGTTCTTTATTTCTTTTCTTCCTAATGTTGGCTATTGTTCAAATTACATGATTCATCACATTGGTAAAAAGTAGATCTAAGATGCAGAATGCTTAATTTGGACTGTGTGCACAGCCTTTATACAATTTTACCACATGCTGCATAAACCACAATACTATCTTCTTCTTATCATTTCTGTTTGACTTAGCTCTTAATTAATGAGCAAATAGACCTGTTATTCTTCAAGAAGTCAATGTTGTCTAGGGCGATGCTATCCTGAACAAGCCCGATCCCATCTGATCTCAGAAGCTAAGCAAGGTTGGGCCTGGTTAGGACTTGGATGGGAGACCACCTAGGAAGACCAGGTGCTGTAGGCATAAAAAATAAAAATAAAAATAAAAAGAAGTCTGTGTTTTTCCTAAAACCATATACACACGATTTTCACTACAAATACCATAGCCACCTCACAAAATACCTTTGGACTGTCCAACTAGTTTCCCAAATTAAAAACCAAGAAAGGAAATAATAAATATCAATGTCAAACTCAATGAAATACAAAACATAAAAACAACATGGATAAAACCAAAAGCTAGTTATTTGATAAGATCAATACAATTGATAAACTTCTAGAGAGATTCATGAGAATAAAAGATACAAATTACCACTATCAGAAATGTGAAAGGTGATATCAATACAGATTTTATAGGTGCTAAAATAATAATAGGGGAATATTATTAACAACTTTATACCCATTAATCTCAAAACTTAGAAGAAAAAGACAAAGTCTTTAAGATACCAACTACCAAAGCTTTGTCAAAAATAGGTAGATAACTTAAATAGCCCTTTGCCTGTTAAAGAAATTGAATTCGTACTTTAAAAACCTTCCCACAAAGGAACTCTAAGCATGGATGGCTTCACTGGTGAATTATACCAAATAATTAAAGAAGGAATAATACTAACTCTGTACAAACTCTTCCAGAAAAAATGAAGAGAAAGGAATACATCCTAAATCATTCTAGAGGCCAGCATTACTCTATATCAATGTTTGACAAAGACAGAAAAAATAACTATAAACCAATATCTCTCATGAACATATATGCAAAATTTCTAAACAAATTTCAGGAAATGAAGACAAACAACATATAAATAAGATAATATGTCATGACCAGTGTGACTTTTAAGGAATGCAAGGTTGATTTAATATTACAAATCAAATAATGTAATTTCACCCTATTAGAAAAAAACTAAAACCATACAATCATTTCAATAGGCTCAGGAAAAGCATTTGATGACATGCAACATCCATGGATCCATGCTGAGTATGTTTCTCACCATAATAGGAACAGATAGGGACTTCCACAACAGAAAAAGTTCATCTATAAAAAACCTACAGTCACATCACACTTAATGGCAAAAGACTAAACACTTTCCCTTAAGGTCAAGAACAAAGCAAGCATGTTGATTTTCACAACTTTCATTCAACATTGTTCTGGAGTTTTAGCTAATTGGCATAAAGCAATATAAAGAAATGAGCCATCCAGACTGGAAAGAAAGAAGAAAAATAATCTCTATTCACAGACAATGTGATGTAGAGAATTTGATGAAATCTACAAAGAAGCTATTAATAAGTGAATTTAGAAAGGTTGCAGGATACAAGATCAATGCACAAAAAAATATATTTCTATATATGAGCAACAAACAATCAAGAACTAAAGTTAAATAATTACAGTTATAGCAGCATCAAGGTATAGGAAATACTGAGGGGAAAAAAAAACCTGACAAAAGTTGTAGAAGAACTATACTTCAAAAACTATTAAGCATCACTGAGAGTAAGTAAAAGAAGACCTAAAAAAATGGATTCATATGTTGAATTCATAGGTCATTAAAACCAATTCTGTTAAGATGTTAATTTTCCCCAAATTGATCTATATAGATTCAATGTATTCTTAACCAATCAAAATATCAGTAATATTTTTGAAGAAATTGACAGTGATCCTAAAATTCAAATGGAAACGCAAAGAATCTAGAGCCAAAACAACTTTGCCAAAAAAGAATAAAGTGTCAGCTTAATACTACCTGACTTCAGGACCCATAAAGCCACAGGAGTTGTGACTGTGGTATTGGTGTGAAGAAAGACAAATAGATCAATGGAGCAGAATAAAGATTACAGAAATGTATCCGCATTCATTTGGGCAACTGATTTTCAGTAAAGGTACAGAAGTAATTTAATAGAAAAATGTAGGACTTTTCAACAGATAGTGCATGTGCAAAAAAATGAACTTCGATTCATCTTTCATGCCATATATAAAAACTATCATAAAGTGGGTCATAAATCAAAATGTAAAACCTAAAGATATAAAATTTCTGTGATAAAACATAAGAGAAATCTTTGTGACCTTGGGTCAGACAAATTTTTCTTACATACAGTGCCAAAATCACAATCCATAAAAAAATTTTACTTTATCAAAATTAAAGAAATGAAGAGAAATTAAAGGATTAAGAGATAGAAAAGAATGAGGCTGAAAAGAATTATTAAGATATTAAAATTAAAATAAAAAGATAAGCCTTTGATTTGAGAAAATATTTGCAAATCATATTTCTCATGAAGTACTTGAATGCAGAATATGTAACCAACTCTCAAAATTCAATAATAAGACAAACAACCAAATTAAAAAGTGGACAGAAGATTCAAATGGATACAAAGAAGTTATATTGATGTCAAATATGCTCAACATCATTAGTCATTAGGTAAATACAAATCAAACCAAGATGTCACTAAACATCTATTAGAATGTTGGATAAAATTACAAGACTGTTGTTAACAAGTGTTGACAAGGATATGGAGGATTGAGACTCATGCACCACTGGCAAGAATGTATGTAAAGTGATACGACCACTTTGGAAAATATTTTGGCCATTTCCTAAGAATGTAACATACACCCTACCGTATGATTCAGCCATTTTATTTCTAGTTTATTATGCAAGAGAAATAAAAGCATATTTCCATAAAAAGCTTGGAATGTTCATAGCAAGTTTATTTGCAATCACCCCAAACTGGAAACAAGCCAAATGTCCATCAGCAAATATCAGATCAAAAATAGTGGTACATCCACACAACGGAATAGTACTCAGCAATAAAAGGAAATACTGATATATAAAACGTGTAAATCGCAAAATAAACATGTCGAGGCATTTTTTAAATCTGGATTAAAAAAAGAATAATTAATACATAAATTCATATAAGCTCTAGAAAATGTAAATCATCCATAGTGATTTAAGCAGATCAGTGGTTGCCTTGAGATGGGATGAGGGACCAGAAGAAGGAAGCATCACGGGTAGAGGAAATCTGTGGACTATGGATGTGTTCATGATTTTGATTGTGTTGATGATTATTCAGGCACGTACATTTGTCAAAGCTTATCCAATTGTACACCTCAAATATGTACAGTTTATGTCAATTATACTTAAATAAATGTTTATACTTAAATAAAAGTTCAGCTAGCTGATTTCTCCTCCCTTCATCAAGGGTATATTTCTTGTCTTCCCATCACAACACTAGAGGTGAAGTTAAAACAATAAAATAATGACATTCACTTGTTTCCAATTGAGATGTAACTTGTTGCCAAGCTTTCCAGGAATCATGATTGACTGTAAGATAAAAACTAACACATTACTCAAAAGACATAAAATTCCTCTTAAAATAAGACAAGATAGAATTCTCCCACAGGGCTCTATAACAAGGACCCTGTGGGATAAAACGAACATCTTAAATCTTTCCAGTAGATGCAGCAGTAAATCCCACAAAGTATTTCTTTCAGTATTTTTCAATATATTTGGGTACCTGGCATCAAAGCACATTTAAATCTGAGCAGTTCTGCAGGGGACCAGATAATGTGTGGAATCTAAACAGCCCAGAGTTGGTTGATCTGGCTTAAAACAAAGATGCTTTAGCTATGTTCCTTGTAAATAACATAGAGCTGGGTTTTGTTTTAGGGTCCAATTTGAAAATTGTTTTTCCTTGAATAGCTGAGCTAAACACACTCACATTTCTCAATATGATTGATTTGTTTGATCTCAATTCTGTCCTATTATTTTATGTGTACTATGCTATATTTGCTTTTTTTTTTTATTTGGTGTGTCTTTCTTCTTTGAGACATTTGTTTTGGTGTTTAGGAAGATTCGTGTTTTTGTTCTAGTGGATGTTCCATATTTTTATCATTTATAATGCTGTTAATCTTTTTCTTTCTTATTTAATCTTTTACTATTTTGTCTGTCAGTTTAAAATGATATCCTCCAATACCAACCAATTACCTGTGACCAATTTAATGAGCTTATTTTTTCTCCTCAGTTTCAGTTAATTCTTTCTACTTTGTGAAACACATTTCCTTCACTATTGTTTTGCCACCAGTGTCTCCACTTTAGCTTTAATATTAGCTTTATATTTATATTAAATTCTTGCCATCTTTTGCCAAGTTTCCAGTTATTTGTTGGTTGGATAATCTTGTTCTTAGTCGACTCCTCAGAAAATAATTGTGTGTACAGTATTCTTTGAGTTGTTGCATGTTCCAAACTGTTTTGGTTTTTATTCTTTTAAATAGTCTTGATACTTGAAGAACATCTTGGCATGATAAAAAAGAAATCCTTGGCCCACACTTTATTTCCTTGAATTTCTTGAAAATGTTGCTCAACTATTTCTTTCCCTTGTATATTGCTCTAGATGAATCTAATTTTTTTACTTTTAATGTGAATTTTTGCCTGGAGGCCCTGGGGATTTTTTTTTTTTGCTTTGTTTCTTTGTATGCATCCTAGATAATGTTTCCTGGTCAAACTCCAGGTACTTGGTCATCTCTTCCAAGTAGACTTACGTTTTCTCTTATTTACAGAAAGATGTCTTATAGTATAGCTTTAAATATTAGTTCTGTTCCATTGTTTTGTTTTTTTTTCCCCCTTTTTACATTTTATATTAGTTTTAGGAATACAGTACAATGATTAGATATTTATATAATTCATGAAGTTTCCCCGATTACTCTAGCACCCACCTGGCACTATACACAGCCATCAATGTGCTATTGATTATATGCCCTATGCTGTATTCTACATCCCTGTGACTGTTTTGTAACTATTAATTTGCTCTTCTTCATCCCTTCAGCTTTTTCACCCAGCTCCCCAACCTCCCTCCCCTCTGGCAATCACCAGTTTGTTTTCTGTATCGTGAGTCTATTTTTGTTTAGTTTGTTCATTTCTTTTTCCTTATATTGTTTTTTCTTTTTAAAAGACTCTATTATATAGATATAATGGACCTTCATTGCCTATTGTTCACTTCTACTTTTTCTCTAACATTATTTTATATCTTTCTGTCTCATTTTTATTTTCTTTGCTGTTTTCTAGCTTATTTGTTCATCATTATATTTCCATTTAACTCTGGTCTTTCTTGGTCTCTAATAATTTAATCTTTTATTTCTTTCTGAACTTAATTTTCCTCTTATTACATTTGGTCCTATTGTTTGTTTTGTCCATTTTTAGTTTTAGTCTTAGAGTTTTCATTGTGAATATTTTTAATACCTCAGAATGCACATTAGAGAATATTTAGTTCAGAGTGTTGTGTTTTCTGCTTTGTTGTTGGTTTTCGAGGTATAAAACTTATTAGATGAAATTTTTTTAATTTGAATTTTCTATTTTCTTCTTCCACTAGCTTTGTATGGGAATAACTTGACATGTTTTCTATTCTCAAGCACTTTTTGGACAGGGTTTCTAGTCTTTGTCTGTAGATGTGAAGTGCAGTCCCTTTAATGTTGGTAGGCGGTGAGGTGTTAGTGTGTTTCATTTATCTTATAATATTTATTATGCGACAGCTCCCAAAGAGGCCCTCGATTGACCTTCGTGGTCATACCTATTGTGAAGCCTTTTGGTTGATCAGCAAAAGCTCTTAAGTTAATATTATTTGCTAAACTGTTTTCTCAAAATACTTCAGGTCTCTTATGCCCGCAAGAAAATCTTTCTCTTGGAACAATCTAAGAGGACGGAGTCTTCCATGATTTTCCTGGGAAATTCTTGGTTGAACTCAGGAATCAATGGTCCAAAGAAATAATCTCAGCTGCTGAGATAAAAAGCTGACACCTTAGACTTTTATGCATTTTCAAACTATTAAAAATATTTGTAAACACTGAGATTAAAAACGGCAATTTTATATGCAGTTGTTACTAAAGATAAAAACTCTGATGTGGATAACAAAAGGAGATAAAAGTCTAAATGACCCACTTGTGAAGCCAACAACATCCTCTGGGCTAGTGATGTTCTTTTAATGAAGGCAAAATAACCATCATAATGAGAAAAGCAACTGCTATTTATTATGATACATTAAATTATTTTAGTGTTTAACATACATGATCTTCCTTAATATTTTAACAATTCTAATATATAGATATTGTTATCTCCATTTTACAGGTGATAAAGCTGGGGCAAAAAGGGGTTAAGTCACGCGTCTATGGTCACAAAGTCAGTAAACAGCGAAGCCTGGCTTTAAATACAACTCTGACTCTGAAAAGTTGTGCTCCTAATTGCCACACACTATTGCACTAAAATAAACAAACACACACAAACAAAACCAAAAATGTTTTATAATACTTTAAAGCCCACAGAATCTTCTGTCATACTATATTTTATTTGATCCCTATAAAACTCTTATTACTCCCATTTTACAGAGGAGCAGACAAAGGTTTATACCAAAAGTGTCTCTCCCAAAGTCATAAAATTTGTATGCTGAATAGCTAAGACTCAAGGTCAAGTTTTCAGGTCCCAAATTCCATGTCTTTTCCAGTAGACTAGGCTGTCAAGTTCTTAAACAAGTGTTATGGAGCATGGTGGACTATGCTATGGATCATTCCCAGCGTGTGGAGGAAGAGATGATGGATACAGGGATTTTCCCTGAGACTTGACTCAGACAAGCATCATGTAAGCCACTTTACAGGAAACACTTTGGAGGAAGCTCAGGCCTCTTCCAATTCAATGGAGAAGGACCAGGACCAGACTCTGGGGCTCTTGAAATTAACAAAATAAACAAATGAGGGAAGAAGATGGAGACCATTCTGGAGAGCAGGTGGGGTAGGTAAAATATTTGATCCAGTCTCTAAGTACTCTTCCTCTGGTGCCTGGGCTGAGTAAGGACCAAGAGCAGGGAATAGAGCCAGAGTGAAAATATGGACAAAGCACATGAGACATGGGAGTTTGTTTGGGAAAGGTTCAGGATAACTAAATAGAACCATGCCCCAGAGTGACTGTTAACTTTCCTCTTCTATCACAAGGCTGGAGTGACCTTGGAAACGTTAATGTAATATGAAAAATCAAGACAGGAAATATAAATCCTTAACAAAATATTAGCAAACCAAATTCAACAGTACATTAAAAGGATCATTCACCATCACCATGGGATGTAAAGATGGTTCCAAATATATAAAATCAATGTGATACATCACATTAAAAAAATAAAAAATAAAAAATAAAAATAATATGATCATCTCAACAGTTGCAGAAAAAGCATTTGACAAAGTTCAACATTCATTCATGATAAAAATATTCAACAAATTAGGTATAGACGAAATATATCTCAACATAATAAAGGCAACATCACACTCAATGGTGAAAAACTGAAAGCTTTTCCTCTGAGATCAGGAACAAGTCAAGAGTGTTCACTCTCACCATTTTTATTCAACATAGTACTGAAAGTCCTAGCCAGAGCAATTAGGAAAGAAAAAGAAATAAAGGAATCCAAATTGGAAGAGAAGAAGTGAAACGGTCTCTGTTTGCAGATGACATGATATTATATAGAGAAAATTCTAAAGACTCCACTACAAAACTGTTAGAACAAATAAACAAAGTCAATAAACTTCCACAATATCAAAAATCAGTTGCATTTCTGTACACTAATAATAAACTATCAGAAAGAGAAATTGAAAAAAAAATCATTTGTAATATCATCAAAAGGAATAAAATACTGAAGAATAAATTTAACCAAGAAGATGAAAGATCCTTATACTGAGAACTACAAAACATTGATGAATGAAATTAAAGACAACACAAATAAATGGAAAGATATTCTGAGATCACGGATTAGAAGAATTAATACTGTTGAAATGCCCATCCTACCCAACATGATCTACAGATTCAGTGTAATCCCTATCAAAATTCCAATGGCTTTTTTTTTCTTTCACAGAAATAGGACGCTCTTAAAATTTGTATGGAACCACAAAAGACCCAGAACTCCCAAATCAATCTTGAGGAATAAGAAAAAATCTGGAGGTATCACACTTCCTGATCTCAAACTATATTACAAAGCTATAGTCAAAACAGATAGTACTGGCATAAAAACAGACAAATAAGTGGAACAGAACATAGAGCCCAGAAATAAACCCATGTATTTAAGATCAATTCTTTTTGACAAAGACACCAAATAGACAATTGGGAAAGGATAGTCTCTTTAAATGTGTTGGAAAAACTGAACAGCCACATGCAAAAGAATAAAGCTGAATGCATATCGTACAAGATACAAAAAAAAAATCTATTGAAAATGTACTAAAGACTTGAACATAAGACCCAAAACTGTAATCTCCTGGAAGAAAACATAGGGGGCAAGCTCCTCTTACTGTGTGATTTTTAAACACTGAAAAACAAGCAAAAGCTAAAAGCAAAGGCAACAAAAGTGAAAATAAATAAGTGGGATTCCGTCAAACTAAAAAGCTTCTGCACAGCAAGGGAGACCATCAATAAAACGAAAAGATAATCTATGGAATATGAGAAGATACTTGCACATCACATAGGCAATAAGGAATTAATCTCCAAAATATATGAGGAAATCATACAACTCAATAGAAATAAATAAATAACCCAATTTTAAAAATGGGCAAAGGACCTGGACCTGAACAGACATTTTCCAAAGAAGATATGCAAATTCCCAACAGATATATTATAAAGGTACTCGACATCACTAATCATCAGGAAAAAGCAAATCAAAACCACAATGAAGTATTACCTCATACCTATTAGCATGTTATCAAAAAGACAAGAGATAACAAATTCTGGCAAAGATGTGGAGAAAGGAAACCATTGTGCACTGTTGGTGGGAATGCAAACTGATACAGCCGTCACTGAAAACAGTGTGGCATTTCCTCAAGAAATTCAAAGTAGAATTACCATACGATCCAGCAACCGCACTTCTGGGTATGTATCCAAAGGAAACTAAACCATTATGTCAGAGATTTCTATACTCTCATGTTCATTACAGCATTACTGGTGATAGCCAAAGTATGGAAACAACCTGTCAACAGATAACTGGATAAAGAAAGTGTGTGTGTGTGTGTGTGTGTGTGCGCGCACGTGCACATGTGTGTGTGTGCGTGTGTGTACACACAATGAAATATTATCCAGTCTTTAAAAAGAAGGAAATCTTGCAATTTGTAATAACATAAATAAAGCTGGAGGGCATTACACAAAGTGAAATAGGCCAGACTGAGAAAGACAAACACTTCACGGAATCACATGAAAAAAAAAAAAAAAAACAAAGCAAAACAAGAAAAGTCAGGCTCATAGAAATGGAGAGCAGAAGCTCTCTCCAGGGGTTGGGGAGAGGGTGTGGAGGAAATGAGGAAAGCTTGATACAAGGGTAAAAACTTTGAGTTATAAGATAAATAAGAAGAAGGTCTGGGGATCTAATATATAACGTGGTGACTATAGTTAATAACACTGAATTGCATAACAAATTTACTAAGATGGGAGAAAAGTGTTCTCACACATGCAGAACCGGTAACTCTGTGAGGTGATGAATGTGTTAACTGACCATGGGAACCCTCCCACAATGCACATGTATATCAAGTCATCACGTTATACACATTAAATATATTTTAATTTTATTTGTCAATTATTCTGCAATAAAACTAAAACAAACAAACAAACAAAAGATGGTAACATTTTTACCAAAATTGATACCTGGCAAATTGATCACGATTAATCTTCCTCTTATGTTAAAGAGGATATTGCCATGTGGAAACAGCAGATGGAATTGCTTCTGATCTTCATCTGAGGTTGCCTCAATTTTTGGAGTTTGATGGAGGCTCAAAAAGCAACTCAAACTTAAGCAATTTATTTAAATGCTTTATCTTATAACAAGGAAGCTGGCGATTACAGGCCCCGATGTTCAGTGTGTTGGCGGCGACCAGTGTGGGGGTCGCCCCAGTCTGGCCATGACCGGCCACTACAGTTGTGCCTCCCTCACCGTCTCCCTGGTCAGGGGGAAAAAAAGTACGGAGAGAATGACAGGACAGCTGGGTGGCAGAGGCAGAAACATCTCTTCCTGGGAGGAGTGGTTTGCTGAGTTATAACCCACTCCCCAGCCCCAGGTGCAAGAGGCGAACATGTTACCTTAATAACCTTTGGTTTCTAGATGCAAAAGCAGACTGAAGGAGATTGCCAGGCGCAGGCTCACGAGCTGCACGTAAACCAGGGGCACGCGCCTTTCCCGTGGGTGATGGCGTTGATTACTAATCACTGGCCACCTAAGAGTGACAGCAGAGGCTGCAGGGGCTGGGCACCTGCTGTCAGTTCCAAGGGCTGAGGTGGTGACTAGGTCACCGCAGAACAGGGGAGAGTTAGGCCATGAGGGATCAGCAACCTGGCCGCCATCCGGGGAAGCGCGGTAACCAACCTGTGCCAGGCTCCCCAGATGGAAATGGCCTCCGTGCCCTCCTCCGTCCCACCAGGGCCTCCTCGGGCTCCTTCTCACTCAGAACGGGGCTCATCAGACTCCACGGCAGCTGCTCAACCCCCGCCCCGCCTCCCTGAGATGCAAAAGGTCTGTGCGAAGCAATAAGGGGACGCATATTTCCATGCGGGAATTCACTCCCGGGCATAATTTTCACCACATGATTGAATTAGGTGAATACAAAATACTCAAAGCCTCATAAATAAATAGCTTTGGGGCTTTAAATTGTCAAAATGAGTTATGACTTTCCTGACTCCACATAACATTACACCTACCTATGTTTCGAAGAAGTGGAGAGAAAAAAAAAAAAACGTCATGAATATCTTAGACTCCATGTCATCAGGCCTATTAATTTACTCTTTTCTTCCTCATCAACACAATTGGTTTCATCTGCGCTTCCCTGAGTATCTTTCTGCAATTAAGAGTCTCTGGAAGGAAGAATGGATAAAATAAAATGCAATCAATGCCGATGTGAAAAACAAGGGTTACAAGAACTCATGTTTAAAAAAAATAGATTTAAGTTTCCCAATTCCCCAAAATACCATACTTGAAAACAAACGAAGAATTTTGTAATGGGAAAGCAGAAATGTGCTGAAGATAATGAATAAAAAATGAGACCTTAAGCCCTAAGACATAGGCTTTCCATGTTATATCCTTGAAGAAAACTTAGAAATTATACAGGGTTCGACATTGGCCTTTTGCTCACAGGCATTGACAGCTGAAGCAGGTGCTGGTGATCACCGTGCCATGAGGAAGGGCAAGGCCTCTTTGGTCACAAAACCTTTGAGCAGTGACCTGGGTGAAATAAGTTAGCCAAGCAAATTTCTGGAAGAAAATAGTCATGCAGAAGGGACTGCAAATGCAAAGTCCCTGCTCAAGGACACCCAGTAACTGCTGGGATTGGAGCAGAGTACGGGAGGGGAAGACTCATCAGAACTGGTGGGGAAAGTTTGCAAGGATCAAGGTCATGCGAGGTCTCTTAGACCCGTGGTAAAACATTTGGTTTCACTGAATGAAATGAGAGGCCATTGAAGGTTTGCAAAGGGATGACATCTGATTCAAATATTTAAAAGGTCACTCTGCCTACTGTGTGTGTGGGGGGGGGGGGCGGAAACAGGTTGTTGCGAGGCGAGGGTAGAAGCAGGGAGACCAGTTAGGAGACGGCAGCAACCCAGGCGGGAAATCCTGGTAGCTTGGACCTGGATGGGTACAGTGGAGCAAGCGAAGTGCTCGTGCTTGGGTTCAGCTTTATTTTGAAACTTGAGCAGACCGGATTGCTCATCGATCAAACGCAGGGTATGCGAGAAAGAGAGAGGTCAAGGACGAGAGTTTTCTGGCGTAGTGAGGAACGGATTTGCCATTTCCCGAGAGAGAGGGAGAGGAAGGTTCTGGGGAAGGTACTCAAGACTGTAGCTTTCTTTTGGCTTTTACTCATAGCCCTCTCTTTAACCCAATGTCTTTTCACACGTTCATTGGCCCCAACTTCACCATCTTCTCCTGATCCAGTTCCTTCCCCCTTTCATGATCATTGTGCATCTTCTCGTTATGCAGGAAACATCTGCCAAGTATTATTTTCAGAAGTTGGTACCATAAGAATATTGGGATTATTCTTTTTTATCTTAGATGTTGGCCATTGAGAAACAGTGCTCTCACCTGAGCAATTCCTGTTTCCACGCAGGTCCCGATCTGCTATAGAGAAAGGAAGAGACCTTTGAGACCCTTTGGAAAGAAACTCCTGGTCCCACAGGAGGCTAAATCTGAAAAGAAAGGCCTGTGACACTTGCTGAGAGCCACGGATAAACATTTCCATGCTGTCCTCATCCTGTCTTCCTGTAGCTCCTGGAGTCACTTTTTAATCATAACAGGCCCAGAAAGCTGCTTGTTAAAATGGTGAAGAATGTCCATGGAAGGTGTCAAAAGTAACTTATTACCAACAATAAAGATAAGCTTACAAATTATTTTTTTGAAAAGTGAATTGGAGCCAACTAAAATGTATTCCTATGTTAATGTCACTCCCCCTTGCTTTCTAGAGAGAATAGAGTCCAATTATAGCCGCTCTTGTGTTGGGAATGTCAGAACCTTGAGCATCCCCATGAGAGCTAGAGCTCATGTGAATGGCAGCCATTGTGTGAATCTCAGAAAAAAGACTGAGGGCTGCTGACTTAGCTACCTAAGGACAGCAAGTGTGTAGGGACTCAGAAGAAGTAGAGGGACAACCTACCTGTCTTTGCAAAGCTGAAAATTTTATTGGAGACTCCAGATGGAAAGAGACAAAGGCCAGTTTCGTGCTAGCATCTCCAACATCTGTGCGGTGCTGGGTTTACAGACCTGCCATTGCCTTTTCAGTGGTGACTCCCCTCTCTTATCACCTCCCTCCCCTTGCCTCATCTCACACACAGGAGCAGCAGCTATCATCAAAGTTATTGATTGGTGCCTCGAGCAGGCAGGAAGTTGAACAAAGCAGTCTGATAAAGAAGCAGAGGCAGCTGCTTACCCAGTAGGATTTGTAAGGAGAAATTTATAGCAGAAAACTGATTTGCCCCCAACTAGCCACAGATGGGAACCACAGTGACATCATCATCAACGATAACAGTAGCAGTTAAAACGTAAAAAATGGTTACCGTGTGCCGGGCTCTTTCTCTCATTTAATTTTACCACAGCCTTGAGAGGCAGGTTCTCTTCACTCCTCATTTTCACAGATGAGGAAACCAAGGCATAGGGGGTAAAATAATCTGTTCATAGTCACCCACTAGTAAATGATGGAGCTTGGACTTCAAGTTAGGTGTGTCTAAAAATTCAGTGTGAATATGCAAGCTCTACTCTCTTAGCAAATTTCAATTATACAACACAGCAACTGTCAACTATAATTGCTATGTTACATATTAGATCCTCAGACCTTATTCATCTATTACTAAAAGTTTATACCCTTTTACTAACCTCTCCCCACTTCCTCCTTCCTCTACCCACCCCCACCCTCCCTCACCCCTGGCAACCACTTTTCTATTCTATTTCTATGAGTCTGACTTTTTTCTTTTTTCTTTTTTTTAAGATTCTGCATATAAGCGATACCATGCAGTATTTGTCTTTCTCTGGCTTATTTTACTTAGCATAATGCCCTACATACCCATAAGTGGAATTGCCAGATCATATGGTAGTTCTATTTTTAATTTCTTGAGGAAACATCACACTACTTTCCTATGTGTTGGCTGTATCATTTTGCATTCCCACCAACAGTGCATAAGGGTTCCTTTTTCTCCACGTCCTTGCCCATGTTTGTTATCTCTTGTCTTTTTGATAACAATCATGCTAACAGGTGTGAGGTGATATCTCACTGTGGTTTCAATTTGCCTTTTCCTGATGATTAGTGATTTTGAGCACCTTTTCATGTACTTGTTGGCCATTTGTAGGGCTACTTTGAAAAAAACATTAATTCAGGTTCTTTGCCCACTTTTTAATTCGGTTATTTGGGGGTCTTTTTGCTATTGAGTTGTATAAGTTCCTCATATATTTTGGATATTAGTCCTTTATCAGATACATGGCTTGCAAATATTTTCTCATATGTTGCCATTTCATTTTTAGTTTCCTTTGCTGTGTCAAAGCCTTTTAATCTGATGTAGTCCCATTTGTTTATTTTTGTTTTTGTTGCCTTTGCTTTAGGAGTCAAATCCCCCCCCCCCCAAAAAAAATCAATAACAAGACCGATGTCAAGTTGCTTACCACCTATAATTTCTTCTAGGATTTTAGAGTTTCAGGTCTTAGGTTCAAGTCTTTATCCATTTTGAGTTGATTTGTGTGTGTAGTGTAAGGTAGGTTTCTGTCATGTTCCTAGATTTAAAATCCCCTGTTTCAGCCTCATTTCCTGCCCAGAGTGCTGTGAAAACCAACGCAGAACCAAATATTTGGATCTGAGCAAAAAAATGTTAAAACTTCCATTTCAACCAAGTCATTTCAAAATGCTTGTTACCAAGGGAAAAAAATTCTTTGTAATGCCAGAAGTGCTAAGGATAACAAAATTCAATGCAAATAGTAATGCAAAACCTTACAGCTAGAGAGTATGTTACCGTATGTCACTCTGACATGTATGTCCAGACAATCCATAGGTTTAGCACTGCTTATCAATCGCCTTTCGATGGGTCACCACCATCTCATCCTTCTAAGCTTCTCATGTCAGCCTTCCACCATTACAGCTCTTGACATCTATTTGGACCCAATCTCCAACCCTACTCTGAACCCAGGTGAAATTGCTTTGGTTTTCTGGCCTTGAGCATGCTTTTTGTGTTTGATGAAGTGTTCCTTTTAAGACTTCAAAATTTTGAAGCTTCTATGTATTCTCAGCCATAAATTATCCTATTTTAATTTATAAAATTACAGTTGCTTCCCAAGGCTATTTTTGTTGTGACGTTGTTATTTTCTGGGCCTAAATTATGATAGCTGGCCTAATTATTGCAGGTCCAACACTGAGCTTGATTTATTATTGCTTTGTTTAGCTCCACTGAGGACTGACCTCAAATGCCTTTTCTTTTTAAAGCTGGAGAATTTAACAGTGTGATTGGATCATTGCAGTCGTTTTTACCAGTGTCTCTGCTTTCCTATTTATCCTCACCTCCCCCCGCTGCCCCCAGCCCACAGTCTGTTCTCAAGGTAGCAGTGAAGTGAGCCTTTTGGGACAAAAATTATATCATGTCACTCTTCTTCTGTTAAAATCTTCCAAGGGCTTTATTTCACTCGGGGGTGGGGGGAAGCAAAACGCATAAATCCTTAGGCACTATCATGCCCTCTGCGTTCTAGCCCCTGCTACACACCACGATGTGAATGGATCTCACAAACATAATGTTGGGCCAAAGAAAACACACAAAAAATACACGTGGTATTATTCCAAAGGAATTTTTCAAAAACAGGCAAATAATGTGTGCCCTGGGTGTTGGCACATGGTATGTTCACTCTGTGATAATTCACTGTGACTTGAGTACCTAATCTTTGTGCTTCTTCCAGTGAAATGTTTTACTTTAGTAAAAATGCTTGCTAGAGAAAGAACAGGAGGTGAAGAAGTGCAAAAGAAAATAATAAACAATTCTTCCAAGGAATTTTATTCTGAAGGAGAAAAAAAAATGGAGCAGTAACTGGAAGTGGAGTTAAAAAAAGATTTTTTGGTTTTGTTTTTTTTTAAGTGAGAGATACTAAAACATATGTATTGTGCTATGGGCTCTATCTTATATAAAGGAACTATTCAGTGTCTGAGGGAGAGGAGAAAATTGCTAGAGGAATGTCCTTGAGTTAAGAGATGAGACCCAGGATGGGAGTGCGGGGGTGGGCTCAGACAAGAGCATGGTCTAAAGGATTTTGCTGAGCGTGACTGAATTCTAGGAGGAGTCTGGGTTCAGAGTACGGTGGGAGACTAGGTCCAAACAGATGTCAAGAGCTGTAATGGTGAGAAGCTTAGACTGCTGGTGGTGACTGAATCAAACAGGCATGGAAACAGCAACTGGACTAGCTAGTCCCCAAGAGCTTTTAAGGGAAATTGGGCATTTATAAATTATAGCCTCTTTGGGGATTGGTCTCAGCTTATAGCGGTGGGGTCGATTGTGTTGTGATAGCAGGAAGGAAAAACAATGGCTTTTTTTGTGGCCTTTATGTCACCTCCAGAGGAGGAGGAGGTCTTGAACTTATAATGAATCTCTAGACATGGAATTGTGGAGTTCAAAGTACATACACTTAAAATCTTGATGAATGCTGCCAAAGAGGTGATGCGAATTTAAACTTCTGTCCACATATGTCACAGTCGCTCCCCACGCCCTTGCCAACACTGTGTAAAAGTTCATAATCTTGGCCAAATCTAGTTGGGGGAAAATAGCTAATTGTTTAAATTTGTTTTATCAATGAATACTATAAATATCTTTTCATGTTTCTTTGTGAAATGCTGTTCATGACCTTTGCCCATTTTTCTTCTGGGTGTTTGTCTTTTCCTTGTTAAAGAACCTTTGTTTTATTAGGGAAGCAAGCCATTTGCATCATACCAAGTGAAAATATGGGTGTGTGTGTGTGTGTGTGTGTGTGTGTGTGTTTAATCACAAAGTCTGGGTTTCATTGGCATTCTTTAGAAGAAGTCATCACTTCATGTTTATAAAACTATATTATTGGTTTCCTTTAATGATTTTTGTTTTGTTTAATTCCAAAATCTTTGCTACATCAGGAATTAATTCTGTTGAGTGAGATAGGAATATAGCTTTATTGCTTCTATTTTTTCTTCCAAAGAGGAAGCAGTGGTTCCATCACTGTTTCTGTAATAATCTGTTTTTCCTTAACCTACTTGAAATGCTAACTTTAACCTCCTGGGCTTTAAATGCTCCTACAGCTGGACTCAGGAGGGGGGTCCATTCACGCCCAGGCACGCCTGGTTGCTCCATCGCAGCCTCCTCCTCCATGCGCTGGGTACTTGGCGCCCGCTCCACTTTCTGCATTGTGCCTGGGGCTACATTACCGAGTCTCTTAGTGTATCTGTGTCTAATACAGTAATTTCCTACTTATCACTGTTGACAGAAGATAAATGAGTGATCAGCAAATAATTAATGAGTCCACTTTCTACATCCATTATAAAAACAAATTTATTATCATAGGAACACTTTCTTAAGTCTCTAGAAACAGTTGATCTTTGAATATAGTCGCCGATGGTATATTCTTAAAGTCTTCACATATCCTCTCACTCTCTTGTACTTTTTCTCTCTCTGCAGATTTTCTAATCAAGTGCAGTCTTTCTTAGTAATATTCCTGAAGCTATTCAGTTAGTTAACTGACCATTAGAAAATGTCTATCCAAATTATTAAAATATATGTTTTGATGATATGTTTTCTGGAACATTCATATGAATGGGATTCTCAATTGCCAACAAGGCTGGATAAAGGAAGCCTTGCTCTAGTTACCGGTTTATGTGTTCTCTCAGTCTCCTTGTATGATCACACTGCGCTTCTCCACAAAAAAGGAAGAACACCTTCAAGGTTATGCCAGCAGCAGCAGCCACTCACACCCACACGCCGAGCATCCGGCTCTCTGACCTTTACACCCGATCTTACCCCCTGCCTTATCCTAACTTCTTACCCCTCTGTCCGGCGCTTTGATGCCAACGATTTTTCAGCCACACAGGACCAAGACCTTGATCTCCTGCCCCCCTTCCCTCCTAGCCACGATGCTCCAGTTCTTCACCATCGTGACTCTTGCACAGCCCTTGGCTTCTTGGCCCTATCTTCTTTGCCAAAATTGCTCAGTGAAACCTTAGTTAAATCTTTGCCTATTCAACACCAGCATCCAGGCAGCTGAATCTGCCTGGAGACACACACACACACACACAGCCTGACTGGTCCCACTTCAGGTTCATCACCACATACTTCAAGTGAACTCATGGGCTGCACAGCAAGCCTCACTGACATAGCTTATTCACTTTCCTGCTCTCCTGGACAATTATTTCAAACTTTCTCCTCTCTTCTCCGAGCTTCTCTAACTCCCACCATCATGGTTGCCATTTCTCCTGTGTCTGAGCCACGTATGCTGCCTTCCCTCCAGTGGTGGGGAGAGGCTGCAGCTGCTCCACAACCCTCTGGCCTGCCGAGAACATCGCTGCGGCCTTCATCTCTTTGCATTATAAATCTTTCCTTCTTTATAGGATAATTTCCATCAGCATACCAACATGCAGAAGTTGCTCCTACCAGAACAACGCCCTATTCTAACCCCACGTGCTCCCAGCAACTGCCCCATTTCTCAACCCCCGTTCGTAGCGAAACTCCAATAAGAGCTGTTGATTCTTGCTGTCTCTACATCTTCTCCTGTTCTCAATGGATCCCTCCAAGCAGGATTTTATCCTCACTGGGCCACCAAAACCATTATTTTCAATAACTACTTTTTAGACACACAATTAAAACACCACCGTCAGTTGCTTAGATGACAGAGTTCTGATCTCTCTGCTTCTGGTCTTGTTCCGCAGTCTGTGCTCTGCCCAGCAGGCAGACTGGTCCTTTCAAAATGTCCAACAGGTCATGCGCCTCCTCTGCTTCTGAATTCCTTCTGGTAAGAAACCGAAGTTGTCACGGTGGCCTCTGAGATCCACATTCTACTGTTCCCCATTCTCTCCTCCCTCACTCCACTCAAGCCTCACTGCCCCGCCCCCTGCTGCTCTTCCAGTGCATCAAGCTCATTCCCACCCCAAAGCCTTTGCAGTCCTTGTGAATTTTACCTGGAACGCTCTCTTCCTAGATCACCGAATGGCTTACTCTCTCATTTCAGTCAAGTGTCTTCCAAATGCTAACTTCTCAAAGAATCTCCTCTGGCCGATCTCCCTGTCTAAAATAGCATCCAACTCTACCCTGTCCCTGCTTCCTTCCATCCTTCCTTCTCTCCCTCCCTATTTCCTTCCTTCCTTCTTTCCTTCCTAGGTATTTACTGCAGCTCATGACTAGCCAATGTGGCATTTTGTATTTAATGTATCCCCCCCCCCTTAGAACCTATGTTCCTTGAAGTTAGGGGGTTTGCTAGAACATTGTCTGTGACATAGAGGGTACTCAATAAAATTTGTTTGCTGAATACATCATGTAGATATATTTTCATAACTGTGCAAAGAACTAATTATGGTATTTATTGTAATATTGTTTGCAAAAATTACAAAATAAAAAAACAATCTCTGATATTGGGAAGCTAGTTAAATACATTTTAAAATAGTCTTAAAATAGAACACAATGTCATTAAAATGAATGAAGTCTTGACATACTGATATGGAAAATGTCTACAAATACGTGGGGGGAAATGAGTACAAAATAGAATGATTCCAAATTTTGTAATAAATCTAAATGTTTCTATATTTGCACAATGTTTTTATATTCATAAAAAAATCTGGAAAAAAAACACACCATTTTGTTAAGTGGTCACCTCCAAAGAGTGGGGTTTCAAAGGAAGAGTTTTTTTACTTTATACAATTTTGTTTTGTTTCAGTGTTCTAAACTTATATTACTTTTATAATGCAAATTAAAATATCTTTCAAAAGATAAAAAGGCACCAAAGATTAACATTGTTTGTTGATGGTGCGTATGGGCCTGAGTAGGAGAGGCAGAGGTGGAAGTTACCAGATGAAGAGTGGACGCTGCGTGCTTTCAGCGAGGAGGAGACAGCAAAGCTTGTGCAAACAGGAATAATCAGGTTTGATGAGCAACGTGTGCTCGGAGCCCCTACTGTGAGGAAGGACAGCCTTAGCAACAAGTTACACACGCTTTCCAATCCTCAGAACCGACTTGCACGTTAGGCGTTAGCTCTACAGGTAAGAAACATGAGGCTCAGAGAAACCAATTGCTTAAGAGCCCTGAGCAAAGACCAGAAGCAATGGAGCTGGGGCTCAAATCTGCACGCTTCCTGTCACGTGCATGAGCCCCATTGACCAGGGTGGTGATGGCGGAAGAAAAACCCTGGACCTAGATTTCCAACCCAGGAATGGGCTCCTCAGCAACCCCAGAATCACGTGGAGAACGCATGCAAACTGCGTATTCCCTCCCTGCTACAAAAATGCTTCTGCCTGACTCTGGTGGGAGGTGTGAAGAGTGGCACTGGGTGGGGAAAAAGGTGTCAGATGCTAAGTGTTCAGCTCTGCTGGGCGGACAGTCACGAAGGGAGGGAGGCAGCTTGTGCAGGACTTCACAAGTCACCACTAGGGATTAAAGAATCCCAACAGCTCCTAGGAACCGAGGCTCCCGCACTGCCTAGGTTCCTACAAAGCTGGGAAGAGTGACATCGAATGACACTGAGAACTGTGATCCTTTTTCCTCCTGTGCAGACAGGTGTCCTGGTGAGCAGAGAGGCCATGGGAAGGAAAGGCGGCAAGATTATATCAGCTACCTTTTGAGGAGGATCTACTGCATGCCAGGCACTTTATAAATATTATCTCAATCTTCAGAACCTGAATAAGTACATGAATGCTGTAACCACCATTTTACAGAAGAAACAGGTGCCAGGAGGCAAATCATTTACCCAAATGTGTGCAGCTAGTGAGAGGTGGCACTAGGCCACCAACGCATCATCCTGACTTATGATCTCATGCTATTTCCAAGACATGAAGCTGCCTCTGTGCATAGCTTCGGGGCCATGTATAAGGGGCCCAGGGTTGAAGTGAGCAAGAGCATCGGGCACTGATGATGAAGAGGTACGGGCCAGGGAAATGTAGAACAAGCGGTATTGGGACATGTTAGGGGCCGCCTGGACTGGCCATGGGAATCACCACTGGCTTTGTCCTGCTTTTGTGTAAGTGGTAGCAGAATATCCAAGGGTAGACAGTGAAAAATAATTTTCAGTGGGGAGGTTGCCATGTCTAATTTGGCTTTGCCAATGGAATCTGATTAGTATTCTTGAGCTTTCATTAGCATTTGAAGGAAATACCCAAATGACACAAAGCCGATTCTAGTAGCTGAGATTTAACATTTTAATTCAATTTCTCTAATGTAGTTAACCTAGTTAGGTGCGTTTTCACAAACTATTTTGGGCCTCAGCAAGCCAACCAGTTATACAAGCACCTTCGCGTTTACTTCCACCACACCAGGCCAGAGGACATGGCTCCTTGTAGGTGGATTAACATCATTCGCTGCAGGGCTGGAGAACTGGAAGTGTTTCTCCCAGAGCCATGGTTATAAGTGCAAACCCCTAAACATCATCCCCCTGTAACTGCCCCTTGGGCTGACACAACCATGCCCCAGAGAGCAGCATTTTATTTCATCCTTGTAGATTTTCCATTTTTGGGAGAATGGATAGTGATACTAAGTATAAATAAACACATTCCCTGCCAGTCAAGTTTGTGGCTAGGTTTCTCAAAAAGAGCTGGCAAGCCTTGTGGCCAGCAATAATATTTATACTGAAATTCAGCTCTTGCTTCAGAGGGTGAGGGCAGTGATGGTCATGGAAGGAATTCCCTTCCCCATAAACAATTCTTTTCACACGACTCAAGGAAGCAAGGGAGTATTTTAGCCCAGAGTAAATCATGAAGTAGTTTCTCAGTTGCCTAGAATTAGGATCAACCCTTTAAAAACTCTTCTTATGCCCAGACACTATGTTCGTAGTCAAATTTCTCCAAACTATTTTTTATTTCTGAAGAAAAATTAATTAACTGATACCTCAGCTTCCCCTGACTATTAAAGGCTTAAGGGTATTTTTGTCCTGGTCTTGATTCATTAACCTTATAAAAAAGTTGAACTTCTTGTTACACTGAGGAAAAAAAGTCTGGACTTTTAGCAAATATTTAAAATCTTTAAAAGTCTCCTTTAGCAAATATTTAAAATCAGTATTTTACCAGTTAAATGTCATAAAAGGTAGTTCAATTACCATGTTCCATTAAGAGATCAAAATCAGTGCTTAAACCACTCTTTCTTTTTGGTAATAAAATCTAAAAATATTAAATAAGTATCATCCACGGGGAAGTGAACCTACGGGTTTTCATCCATACCTAATGCTTTCTAAACCATAGGTTCAGGAGTATTAGAATACCATAGCATAAAAGAGCCAGGATTAGTCCAAAGCAGCAAGAGGAAAAAAACCTGTGTTTATTCTTGTTTCTGCACACCTACCCTGACACAGACATGGCTATGGAAAGTATTTTCTCCTTTCCAATAGTTTCTAGTTCAAACCTGAGATCAACTTTAGGTCTAAAGGGAAAATAACCTGCAAGTTTTCCTAGTGTTTGCATTATTGACACCCGTTACTAGAGTGTGAGACGGGCATGGAATCTCTTAAGTCCCATGCCACAGAATTTTTAAAATTTGGTTATTACTTGAAGGACACAAGAACATAGCCTAAGACAAGATGAAAAGAGGAATTCAGTGTTTCAGGCAATATACCATTCCCAATACCCTCATAGAGCACTGACAATTTTGGGAAAGAAATAAGTGGAAAGGAATATTTCTTGGCAAATATTTCTTGGCAAAGTGGCAGACCACTTTTCAGAACAAGTTTATTTGTGCCTTTGAGAGATCTATTTCCCCAAAGTCTCTCCCAGCAGTGCCCAAGCCCACCTCGATTATAATGTGACTTTTTGAAATCTTTGCTTTGAGCATAACTGAAGAATATTTTTACTAGAGCCTGATGAGTAAAATTGAACAGCATACAATTTAGCATGTAATGTAATTGTGTGTCTTCCTGCTTTCTGTTTTCAGAAAGAACATTATTCTTGGATGTAAAACGACCTTGGAAAGTACATAGATAAGAGGCGTCTCTCTTTTCCATAGAAGTGTCATGTTTCCATTGGGATAAAACCAGCTTTTGATGCAGCCAGTTAACCAGGGTGCTCCATGGGCTTCCTGCTTCCTCGTTCCTTGTAACAAGGAGACAGGTGGAGGGAGAGGGGAAGACCAGAGGCATGCCCCATAACGAGCCCAACTGCCAGGAGGCTCGGGTTCCCATTTCAAAATTTCATGAAATATCAATGACAAGTATTCAGAGAAATGGCATATTTTTCTGATATTATTTTGCAAAAGTGACATTTTGCTTTTAATAATCCTTTGAGAGTAATTTTATAAAACATGAAAGATTTAACAAAAATGAGAAAGCACCTCCCCTCACAGAAGCCGTTTCCACTGCCATCTAGGTAAACTAGAGTGAGTGAAGCCCTATCTCTTTCTTGGTTTTCACTCATCTTAGTCACTCTTTCTCCAAACTCCCTGGGTCTGTTCCCACCCTTATATTTCCCCACAACTATACTCTACGCACAGACGTTTTTACCTCATCATCTTTGTAACTTACCAAAGCAGTTTCTGCGACTCACCTCCTCAGCAAAACCTGCCTCCATCAGCCAGCGTGGATGGAACTTTTCTCTCCATGTCGAGCTGTGGCAATTTAGGACTGTGCTCCTGGTGCCTCACCTCTTGCTGTCAGCCCTTGCCATGCACGTGATTAGCAGGTTATGAATGACCAGCGGCTTCCGAACCTGGCTGCACATCAGACTCATTCTGAGCACAGCACTAGGCCCCTTTCCAGGACTATGAAATCAGAATCTCTGGGATAGGGTCCTGATATGCACAGTTGGCATAAATCTACAACCACGCCTGATGCCGGGCTGGGGAGCCAACGACCACAGTTGCAGTGTGTGCCTGTTCTTCTTTGTGTCCCTCACGGGGATCTGCATCCGCTTATGTGCACTGGGTGTTTTTAAGCTGGAAAATCAGATAACTTGCAGCACATCTGGCTGCATCTATTAAAGCGTGGGTTCCCTGGCACACGCCCAGCCAAGGATCCTGTGGCATATGACCTGGGAATGTGCATTTCAGCATGCTACTGCCCACCCCCATGTGACTCCCCAGTATCGGAGTCACTGGAATACCGATGGGGCCCAGGCAAGTCACGTCCGTGAGTGAGGCAAGCTGGGTGGGAGTGACCAGAGGGAAACCAATGTCCCGTATAAAGAGGTAGGCACTACTTGAGTTTGTTGCTATTTTGCTGTACTAGAAATAGATCCACTACTGCCTAACTTTTGAATTTTTCTTAAGCTAGAAATCCACAGAAATTCAATTTCTCACAATTCAAAAAAAAAAAAAAAAAACCCGAAAAACCAATAAACAAACACAGTGGCCATGGGCAAGCCGTGCCCTCTGCCTTGAGGGGTTTGCCCACATCCCACAAATTCCTGGTAACTAATTGGTGATGTCATGTGAGACTGGGGGTCTGACCAAGGCACTTATGATGAATTACAGTGGAATTATGGGCTTAGAAGTCCATTTATGTCTGAATGCCCCACTTTAAAATTCCACCCACCCCAGGATGATGACTCTCCAACCATGTCGTCTCTCCTCCGGATCTCCTGACTGTGCTGCTCAAATCTGAATGCATTCTGGCTACCTCCACTAGGATGGAGGTAGCATGCCCAAATGCAGCATGTCCATAAATACAGCTGTCATCCAACGCCATCCATTCAAATGCTCTTTTCCTTGTTCCCTCAGTGAACATCAGTACCATCCCCGTCCAGCCTCCGAAGCCAGATGCGTGGGTGTCACCCTTACTTCCTCACAGCCCTCTGTTGGATCTACCAAGTCTTGCTAATTCTGTCCCCTTAACATTGATTAAATTTGTCTACTTCTCTTCATCCTCACTGCCAGTAACTTATTTTGGGCCAGCTCTTGCCTGAATTCCTAAAATGGCTACCCCTCCCCGCAGCTGGTTTTAGCTCCTTTCAATTCATTTTGCCTTTAAATTCACCGAAGCTAGAGTGGTCATCCTGAAATACAGATCTGATTAAGTCAATATCATGAGAGCAATGAGGCACCATTAAAAGTTCAAATAGGGCCATATCACGTGGCTTTTGCCTGTTTTTCTCCACTCCTGCCTATCTTCTCGCTTCATTCTTCCCCATCCCACACCTGAACTGTATGCATAGCCATGTGGAACGACCTTCACTTCTTCAAATGTTTTATTCTGTCTTGTCCTTGGTATCTTTGCAAGTGCAGTTCTTTCTGCCTAAAAACTCATCTTCTGTACCAGTCCCCAAATTTCTACCACTTGGCTTAGCTATGCCTACTGGTCCTTAAAATCTCAGCTTAGTCATTATTACCATCATCACATAATTATAACTAACATGTATTATAACAATTACTATGTGCTGAGCACCATTCTAAGGACTTTTACACATATTATCTCATTGAATCTTTACCACAACCTTAAGAGGAAAGTACTATTATGACCAGTTTTAGGGATGAGGACAGCTATGTCACTAATCCCCAAAGGCTTCGTGTGAATCTCCAGAATGGGGTGGATGGTGCCTTTAAGTACTGTAGTAGTACTTCATATTCTCCCCTTTCGTAGAACTCAACAAACCCTACTGAAATTCTGTTTCACCCATCTCTTCCAGTATACTCTAAGCTCCTGCGTATAGAAAGTGAAAAAGACTATGCCTTATAGTTGTATTCCCAGCATTCAGGTCAAATGCTGGTCAAATAATCACTGAACAGATTAATATACTAAATGATATTTGAGTTGTTCCACATCTGAGTGTTCTCTGTTGAACACACATTTTCTTTATAAACACTACCAATCACTGTCATGTCTGCCAAGCTGAGGACCATCCAACTCACGTATTAGAAAAGCATGGTGAGGGGCAAGAAATAGGCATAAAAAGATTGACACACATTGATTAAAACTATAATGATGGTGAAATATCAACTTTCACTCTTCTCTCTCTCGACTCCAAGTGCTTAACTATGTCCCCTACTCTCCATCCTCAGCCATCACCCAAGGTCAGACGCATCCTTCCTCTTGGCTCCCCATTCACTCAGGTAGCCACCTGAGACTCTGCACATCCATCCATCCAACCAGAAAGACAGTTGAAATTGAGAATACAGAAATGAATAAGGCTAAGTTCCTCTCCTCAAGGAAATGCCTACTAACTTTCCTGGGCCACAAAAAGGGCTCAATATATGTTTGTTTTTGCCCAGGACTGTTATACCACCCATGTGAATCCTGCAAACTGTTACCTTTCTAGGCAAACTCCTTGGACCTTTTTCATTGTGACAATAACACTACAACTGTCTCATTACTAGCTGACTTGATTTTATAAAGGAAAATCCTGCTCTTTTTCTGCGGCCTGGGGCCCAACTAACCTTCCTTCCTTGGCTGAGAGTTGAACTTACTTGGAAGAGCGTAATTTATTAAAAAATGAAATTTTAGTAGGAAAAATGGATTTGGACATTGCATGAAGTTCATGGGAATCACCTTTGAAAAAAACAGATCTTAAACGACAGATCTGGTGGCCTTCTCTTCATGTCGAAAGGAAAAGGGACTGAGACTAGCAAATAGACAGGATCTATGGCTAGCACTCTAGAGGCCCGCTGCTGAATTATCAGCCATGAGCTGTCTCTCACGGTCCACGTGGAGATCTAGAGAAACCTGATGCAAAGCAAAAGTCCCAGTAGCAAAAAAGACCAGCTGTGAGGGCAGTAAGTTGTCTCATTGCTCAAAATACCTCAACAGATTCTTTTACAATGTCAAAGCAATTACTCCTGAAAACAAGAGTAGGAAGAGTCAGCACACATTTGTAATAATAGGCATAGAATCTTAGTTAGAAACTTCTAGTTCCTTTATAAAGTTTGACAAACATCTACAGATTCCATCATCATAACATCCTCCAAGGAAAGTTATACAATTTAACATGAAAATCAGGCTATGCCTAACCTAATTTTTAAGGTTTTCAAAAATCTAGTAAAATTAAATTCCCTACATAGTACTACTAAAAGAGGGAACACATTTATTAAACAAAACGAAAATGAGTTACTCAGGGTCAAAACTGAATATTTAACAATAAAACATATTATGCATAAGAACGTTTCAAGGGAATATAAAACAAATATTTTTCTCCCCTTATTTTCAACAGCTTTTTCTAATACCTATAGGACGGAAGAGATGAAAAACAAATGACTGCTAGTCTGTAACTAATGATCCAGAAAGAAAATTTACCTATTAGCTATTACTTTACTCAAGGGATTATGAAACACAAAACCAAATAAGTCAATTTATTCATTAGTAGTCACGTGGGGAGGTGAGCACCTCTCTCAAACTAAGGTATCTTAGTTTGAATGGTGAATAACGAAGGAAGCTCTCTAAAATGTTGAGTCTACCAAAGAAACTACCTAGAAATAAATGACAGTAACTCACAGTGATACTAAAAATAAGAGTCAAGTTATAAGGTCTATACTCAGTGACATCAGAGTATCGGTGTACCTCCCCAATCTTATAAATGGTGGAATATTTTTTGAGAAAAAGAAAAGTCTGGATCACCAAGGCCGTCTGTTATGTAGCTCTCTGGGTGGAGGAGATCCAAGTAGTGTGAAGATAAGTGAAGGCACGTGGCTCGTACTTTTGCTGCCTGTCTTTCTACCCACAGAAGCTTTTAGCACCTTTATCAGAAGGCATGCGATGCAAACTCTTTTGATGTTGGTCTCTGGATGTAGCTTTCAAGATCGTTCTTTGTTCCATTTCCCAAATTGTCAAACTGCGCCCAATAGGTGGTCTAGAGTGTGACTTTCAAACGTGTTCTATTAATATGCCCAAAAATGTTGCTGCAAAGGGGAAGAAAATCACATCAACTGAATCCTGGCCTGTTCTTACTCATAATGTCATAAGTATATTTCCTGTGTCCTAAAGCCATATAAAATGATTTGCAAAACCATGTGAAATCTTCAGGTGAGTAAACCTATTGCTTTTAAAATACATATTATTTACCATTATTAAAAGACATTTTTTTCTTACAACAAAATCTACACACAGTAAGCGAAGGTCAGCAATAAAAAGATGTTGCCATTCTTCTTCCTTCTCTCTGGCTTTCCTGCAGCATCCTGACGACCATGACAACAGTGGGGTATTCGTAGATCCTTCACAGGTTAAAACTTCTTTGTACTTCTCTAGAACATTTTTCTCACAAATTTTTTTGGCAAGGTCACTGTTATTCCCATTTCGTAGATGTCATATGGAAATGACAATAATACCTACCTCGAATGATTATTCCTGAGAGTCATCAGATCATCCACATTAAGGACATAATTGTTAGGCACGTTCTTTACTTACTGAGTGCTCAAACCATGTCAGCTGTTATTAATATGCAACAGTATCAGCAACTATATTAAGGTTATCAGAAGTACATTTTAAGCAGGCCAGTCTGGTTTGGGAGTTCCTCTAGAACTGGACAATTCTTCTAAAAAATGAAGACACCACTATTTCCATATACTGATCCACGTGCCTGGGATTCCTTCCCCTCCCCCATTCCGACCCCTATCGGCTCTACTGGGCTAATTCTGACTCTTCAAGCCCCAGCTTAGACCGCATTTCTTGCTGGGCTGAGCTGTCCCTGACCTCTCCCAAAGCTGGGGTACAGCACCCACACTGGAGTACTCATCTACGTGTCCCACCAGGTATCACAATCACTTGCCTCTAGGCCTGCTTCCCTATGGCATTAAAGCTTCGTGAGGACAGTGACTGTGTCTGTCTTTACACACACACTACATCCTTAGCGGCTGGTGAACTGCCAGAAGACAGCGGGTGCTCAGTAAATATCTGTGATGCGATGACACCCGGGACCTGCAATCAGCCTGGCCGGTGTCGGAAGAACGGAGTTCACCCAAGAGTGCGAGATGGCCAGGTGGGGAGACGGAGCAGCAGCGGCCAGGGCAGCTGAGCGTGAGGCTGGGAAGCAGGATGTGGTGTCTCGGAAGCAGAGGGGCCACGGGGAGGGGGCCAGAGGAAATCAGCTTCTGTCTGATCATATGGGGTCACACCAGCAGAGCCATATACAGAGTCGCTGATTCCGGATACGCAGATGCCTGTCCTGCCGCATGAGGAATGGAGTCTGAGCTAACTAGACCTTGCCCCAGCCTTAGAGATTCCTGACCAGAGTGTTAGCAGCGAAATGCGAATCAGCGGCCTTGCAGCTGGAATGACAGAGTCCAGTGTCACCAAGACCCCAGAGGACTTACTTACCAGACAGTTGGGATGTGTTGGGCACGTCTGGCCCAGCACAGAATTGCAGTGCTGAGGAAGAAACTTTGAGACTTTGGGCACAGCTGATGGAAAATGAACAGAAATGTTCTGATTTGTTATGGCGGCTGCATCACAGGAAGGGATGACTTTAGAGTAGTATCTGACGGCATGGAAGGAATTGAGAGACAGAGCCGTGCTGGGAGCTTGAGCTTTGTACGTATCACCGATGGCGTTCTCTGAGGTGGAGCTGGACTGACCTTTAATAAAAAGGAACACAAATATCTGTCAGTAGACACCCCTCTATATTTAAAAGAAATTGTTCTCTATTTCATTTCCTTAGGTTACAAACTTACACTACTGCTACACTTAAATGCTGTTGGAAAAACAAAGTGAACTTTTAGTAGTAACATTTAATTCAATACACATACTATAAATTCATGTTCATTTGTCATTAAAAGACAGAGATTTTGGAGAAGCATCAGATCTCTGTGCCTTTGTGTGTGTGTGTGTGTCTTCCATCATAATTAAAATTGTGACTGTCTCTATGAAGCAAGGAAGAATGTCAGAAAGAACTCCATTCACCTACAAATAAAGTTTGGTCAATTTTCTATTGGTGAACTGGGTTATATCATTATATATCTATACTCTCTACACTACCTAGAAGGCAGAAAAATATGTATAAATATATAATGAATGTTATTCATCTCAGCACCGTGAATACCTACTGAGCATTAAAAGTAAAGAATTTTATTTTTACTTTAAATACAAATGTATCTGGAATATTTGTGAATATCTGCATTAAAGCAAATGTGCACAGAGATTTATGGAAAAG
Organism: Eidolon dupreanum; assembly: GCA_028627145.1. Taxonomy (NCBI): domain Eukaryota; kingdom Metazoa; phylum Chordata; class Mammalia; order Chiroptera; family Pteropodidae; genus Eidolon; species Eidolon dupreanum. The sequence goes on along the minus strand of CM053508.1, from coordinate 78,152,069 downwards.
GACAAGCAAAGGCAACCTAATGAAGTCTAAACTCAACCGGATCAGCATTTCTGTGTCACAGGTCAGACTTCAGCACAGAAACCTTGTGACCTCAGGTGTCTCCTTGGTGATGAGAGTGAAATTCAAAAGACTCAACTGATTTCAACTGTTCCAATCCTCTTTCAAAAACAACTTGGCAACATGCTTACGAGCTCTGTATGTCCTCACGTCCTCAAACCCATTCGTCACCGACTTCAGATATCCAGCCCAAGGAACAGTTCAGAATATAGAAAAGTCTACATGTGGAGAAATATTTCCTATCATATTATATATGAAAGCACTGTCCCCATAAAATTGGAAACACTAACTGTAGCAATTGGAGGATGGCTAAGAAAATTATTCTATAAATCATTTTATAAACTCCTAAAAAATTAAAATGGTGATGAGGGCTGCACAGTAAAAAAATTAAAGTATATATGACATAATGTTAAGCAACAAAAGCAGGTGACAAAATCTGATGTACAATATGATTATTACTGTAGAAAAATATAAAAATAGAAAGACTTGAAGAAAAAAGATGAACAGTTATTAGCTGGGTTAGTAGAGGACTAATACTGCTTTTCAAATGGGAAAATGTATACAAATAAAATTAAAATGGGGGTTTTGACTCCATGACCTCTAAGCTCTCCTCCAGTCCAAATGTGCCATAAGTCACTGGTTCTAGTACACCTGTGCTGTCCCAAGAGCAGCTGGTCTAGGTGATGCAACACCAAGAGATGCTGGGGCTCAGAAAGGCCTGGCCCCACTACCCTGGAAAGAGGATTTCAGAGTTCCTGCAGAATATAAACAGTGAGAATGCAGAAGCAAGAAATGTATGTATAAGAAGTAACACTGACGGCCAGATACCTGTGTCCTGACCTCTCAGTCTGGGAAGATTTACCCATCCGGTGTGACATCAGCCACAGCCGCTTTTAGGAGCTTAGCCACGGCTCTTGGCTACTTTTTTTGCATTCTCACTCTCCTCTTCCCTAAGGCAGGAGAAAAGTCTTAACTAATAAAATACCTGAGGCTGGTTTGATTACATGAACAAGAAGGGCTACCTTCTATTCTTGGCCCCCTTTCTCTTTTGACCTTGAACACCATCCCTGGCAACCTCGTTTGCACCCTTGGCTTCCACTACATCCGCAGAGATGCATAGTATCACCATGACAACACTCAGATGACTAGAGAAATCATTATTTTGCTGTTGTGACCCTCTCTGCTACTAATTCATGAGCTCCATAAGAACAAGAACTGTACCTTGTTTGTCCCATGTCCCCAACTGTGGAGCAGGGACGAATTGGGAGTTAAGCAGGCACAGTGCGGGGAAAGGCCACACCCGGCAAAGGGAGGTGCTGAGGGGAAAGACTCCTTAGAGATGTCAGCAGAAGGGTGACCCCAGACTAGGGCACTGAGGAGATGGGCAGGGCGTCCGCCATCCAGGGCCTGATGTACAGGGCAGGAGTACAACACCTTGCTGGTTTCCCACTGAATAGCAAGCGACCTTTGGGAATAGCAAGTACAGACTGGGGCTGGCATTCTCTCGATCTGGCTCTGCTCTTTGCCGTTTTATTTCGGCAAGTACATGGGCATGCCTGGACTGTACGGCACAGATGACAAAGAAGCCTCGTGGCGGGTCAACGTTTCACAATGAATATGCACATCATGCATCTTTCTTAAGCACCTACTGTGAGACAGTCATTGCTCTAGGTACTAGAAACACAGGAATGACCAAACCAAGCAAAACATTCCTATCTTCATGGAGTCGTATTCTAGTGGGAGAGGTCAGGCCATAAACAAGCTGTGCAAGTACAGCGTATGAGAAGGCGCTGAGTGCTGTGAAGGAATGCAGCAGAGAAGGTGGGTGGGGGCAGCGTGCACCTCCAGCTAGACAGCTGAGAAAGTGTCCCCGAGAAGGGGACATTTCAGCAAAGATATGAAGAAAGTCAATAAACGAATGTGTTAAATGTTCAAGACATGGTTAGTATTGAATTACTACTACAAACACTTCCCTTCCCTTTAGATCCGAGTCACATAAATAAAGTCACCAGTGTGCTTATCATCTATCTGTAATGGTCAACCATGAGCCCCATCTCTAGGATAACACCCTGTTGGTGCCTGTGGCCAGCTGTGTACTGAAAGCAGATGACGCCAGAGGGCTCGTCGGGGACTCTCCAGCCTCAATCCACTGCAGACCCGAGTATCAGCATGGCCTGAGGGGCCAGGTGGGGCTCACCTCTCATAGCATCTCCCGAGGGGCCCCCTGAAGCAGGAACAGGGTACACATTCAAGCAGTTGTTAGCCAGGAATCTGATCCCTCTCACCGGTGAGTACGTGTTTGCCAATACACTGTTTTCCCTTAGAAGGACAGAAAAAAAAAAATACACATTTCTCAAGAAAGACAGTATGAACATTGCTGAGTTCAATTGTTCGTCCATCATTCAAGTTCTAAAAAATGTAATAGAGCCTAAACTATAGATTATTTAAATACAAGAAGAAATTGTTGAAAAAGATTCATGGTGATTCTTTAAGATGGGGAGGAATGATCTGCTTTTCCTCTATCATTTTCCTTTGTTTATATATTCTAATACATTCAAATAGGAAGTGCTCCTTTGGCCTGTCCTGTTCACAGTTTCTTTCAGGACCCCCTGCTGAAACGGCTGGGCTGCTCCAAGGCCTGGGAGTGCCTGCATCCATCACGCCCCTGCTGGGCTGCCAGTCACAACCATCACTCCTGGTAAAGCCCTGTTTTAAGATCCTCAGAAATAACATAAGAAGAGTGAGGCAGACGATGACAGGATCATGGGCTTGAGAACAGCACGTATTTCGTCGCTGTAATTAAATGATACACGTCGGCAATGGGAGAAGTTCACCGACTCCAAATAAACGCCTGGGTGTTCGTTGTCGGTGGGTTCAGGCCTGTCTACACTTCCAGCACCAGCACTGGAGAAAATAACAGGTGCCCTTATCATACCTCTGTGCCATGATCATGCCTGGGAGGGAGAGCTGGATGGGCGTCTGTTGTTTCTTACAAAACCTCCTATTGCTCTGCAGTGCTTCTGTAATCTAAAATACAAACAGATCTACTTAGATTTTTCCACATATACATACACACATACATTTCCAATGATTAAAAAAAAAAGAAAGAAAGAAAGAAAGAAAATGTAGCATTAAGGCACTGTGTAGGAGGATAAAATTCAATGGCTTGGGAGCTGAATACCTGGCCCATAACGGCTGGAGGGATTTGCTCCCGGACATACTTCATATAATCCACTGTTGCCTCAAGAATGGAAGCTGCATCATTCTTTCTCCCCTTTATACATGGCAGTAGAGTCCGCAGCTGCTCACAGCAATACTTGATTCGTTCTCTGAGCAGGGAATGGTAATAAACAAGGAATAATCAGTCTCTTTTCCTTCCTTGTACGTAACACTTTCTCCTGGTGTCCCCTTCAGAAGAGGCCGTCTCCCCACAAGCCAGCAGCCCCATGACCCCGGGGGCCCGCCTTCCCGGGGGTGTCCACTCACACTCGCTCAATCCAGGCCTGCTGCAGTGTACACACGTCCAGACGCTGGGCGGCACATGGCCGTCCTTTGTCTGTGGTTTCACCTTCTGCACTCAACCACGGTCCAAAAATATTAAGTAAAAAATTTCAGAATTAAACAATTCACAAGTTTTAAAATGTGTGCTCTTCTGAGTGGCGTGAAATCTCACGCCTCCTACTCTGTCCCCTCTGGGACACTGCAAATGGTCCCTTTGTGCAGCATATCCATACTGCATGTGCTGCTTCCCAGTACTTAGCAGTCGTCTGTGTTATCAGAGCAGTTATGAGGGAGAGAGAGACCACATTTACATAACTTTTATTACAGTACATTGTTATAATCATTCTCTTTTATTTTTATTAATCTCTTACTGTGCCTAATTTATAAATGAGGCTTTCTCATAGTTATGTATTATAGGAAAAAAAAACAGTATATAGAGGGCTTGGTACTATCTGTGGTTTCAGGCATCCACTGGGGGTCCCGTGGATAAGGGGGGATGACTACATATCCCCACTGCCTATGGAAACCTAGAGACGACTCCTCCCTCAGAGAAGAGAATCACGCATACACATAAGTAAATCCTTTTGCAATTCACGCTAGAAGCCTAGAAGGCAAAGAGTAGTCAGAATATTCATGTCACTGTGACCGGGACCACATTGCCAACAATAAATCAGTTAGCATCTTGTAATACATGGGCTTCACATGTAACTGAAGCGGTAGGTAAGGACAGAACAAATACACCAATATGCAAATGAGAACAACATCTAAGATAGTATCAGAAGGAAACTAACCTCAGTGTTTCATAGTTCCAACAGGAAATACATAGGAAATATAAATCTAAGTCGATCTAAGCTTTGGTACCTTCACACTTACATGTGTTCACTTAATAAACATTAGGCTCCTGCTTTGTGAATACTGCCTCGATGTACGAAGTGGTCGGTGGTAACTCTGCCCGTTATTAGCTGGTTCCAGTTTTTGGTCATTATGAATACATCTACTAGATTATGCTATATATCATTTTGTAAATGCAGGTTTTTATTTTTCTTGGGTAAATGTCTAGGAATAGAACTAATGGTTTATTAGTTCTAAAAATTCTGGCAGAATTTTTTCCCCAAATAGTAGCATTTTACACTCCCACCACCAATATATGAGAGTTCCTATTGTTCCAAATCTTTGACAACATTTAATGTTGTCAGTAGTTTATTTTTAGCATTTTGGCCTTTCTGAGGTATATGTGGCTTTAATTTGCATTTCCATGACAAATTATGTTGAGCACTTTTTCTGTGCTTATTGGGCACTCGTATATCTTCCTTTGCAAAGCATTTGTGCAAATGTTTACCTTCACTTTAATTGAATTAGAGGTCTTTTTATAATCCTAATACCCATATGCTATATGTCATCAGTATATTTGTTTTGCAAATATTTTCTCCAGTCTGTGGCTTGCCTATTTGCCTATTTATTTTCTTAGTGCCGTCTTTTGATAGCAAAAGTTTTAAATTTTGATGAGTCTAATTCACCCAATCTTCCTTTTACAGTCATTGCTTTCTGTGTCCTAAGGCACAGTTGCCTACCCTTCAGCTTCCAAAGACATTCTCTTATACTTTCTTCTAGAATTGTACTGTCCAGTATAGCAGCCATTAGGCCACATGAGTATTTAAATAGAAATTAATTAAAATTAAATAAAATTTAAAATTTATTTCCTAAGTTGCAATGACCACATTTCGAATACTCAGTAACTGCATGTGGCTAGCGGCTACCTTATTGGACGATGCAAATACAGGCCGTTTCTAACACTGCATAAAGTTCTATTGAACAGTGCTATTCAAGAAGCTTTAGTTTCAGCTTTTTAGTATAGCTCTAACTACACTCCACCTTGAACTAATTTTTATATGATATAAGGGGTTAAAGTTGTTTTTCCATATGGATATGCGGTTGTTCCAGTATCATTTACAAAAAAAGCCTTATTTCCTAATTTGTTCGCTTTGGTGATTTGTTGAAAATCAAATGTGTGGGTCCAGTACTGGGTTAATGCGTTCCACTGATCTGTCTGTCAACCTTATGCTAATGCCAGTAACATACTGATTGTAGCTTAAAGTCAGATAGTTTAACTCCTCCAATTTGGTTGTGCTTTTTCAAGACTTATTTATTCTGAGTCCTTTCATATTCTAAGTCCTTGTCATACATTTAAAAATAAGATTGTCAGTTTTTACCAAGAAATACCTAGTAGGATTATGGTTTAGATTCAAATAAACATATTTCAATTTAGTGAGACCTGACATCCTTACAATAGTGAGTCTGTCAATTCATGATTATGGTATAATGCATGATTTAGGTTTTCCTTAATTTCTCACAGCAATCATAAATGTACAGATTCTGTGTATCTTTTTGCATATTTGCTCCTAACTAAACTAAGCCTTTTTTTTAATTCACCATAAATGTAATTTAAAAAATTTTTATTTTTCAATTGTTTGCGACATATAAAAATACAATTGACTTTTATACATTGACCTTATATCCTGCGACCGTGCTATATTCATCTTTTAGTTCTGGTAGTTGTTTTGTAGGTGTCTTAGGACTTTATATACCTAAACCATCATGTCAAATATAATTAAGAGAGTTTTGTTTCTTCCTTTCTAAACCGTATTACTTTTATTTCTTTTTCTTATCATTAGGTAAGAAATGCAATGGCTAGAGAAACTTCTTCAATGATAAACAGAAGTGGCAAGACTGGGCATCCTTACTTTCTTCCAGAACTTACAGAAAAAGTGGTCAAGTTACATCATTAAGTACAGTGTTCACTATAGGTTTTTCATAGCTGCCCTTTAACAGATTGAGGAAATTCTCTTCCATATTTAATTTGCTAAAAGGTTATTTTATTAAATTTTGAAAGGGTACTGAATGTTGAATAATTTTTTGGAATCTGCTAGTCATGTGGTTTTTCTCCTTTATTCTGTTGAATGTGAAGAATTACATTGATTGATTTTTCAACGTTATATCAGCCTTGCATTTCTGGGATAAACTTGGTGTGGTCATGGAGTATGTATCTACACATTACTGATTTGATTTGCTAAAATCACATTAAGTATTTTTATGTCTTAGTTAATGAGGGATACTGGTCTGTGATTTTATTTTTTTATAATGTCTTTATCAGGCTTAGGGTTATGCTGGCCTCATGAAATAGGTTAGCAACTATTCTCTTCTACATTATCTGGAAGAATTGGTTTAAGACTGGTATTATTTCTTTAAATGTTTAACAGAATTAATCAGTTAAAACCATCTGGCTTGATGTTTTATCTCTGGCAAGGTTTTTGATAGCAAGTTCAATATCTTTAATAAATAGTGCCATTCAGATTTTCTGCTTCATCTGGAATCAATTTTGATAAATTGTGTTTTTCAAAAATTTGTCATTTCATCTAAGTTGTTGAATTTACTGGCATATAATTATTCAAAATATACCATTTTACATTAAAATGTTTAAAGGAACTATAGTGATAATCCTCTTTCTTTCATTCATGATACTGGTAAAATATTTTTGGTCTCTCTCCTCACTTATCTGCCTTGCACCCTGTCTACTTACTTTACTCTTCACTTTTCCTACTTTCTTAAGATGGGCCCTAGGGTCACTAATTTTTAGACCTTTTACCTTATCTAATACAAGCATTTAAAATCATAGTATTTTCCATAAGCTTTGCTTGAGCTGCAACTCATAAAATTTGAAATATTCTATTCTCATAATCATTGTTTGAAATATTTTCTGATTTTTCTTGTGATTATTTTTTTATCCATGGATTCTTTAGAAGTGTGTTTTTTAATTTCAAATATTTGAGTTTTTCTTTATATCTAATTTGATCTCATTGTGGTCAGGGAACATATTCCTTATGAATTCAATTCTTTTAAATCTATTAAAATATATCATATCCCTCAGCATAGTTTATCTAAGGGAATGTACCAAGTACCTTTGAAAAGAATGAGTATTGTCTACAACCATGCTACCCAGAAAAAACCTGATCCAGTTTGATCTCGGAGCTAAGCAGGGTCAGGCCTGGTTAATAGTTGGGTGGGAGACCACCTAGGAAGACCAGGCACTGTAAGTGTAAAAAATAAAATAAAAAAATAAGGGATTGTAAGCTGATAAGGTCCTTGCAATCTGTGAGGTCAACCAAGGTTGCCTCGCCTAAAAAAAAAAAAAAAAAAAAGAAAAGAAAAGAATGAGTATTATGTCATAATTGTTGGGTATATCGTTCTATAAATATCTGTTAGATCAAGGTGGATAATAGTGTTCACATCTTCTATAATATAATTTTTGCTGTCTAGCTGTTTTATCAATTGCTGAGAGAGTGGTGTTTAATCTTCAACAGTGCTTGTAGATATTTGTCCCTTTAATTCTGTGAATTTTTGCTTCATATACTTTGAAGCTTTCTTATAGTCACATACTATTTGTGATTTTTATATCATCTGATAACTTGACACTTTCATCATTGTGAAAAATATCGTTCTTTACCTCATGACATTGCTGGGCTGAGGTCAAGTTTGTTTGATGTTAACAAACTATCTGGTGCTCTTACACTTAGCACTTCACAGCATACATTTTCCTATTAATATATCTGACTATACCTTTAAAGTTAGTCTCTTACAGACAGCAGACAAATTGATCTTATCTGCTTTTTTTTTTTGTTTTTATCTATTCTGACAGTCTCTGCCTATTAGTTAGATATAGTTGGATAAAGGTCCACCATTTTACTATTTTTTCCCCTGCAGTCTCTTCGGCTTTTCTGTTCTTCTGTGCTTGCTTTCCTAACTTCTTTCTGAATAATTTTTAAAATCCAATTTTAATTTGTGTATTGGCCTCTGCAAACCTCTGCAGAGCTGCTCTAGGGATTACCACATATATTAGTATCTTTTCACAGTCCATTTAGAGTTAATGTTTTATGACGTCGCATAAATATATAAATGCTGCAATCCTGTAAGTATATTTATCCCACTCATCCTTTATGCTATAGTTGTGAAATGTATCACATATACATATATTACAAAGCCCACAATACAATGCTATAATTTTTACTTATAATAATCTGAAGCATTTTATGGATTAAAGACTTAAATGTAAGACATGAAACCATAAAACTTATAGACAAAAACATAGGTAGTAAGCTATTTGACAGGGGTCTTAGTAATATCTTTTTGAATATGTCCCCTTGAATAAGGAAAATAAAAGCAAAAATAAACAAATGAACTTTATCTAACTAAAAATCTTCTGCACGATGAAGGATATCATCAATGCAACAGAAATACAACCAATCGAATGGAAGAATATATTTGCAAATGAATATCCAATTAGGAGTTGATATCTAAAATATACAAGGGATCATAAAACTCAATAACAAAAACTAAACAGTTTGATCAAAATATGGGCAAAGGACATGAGGAGACATACAGGTGGCCAACACGCGAGAAGATGTTCAACATCAATAATCATCAGGGAAATGCAAATCAAAACCAAAATGAGACACTACCTCACATCAGTCAGGATGGGTACCATCAAAAAGTCAACAAATAACACGTGTTAGTGAGTATGTAAAGAAAAGGGGCTCCCTGTGCACTGTTGGTCAGGCTGCAAGCTGGTACAGCCACTATGGAAAACAGTATTAAAATTCCACAAAAAAACTAAACACAGATCTATTATATGACCCAGTAATTCTACTCCTGGGTATTTCTCTGAAGAAAATGAAAATGCTAATTTGAAAAGATATACGAACCCCTATGTTCATTGCAGCATTATTTACAATAGCCAAAATATGGATGCAACCTAGGTGTCCATCAACAGATGAACGTACAAAGAAGATGTGATATGTATATACACAATGGAATATTATTCAGCAATAAAAAAGAATAAAGTCTTGACAATATGGATGGACCATGAGGGTATGATGCTAAATGAAATAAGCGAGACCGAGAAAGACAAATACCATATGGTTTCAGTTATATGTGGAAACTAAGAAAACAAAACAAATACACAAATAAAACAAAGCAAAAACAGACCCACAGAGTGATCGAACTGATGGTTGCCAGATGGGTGGGGGGTGGGTAAAAAAGGTGAAGGAGAATATGGCGAACAATATCATGATAAGTTTGCATGGTGATAGATGATTACTAGACTTAGTGTGAACATACTGTAAAATGTATAAACTTCTAATCACTACATTATA
>CM053508.1:78124880-78141805 GCA_028627145.1 Eidolon dupreanum | reverse complement strand
TTAGCTCTAGTCATAAAAAATAATGAATGCTGCCATCTCCCAATAACATTATTTTGTAATCATTTACTAATATCATAATTTTAACAACAAATAAAACATGGAAAACACAATCTTAGGGTATAAATTATATAATATATAGCTTTAAAAATAATCATTGTGCTGTATTTTTCTCATTTCACTGAAGATCAGCGAACTCTGTAGGACAGCCCTGGACAGAAGGCCCAAGTCTTTACTTGGCCAAGGCAGCAGACATGTGGGTGAAGGCCTTCTGAACTAGACAAAGCCATCCACCGGCCCATTTATCAAGCCCAAACCCCACCAAACCCCACCATCTTCTCACTAATCTTCAGCAGATAATGAAAGCCATTTGGCATAACTTGTTCAACTTTCTCCCCATCTCTGGCCTCCATCAAAATATGCGTCTATATCCACACTCAATTTTAGCTCCTTCCCTCCATTTTCAGTAGGAAACAGTTCTGCTTGGTTCCATAGCCTTCTGACTCCTCAGGGATGCTAAATCCATCACTAACACCCTTGCCAGCTGTAGAGGATTGAAATTCTTTGACATTCCCCCACTGGGAGGTGGGATCTATGCACCCTCCCCTTGGATCTGGGTAGACTCTGTGCCTGCTTTGACTGACAATATATCTCAGAAGTGGTGCTGGTCCAGTTTCTGGTCCCAGGCCTTGAGAGACTGACAGCTTCCTCTTCCTGTCTCTTAAACACTCTAGGACTTCTGGGCTGCCACAGAAAAAGGGACAACCCTGGGACTACTCTGCTGGAGAAGCTTCATGGCTCTGGTCACACCTTGGGCCCTCCTGACTAGACCATCCACCAACTGAACACTAACAATTGACTTCTGTTAATGTCACGTAGGCAGAGGAATTGCTTAGCTGAGTCCTGCTCACATTGTTAACACATAAAACCATGTATCGAGCTAATGAATTTTGGTTTCTTTTTTTTTTTAATGCAGCCACAGATAACCAGACTATGAGTATCTTTGAGACCTCTGTTGCTCTTCCAGCAATTTTCTTTTGGAATACAAATATAAACATATTTTGGTCTAGCCCATTTTACCCTAAATTTTACCTTTTACATACCACGCACTTTCATTTTCTCTTTCATCTATACTCTCACCTTTCACTCTCCATCTTTCTGCAATGCAATGGCGCCTCTTCTCTAACCACGCCAGCAAAATTATTTGTGCCAAGGTCAGTGATGTTTAGGTTTTACCAAATACAAATGGTGAATTATCAGTTCTTACCTTACTTGAGCTGAGTCACGTGATGCTCCTGAACACTACCTCCTCTAGGAAACTCTCTGCTCCCCAGGTCTCAACACCGCTCCCTCTTGCTTTTCTTCTTATCTTCCTAGCAATTCTTTATCCCCCGATCTCTTCTCTGCTGCCTGTGCCTTAAATGTTGAGATTTCCCCCGAGGTTCTCTTCTCCACTTGTCTCTTCCCTACCTGCTTTTCAAAGTCATCAAATCTATCCTACATTTGTGCTTCAAATAGATCTGTATCCTGATGGCTCTGGAGTCTATATTTCTGGCCTAGATCTTTCTCTAGAACCTCAAGGCCAACTCCTTCATGGATAACTAGCTCCATTTAAACCTGGAGGCATTCCAACTCAATAATAGTAAAATTACCCCCCACCGCTGGCACCCCATTCCAACATACTTCCTAGTCAGTCAATGTCTCCACCACTTACTTGGAAGTTATACTTGGACTACTCCTTCAGTCATGCGCATACTGACTCTACCTACTTAACACATCTAAAGTTGGCTTACTCCTTGTCATCCCATTTCAAGCACCACAGTTTAGGATTTCATAATTTCTTATTATGGACTCCTCTGGCCTTCAGATTCAATCCACTCCATTCTAAGGTACCAATCTTATTCCGTCACTTCCTTTGCTAAACCCCTGGCTTACCTCCCCAGCAGTTCAGGTTAACTTTAAACCTCTTAATGTGACATACCCAGCCCTCACCTATGACTTCTCACCTCTTGCCTCTTTTCACTTGTGCCGTTACAGCCAGCTACAGGAAAATACTTGCTGTTCCATGAATTCACTGTACCTTCTCAGCCTGCCAGCCTCTGTTCCCGCTACTCCAGCCACATAAAATGCCCCTCCCTGACTTCTAAACCAAATTAATAGTAACTTTTGGTTTAAAACTCAATCTAGCTCTCGCCTTCTCAAGAAAGCCTTCCCTGCCTCGTCGTTCTGTCCTGGGTAACTTTCCAAGTGTGCTTTTTGTGTTCCTCTCCATCATGCCATGTATTAAGACATAGTTTTCTATTTAATGGTTCTCTATTTAAAAGTCTGTCTGAGCACTAGACTAAGACCTCTTTGAAGGCGAGGATTTATTTTTTTATCTCAGTTCTCCAATTATATTGTGGCACGCTCATAACTATTTGTTGAATGACTAAATGAATTAATGAGTGGCATGTGTTTAGTTGCCAGATTTACTAGTTTCACATAGACTTTTAATAGTATTACAAAAAATTATAAAATTCATTAAAGTAATTTCTTTCTACAAAGGAATAATGCTAGAAAGGGTTGTATCAAAATTCACCTTCTCAGCTTTTCCTTGCTTGAATGAAGAAGAGAAATCTTTTTGCTTTTCTCGAAATCAGAGAACGGAGCCCTTAATTCAAGCCCAGTGTCATTTCTTAGAGAGTCAGAGCTAGAAACAAGAGAAAATCATACCATACATTTAAAAGAAAAATTGTCAGATAACATTAAGCAACAAGCACTAATACACGAATCAATAGCTGCTTCTCTAAGTTTCCTGCTTCAAACCAAAGTATAGTAAATATCAAAGCATTTTACCTTACATATTTGGCACAGAATAATTTATTTCAAAGTTTCAAAAGAATTTATTATCAAGGGCATCATAAATTCAATGACTGATCAAAATTCTAAAATATACTAATTAGGAATAATGCTTAAAATAATCTGACCTCACTGATTATAGCTATCCCAAATTATATGATTTATCTAAAGGTACATTACAGGAAAAAAAGAATAAAATATTAGAGGGCCAAAATACATGATTCCATCTTGCTCAGCAAAGGGCAGGTGGCCTCCATATAAAAATTTTCAATTAATGGACTTTTTCTAGAACTTTTCCAGGCATTTCAATTTATTTGATTTTTTAAAAATTTCCCTATGAAACTTACAAACTAATATCTCCTTTATCCCAAGGGTCACAACTTGATTTGAATTTTTCTTTTATTTTCAGTGTTAGTATTCTGAGTAAAAACAAAGATTCAGTGTGAGTGGGGCTCAAAAAGCAGTTGCAAGTAATACAAGAAAATCACAATCCAAAACCTTTCCCAACCTTATATCCCAGATAAGGTTTAATACAGTGCCCTTTGAGGTTAAAATGTTAAATAAGACTAAGAAGCTGTTGATATCTCTGCACTACTTCAGCAAGTGCATCCCTGGTTTAACCACATGTAGTGGTTGTCAAGTCTCTTTGTTCAAAATAGTAGATGGTCACATTCCACAAACCCCAGAAGTGACTGACTCACAACTCTCATCAATATCGCCCATGTCCTCAGCAGCTGTGTCCATTGTTTGTAGCCCTATGCTCTGTATTAAACTTGCTTGAAAATCAGCTAAAAGTGAAGGGAAGAAATTCATGAAAGCTGAATCTTTATAAGCATATAATGCTAGCATTTCATTAGAAGGGTCTGACCCCCAGTTCAGTTGTCTATCCAGTGCAGGTTTGAATGCCAGTTCTAATATCTCTGAGATGAGAGAGAGAGAGAGAGAGAGAGAGAAGAGGAGAGGAGAGAGGGAGGGAAGGAGAGGAAGGAGAAGGAAGGGAAAAGTGAAAGCCCGAGACCTTTTTAAGGGTCATTTTCAATAATTAAGGGGATAGGTTAATAAGTTCAAAAAAGACATCAGAGAGATTAGTGGTAGGTAGATAACAGCTGTTATCTGTTTAAATGTTGGGATTTATGTAAAATTTTTACTTAAAACTGTTTTTAAAAAGTTTGAACACCGCTGCTATTATTTAACTTTGATTAGTAATAATCCAGATTCTAACATGTCCAGTGATGGGGAACTTAACTACCTTACAATCTACCCTACTCCCCATGGACGACTGTGATTGTAATGAAGTGCTTCCTTGTATTGAGCTGCATACTCTGTAACGTGTACCCACAATCCCAGCTCCAGAGTCTGAAATATAGAAGTTATATCCGTTTTCCACAAAATAGCCTCTTCTTTTACATCACCCCCAGCACATGAGTTAGTGTTTCACAAACAATAAGTTCTCTATAAACCTTTTAATGAAATGTATACAGTAAAAATTGGTGTTTTGAAAAAGTGAAGGAAAAAAAAAAAAACTAACCAAGCAAATAGATCAGTAGAAAAATATCCCAGGTGTTCACTGTGAGACCTCTGTAGGGGCAATCCAGATTGCTCAGGCTTCATAGGGTTTTCATTCTTAACTGAAAGTTTTAAAAGGGGGACCATTATAATTCTAAAATCACTGGTGCTAATGAAGTTAATCACGCATACACACCCTAATCAACAGCAGCTGTCACTTTACTCAATAGATTTTACAAAGCAGTATTTTTAAAATAGAAAGCAATTTCTAGACCTCAGTCTGTGAAGCATAAAACCACACAGGTTAGAAAGCAAAATTAAAATACCACATAATATTTACCCCAGGACATCCTCTTTCAACTGGATTTTGGAAACTTAGTGATTGGTTTGCTTAAAACACATTCAACTGAGTTTAGTTATTAAGTTCTTATTTATATACAAATGGCAGAGAGAGAAAATCTGTATGAGTCTTCAGTAAGCAGCTGTATTATCAAAATGTGGCATCTCCTGGTGTTTTTGTTGTTGTTGTTATTGTTGGCTGTTTTGCAGCTGCTCATCCTTGGAGCAGAGATGAGTTTGGAAGACATGGTTATGACCAACGGAAGGGGGTTGGACAGGTGGCGATGAGCAGCTGCTTTAGGTCTACTGAGAATCAAATAAGATGAGGTCACAGAAGGAACTTTGGTCACCACAATGAGCCATTCCAGGAAGAACTCTGAAACTGCAGCGGCAGGGAGCCACTGGAATGTTACAAAGCAGACTTCCCTGAATATTAAAAAAGAAGGGTGTACAGAATCCTGTTTCATCTGAAGTATGAGCTTATACAGGATAATCCTGAAAGAGTCTTTCAGGCCCATTTTAAGAAAAATGCCACCTTAATTTTAAAAGATTTCCTAGCTAGTATCCCAAATCTAAAAAACCATAGTCACAGACCAACAATGATTCCAGTAGAATTTAATTTCAGAAATTGGAGTCTGTCCTTTTACAAGCCAGATTAAAGCTAATTTAATTGGCTTAAGTGCATAGATGCTGGCGAAACAATACAAAAGAGGTGAAGAGTTAGAAATGTGAAGTCTAACTGAAGCACTGACTTCATCTGTATCTGAAACGGAAAGGATAACTACTCTGTTAAGAAGTAAGATAACACATGTTTTGCCAAGCAAAAGTATGACAGGATCCAAGGTTAGTGGCCTGGCTTTTAGACAATCATACAAGGACACAGCACGATTAGTTCCATTTTGACGACTAAGAAATAATGGTAGTAACTAGGCTATAAAAACAGAGTAACAAGTTCACTATCAAAAAATAACCCCTGTGCCAAATGTATTGGTCCTCATAAAATACACTTTAATTCCTGGAAGAAGTAATTTTCTCTTCCCAGGTAGAGAACATGTTTCCCTTTATTTTAATTACACTTGTTTGTTTTCTTCAGACTATGATTAAGAAGGCTTATGTGTTCATTACAGCAGGGGTCCCCAATTTCTGGGCTGGAGACCGGTACTGGTCCCTGGCCTGTTAGGACCAAGCCACACAGCAGGAGGTGAGCAGTGGGCAGGCAAGCGAAGCTTCGTCTATATTTGCAGCTGCTCCCCAGCGCTGCATCATCACCTCAGGTCCGCCTCAGCTCTGCCTCAGATCATCAGGTCATTAGATATGATTATTAGATCAGATCATTAGATTCTCATAGGAGCACCGGTCCCTGGTGCCAAGAAGGTTGGGGACCACTGCTTTACAGTACACAGTATACAGTTAATCCTTAGCAAATAAAAAGTAAAAGTGGAAAATCAACTTTAAACGGTATAAATATAGTTTTCCTAGTATTTTAATTAAAATTTTTCAAATCTTTGGTAATTTGTTTTTACTCACCAGTATTTGAGAAATATGTTTTCCAGTATTTTACCACAATACTCAGTTTCTCCATTGTCAGTGGTTCAGTTAAAGTAATATCAGCTCCGTGCCCTGAAATACAACCTAAGAATCTCTGTATTAAATATTGACCTATGGTTTCTATTTGGAGAGACAACAAATAATATATCCAGTGGGCACATACCTTTAAAAATTTCAGGGATTATAAAAACAAACAGTAAATTTGTATTTCTCTTCTTGCCAAATCTGAGGAGAAAAAAAAATGTTAAAGTGAAGCAAAATCATCATTTGAAAAATTGCGATTCAACAGTTCAGCTTGTTAGGAATTAAACTAGAGTGATTTTCTGTATTTCTTTAGAATTTAAAATGGTATTAATATAGAAATTTAGTAGAAATAGCATCTCAAATCAGCAAGGGAAAAGATGGACCACTTTTTTTTTAACTTACAAGGAAAGGGATTATATTTTTATTTCATATAATTACATAAAGAGAATTCTGAAGTGTTCAGCTCGGGTGGATGGTCCAATTACAGATTTTTTGAGAAATACAGAGGGAAGAGATATTTTGGTAAAACTAATATTTACTTTAATGCTTTGCTTATAGGAGATGCTTAAGCTTCTCTATTTCAGTTTAATGGGCAAGGAAATCCAAATCCTGAAACTTTAGTCAAACCCATGGCTTCTCTGAGCAGAAATTCACTGTTAATAAGAATAGTCCTTTTATGATTCATATCTATGGCAACAACTAGTGCCTGGTTCTTTACAGCTGGGGAAGGGGCGAGTGAGAGAACAGATGACTTTGTAAAAATAAACCTTTTAGAATAATTTTATATATTTACAGAAAAACTGAAAATAATAAAGTGTTTCCATATATTCCAAACTCAATTTCCTGTATTAACATTTATGTTAGGATGAAATATTTCTCACAATTGACAAGACAATATTGATACATTATTATTCATTTAAGTCCATACTTTCGTTGGATTTCCTTAGTTTTTAATTATTGGACTTTTTTTTCCTATCCGAGGATCTCATCCAGGATACCACTTTACATTTAGTCATCATATCTGCTTAGACTCCTCTAGATTGTGACACTTTCACTGACTTGTTTTTTTTTATGATCTTGACAGTTTTGAGAATACTGCTCAGACATTAGAATGTAAGATGGACTACTTTTATTCTTGCTTTTAAAAAAAGTGAGCCCAAATATTATCTAGGTTCTTGATCGAACCACCAGTTTATAAGAAATTTAAGGAAAAGAATTTTTTAAAGAATATTATGAGGATCAAATGAGCAAAATCCAGAATGTGAGAAATTCTATAAGAAAAAACATACGTAAATAAAGAGCAAGTCAAAAAATAAAAATAAAAGAGGAAAGGAAAAATTGAATCCTGAGTTGTATAAACTCTCAGTTTAAAAAAAGAAATCATAAGATAAACAAGAGAAATTTCAACATTGATCAGATATTCGATAATAGTAAGAAACTGTTATTAATTTTTAGGTGTGATACTGGTATTGTGGTTATAAGTATCCTTATCTTAGAGTATTTATGGATGAAAGAAAATGATGTCTAAGATTTGCTTTAGGATAATTCACCAATGCGTAGGGGTGGAGGGATGGGAAAGGAGGATTGGGAGAGTGGAAGAGGAAACAAGATTGGCCATGTGTTGATGACTATTAAAGCTACATTATGGGAATACAGAAGTTCATTATACTATTTATATGCTTAAAATTTTCCAAAATAAAACCTAAATTATAGCATTATTATTAACTACATTTAAGAGTTCAATAAGTTGGAATTTCTGATTATCTGATGAACACTGGAATAGTGAGCACTGACATCAGCTAAAAAAAATTTT
The DNA here is from genome assembly GCA_028627145.1 of Eidolon dupreanum. Taxonomy (NCBI): domain Eukaryota; kingdom Metazoa; phylum Chordata; class Mammalia; order Chiroptera; family Pteropodidae; genus Eidolon; species Eidolon dupreanum. The sequence continues at coordinate 78,133,740 of CM053508.1, read as the reverse complement.
TTTCCAAGGAGAATATTACTGTAAACTCAGCTTTAAAGAGAATAGCTAAAACTACCTCAGAAAAACAAACTGTTCTTAAATATGAAAAGCATCATTTACGACTTTGTGGTTACATAAAGTAATTGTTTATTCCTTAAAACACGACTCAGAAGAACCCCCCATGCATAAAAATATTGTTAGATTATCTTATATACGCTTTGGAAGGTGAATAGACATTATTCTACAGTCCAAATTACATTAGAAGCACATATATCTGAGTCATATATACAGTATTGAAAAACTACTCTGTGCCAGACTCTGTGCTGGGCTCTGGGGGATACTGTGAACATACAGAGACAGACATGGTCATTGCTCTCGTGGATTTAACAGTTTCTTGAGGAGGAAAGACACTGAACCAGTTACTGTGCCTAATTAAGTAGGTGGGCAAAACCATGGCCAGTGCTGTGAAGGAAAGGTGCAGGGTTCAATGGAGCACAGACCTGGGCACAAACGAGCTCTGCAGCCTCACGGAGGCTTCCAGACAGAAATGCCCCATGGCTGGCTAGGAGTTAGCCACCTGAAAGGTAGGGGCTGGGGGAGGGCAGGAAGCAGACAGCAAAGTACATTCTGGGCAAAGAGAACAACAGGTGCACAGGCCCTGGGGTGTAAAGAACAAGTAAGTTTGAGAAAGCAAAAGAAGTCTAAGGTGACTCTAGCACTGAGCATGTGATTGACAGACACAGAAATGAGACCAGAGAGGTAGGGAGGGCCGAAGTCTGATTACAGTAGCCCTTTTAGGTCAAAGCAAAGATTTGGTATTTAATTGAAATGAGCAATGGGAAACTATTAAGAATGGGAATAACATGGTTTTACTTGCATGTTAGAAAGATCCACTCTGTGATGGGATGGCAGAGGGCGTATTTGTGAGAACAAACTGCAGTTATCCGGGCATGAGCTGACGAAGGACCAAAGCAGACATGCCCAAAAACTTTCTTTAAAAAATAACTCATAATATTTGCTAAGTTAATGACTTCGAATAACTAGAATGTTGCTAAAATTCACCCAATTGAGGTCTATTCAGACTTCATTCTATTCTATGAAATCTGACAAGTTTGGGCTAAAAGAGAAGAAGGGACAGCAGGTGTGGCTTCCGTGAGGAGATGAAGATCTCCAGCAGAAGGACAGCCATCAGCACAGGCACACGTGGGAGGGCGGGAGGCGAGGAGGACGTGGAGAGCAGACAGCGGCGGTGAGAGAGGCACGCGAGTATACTGGCGTGGAAGGGCGTGGTGGAAATGCAGTGGTAGCAGTGATGCCTGCCACAGTGTAAAGCATTTCAAATAGATTTTGAGAGATGAAAAATGTGAGGTATAGTGAAGGTGTGGAGAACAGGATGAGGAAACAGAGGTGGGAGGGAAAAACGTACTGAACAGAGCTGGGACCACTGAAATAAACTTATTGAGCAGCTTAGTTCAACTTTTGAAATAAAAAATGCTTTTCAGATTCATGAAAAGTAAATTATCATAAGTTAAAATACTCTAGAATTAGGTCATTTAAAAGAATAGATTCTTTGCTTTTAGAAATAATCTTGTATTTATTTTTTAATTTTATAAACCGATTTTACTGACACAAAAATAGGTTAGATTTGGATATATGATTTTATATGCCCTGATGACTTTCAAATTTCAAGCTTTACATCAGATAGTCAGAATCCCTGGATTTTTGTCATTAGCACAGAATCAGTTACCAACCCAAACACTTCTCCCGCCAGCCAGCGAATCCCTAACTAACACCGCACAGAACCCCAGCCATCAATCAAGTTCCCAGAATCCAACGATCTGGTCGTAAGCTGAGCTGCTCATTCACATTCTACAAATCAATAGTTTCTAGTTTCCAGAATCACCAAAAGAAATCCTTTTCTAACAAATGATTGTTTCTTAAAAGAAACACCCCAACTAAGATGACTTCTTCCATAAATTGAAAGCTAATTGCAGATTCTGAGACCTTATAAGTACCTTCTGAACTGAAGTCTCTTGGGTTTTAAAAATCTGTAATTTGAAGAACTGCTTAGAGGTTGAAAAAAAATGGCGTAGATGATAGAGGCTCTGTTCATCCCTCTGGCGATCAAATCAAAGTTGTGACAAAAACGAGGAGCAGCAGCAAGGAAAAATCTCCTGAGATGAACAAGCCATACAACTAGGGAGAAATCCAAGAAATCACCCTGCGACAGCAGAAGGTAGGACGGGATGAGGACACGGGGCGGCCCGGTCCCCAGCGGCTGAGTGGGACGGAGGCTGCAGCAGCAGCAGACGCAGACGCCTCTTAAAGGGGCCTGTCTGCAAGCGGATTTTCACAGTGACAGACCTGCTCACTCTGAGCACCAGTGCCCAGCCAGCTGTGCACAGGGGGCACCAGGGACTTACAGGGGGACACTGTCAGAGTGAAGGCCAAGGCGACACGCGCTCGGTACAGAACTGCCGGCGGTATCCATTGTTCCTCTCTTGAGCCCTCCCCGCTCCCAGTGTGTGGGGTCAGCCCATCATAGCTGAGATGTCATCACCCAGAGGATTCCCTGAAACCCCACCTCCCCCAACCTGGGCCCCACTCAAGCCACATCCAGGTGTATCCTCAGCGAGTCAGGTGCTCCTTGCTGAGCAGCGCCTAGACTCACACTGGTGGCTACAGGCCTTGGTTTCTGGTGTGGCCTCTTGAGGCAACTATAAGCACAACATCTGTTGACTGCTTTCTGAATCTTAACAGGTGGCCCCAGAAGGGCACAGGCTGGGGCTAAACTCAGCCGGCAGCTGAAGCCCTCTCAGGACTGTGCCACTGGACACCGACACACACAAAGCACCACTAATACGACCGGAAGACTTAAGAGCTTTGCTTAGTACATAGAAACAGACACAGAAGAGCAGCCAAAATGGGAAGACAAGCAGAAATCATATGAGAGAACAGAACAGAGATCCAGATATAATGGAGTCAAGTAATTTAACAGATGTAGAGTTCAAAACACTGGTAATACAGGTGTTCAATGACTTTGGGGAAGTGTAGATAAATTTAGTGAGAACTTCAATAAAGAGATAAAAAATATAAAAATGGAAATTATAAAAGAGAACCAGTCAGAAATGAAGAACACATTATCTAAGATGAGAAGTATATTAAATGGAATAAACAAAGTGAATAAAGAAGAGGATCAAATGACTTATCTAGAGGATAGGAAAGCCAAGGACATGCAATCAGAATGGTAAGAGATAAGATGCCAAGACATTAAATATCATTTAAGGAGAATATGGGACACTATTAAGGGTCCAAATATCTATCTGATCAGCGTAACCGAAGTAAATCAAGATGTTGAACAAGATGTTTGAAGAAATAATGATGGAAAACTTCTCTAATCTGGTGACGGAAATGGGCATAAAACCCCAGGAAGCTCAGAGAATTCCAAAAATCAGGGATCCAAAGAGGCCCACACCAAGACACATCATAATTAAAATGCCAAAGGTTAACTACAAAGAAAGAATATTAAAAGCAGCAAGAGAAAATCATGTAGTAACCTACAAGGGAGCACCCATAAGACTGGTAGCTGATTTCTCAAAAGAAACTACGCAGGACAGACGGGCTTGGCAAAAAATATTTGACAAGATGAAGACCCAGGATCTAACCAAGAATAATTTTTCCAGCAAAGCTATCACTTAGAATTGCAGGACAGATAAATAGCTTTCCAAACAAAAATAAACTAAAGGAATTTATCACCACCAAGCCAGTATTACAGGAAATGTTGGAGGGACTCCTTTAAGAAGAAAAAGCATGTATAAAAAACATGTATAAGAATGCTAACAACTACATTCCTATCAATAAGTACCTTAAATGGAAAAGAATTAAGATAGAGTGGCTGAAAGATAAGTAAATAAGACCCCTAAATATGAAAAAGAAGGGGATGGAAAAAGATATTGCTTTGATGGACCTAGAAGGTATTTAAGTCAGACAGAGAAAGAAAAACACTATATGATTTCACTTATATGTGGAATCTAAGGAAGAAAAAGAAACTAATCAAAAACAGATTCACAAATATAGTGGACAATTTGGTGACAGACAGAGGAGAGGGGGTTTCAGGGACTTAGAGAATGGTGTGGAGGGTTAAAGAAGTACAAATTAGTAGCTGAAGGATGGTCATGGGGATGGGGAGCACGGCATAGTGGATGCAGTTAGCATTAATACGTTGGCTAGGTGGAGGGGCAGGGGAGGGAGGAAGCAATTGGGGGAATCATTTTATGAACTATATAGATATCTACCAGTGTACTGTATATTTGAAATGAATTAAATTAAAAAAAAAAAAATAAGAAAAAAATAAAAGAAAAACTTGCAATTCATTTTTCCTGATGTTTCACAGAATAGACTCTTTAAATGTCATTCATGATGGTTCTTGAGACTATACTCCACGTACCAAATTGAATACTGATATCCTAATATACATTTCTATGTCTGTCTCTAGTGTCAACTGGAACTGGAGGCACAGACTGCAGCAATGCTCATCCCCAGTCTTGTCCCATCCCCAGCCCTGGTCCCTGGTAGCTGAGGGAAAAAAGATCACATAAAAGTCTTTTGAGCTAAGTCAAACACTCCGCTAACCAAAGAACCTCAGAATAACCCTGGCCACTAAAACTTATCATGTAATAAGAGGATCAAAGAGTTCTTATAAGTCCCTATGAAGCTGGGGGAAATTGCTAAACTCACTTCCTTTAGAGCCACAAGGGCTTCAAGGGACAAAAGCTAGCATCATTTTTGGGTTGTGGCCTTCTTGAATACAGTTTTCCATTAAGCTGTCCGTGGCCTAATGCAGCCAACTCAACCTGGCAGTGGCCTATTTGGGACTTGTAACAAATAATGTTCCTTGTTAATTACTTAAACAACCATTTTCAGTAAGAAAAATTGAGTTTTACTATCAGTTTGAAAGCACTGAGTTCATTTGCTGCTAACAGGGTACCTGCCATAGAATGCAGTAAAGTTCTGAGAGTTTATTCTGGTGGACAGTGAAGTCTGGCGTGTCCGCTCCCATGATGCTGCTGGTCAGGAGACTTTCCCGTACTGAACCGCCTAGGTCAGGTTCACCACATGACATGATGCCAGAATGATAAAGGTCCAGAACTACCCTCGCTTCCTATTTACACCCAGCATCAATTTATAAAGAAGTTTTTAGTAAAACCACTTAGATGTTCTGTGGTTACTGTGTTTACAGTCAAGTGTTCACAGGACTACATCATGAAAACTGGGTAATAAGAGGTACTGAGTTCCATTGTCAAGTCCAGGATATTTTGAATTCGGGGACATAAAAGAACAACTTCTTAGATCCCTGTGGCTCCCAGGATTGAATATTCGTATTGAAGTAATAAGTTAACGAATCAGATAAGTGAAATCAGAGCAATCAGAGCCAAGCTTCATTTGCAGACTGAGCAGATGGAACCATGTTCTGCAGCCCTTTCCTGCTGCTGAACTGCTCAAAGCTCACAAAAATCACAGAATTTTAAGAATAGCAGAGACACTTCATGGAATGGAAAATCAGTTTCAGACAGCATCCAAACAATGTTGATGAGTTTGAAACATGTTTTAATTTTATATACCTGCCCTTGGAAGATAAAGTGTCAGGATGTGTCTAAATGATCAAGAATCTGCTCTTTGCATGTGGTACAATTTTGAGAACTGACCTAAGCCAAGAGTCAAATATCCCTAGAATTCTGGAGCCAACCACATGAATCCTAAGCCTATCTGAAACTATTTTTCCATTGAGTAGTGTCTGAGTTCATCTGGCTCAAAAAACAGATATTCATGAAATTAAATCCGATTAGGGAGCACGATAGGGATGTGAACCTATAATTGATATATACCATAACTCTTAAAAACTTCAGTCTATAAAGTACTAACATTTTTATGATTAAAATTGATCAATGATTAGCTCCAAGCTGAAAACAGCTTTTCTGTAAGAATAAATTTAAGAATCTTTAAGGAGGTTTCTTACATTTTATTCTAAGATAAGCCTAATACTTCATTCTCATTTTCAACAGAAATCTATATATATCTCATAGATACACAGATTTATGATCATGTGCTCTAATACTTCAGGATGGGTACTCCTGCTCTCTAGCAAGTTCCTCATTCACTGGTGAGGCACAGAAAGTGCTTAGACAGAGAAGAGTAAATAGTTGTATAGGTTCCAGCTTTTGAGATATTACAAAACAACATCAAAGATCTAAGGGGTAAAATCTCTAAAATACGACAGAAGGAAAGCTAAACCACGACTCTTCATTATGGTTTAGTCATTAAATGTTAGTGCTTTAGGAAAGATGAAGATTTAAATGCTTTATAAACGGGGCAACATACTTGTAGAACTCATTACCCTAAACTAAGCAAAAGTATAGATCCAAAAGTACAAACAAAGGTTTAAATAACTCATAAGCCATAAACTCGTAACAATTCTGAGGGCAAGAAAGGGAATTTCAGAGACATTTCTAGCCTGCGAGCCATTGTGAAAGGCAAAGCTTCCACAAAGAAAGCTTTGACTCTCTGTCAGAGAGGAACGCCAGTGCTAGAACTCAGTGTCTGCCCTAGAATGGCACCTCTCCCACGTGAGCTCACTCTCACTCAGTCACACCTACAGCAAAGTACGAACACCTACCATCGGTCAAGACCTATACTGGGAACAGCAGAACAACAGACAAGAAAACAAAATACGCCTGTATTCCACAAAGCTTTTTTTTCTTTTTAAAAAATGCATTTAGAGCAAAATAGTCGAACCACCATATGCATGTTTGTACAGTTAGTACCTTCATCTACCGTTTTTACCCTGTTAAGAAATCTTAAGCTATGTTATTCAGAGAAAAAGACAGCAGCAGTGGGGAGAACTCACAGAGGCGAGTAGCAGACAGGAAGTTCTCTCCCCTAACCTCAGCTTTTACTTACTCTGATTAGACATAAAGCTTACTCCCTAACAGAACTCTATTCTTAAATGTAGCTTCGATAATGAGCAAATACAAAGCCTTTACTACATTCGGAGAGGCATAGCTGGGATCCTATTCCAGAGTAGAGAGCAATCAGCGCCACTGATTTGTCCAGCGCTCTTCTAAAACCATAGGGATGTTTAGTTTATACTGAGTTTGGCAATACTGACTCTCAGAGGTATAAACAAAGGGTCTTCAATACAGAAGCCAACTAATCACAGACTTTTAGAAAGCACAAGAAGGGAAAAAGCTCTAGTTGAGGTTGCGTGACAATAAGCCTTATGGTCTCCGGCAAGTCACCTCAGCCTCTGTTTTCTCATCTGTCAAGTAGGAATGATGAAACCCTGCTCTATCTCCTTCATAAAGCTGTTGAAAAAATTTAAAACTACTATATAAATGAGATATTATTATGAGCCCCAACCAGGGGAACTCTATTTTCAGGGTTTTTTCAGGTATGTAATATCTTAAAATCAGGCATATCTTCAGAAGGAGGACAGTTTAGGACAAGTTTTGAAAACAAAATCCACTATGAGGTGGTTTGCCTAGTTTGTCTAGAGTTCATATTCCTAATAGAAAGCAAAAAAAAAAAAAAAAAAAAAATTGCAGAAGACAACTGTTCTAACAAACCCCAGGAATAATATCTGTCTGTCTCTTTAACAAGTAACTCAGAGGCTTTGGTTTCTTGATATTCCAACTTTCTTTTCCCATAACATGTATACTTGCTCCTTGATTTAGGATCACAATATTGTCTCTGAACTTTCTCCTTTAGTTAGAAAGAACTGTCCTTTAATTTTGAGAAGTCCTTATATATTCGAATATTATCTACAATTAAACTTTATCAAGTTTTCTTATAGGTCAGAACAAGTAATCTTGTTTAAAAACATCCTAAATGGCTCAAAATCCTAGGTAGTCAGGCAAGGAAGGACATACCACCCCCACAACCAGGCTCCAGAGCGGAGCAAGTCAGGCAGAAACAGAACTTCTAGAGAGCTATGGGATGAAGCGACGATACCCGAGGAGTATGAGTCTGGACTCACTGAACCCAGGAGCCCCAGGGCTCCGTCACATCAGGGTGTCTGAGAGGGACACTTGAGTCCACAGCTAACACAACATGGAGCTACAGTGCTCACCTGCCTTCATATCTTCCATAACAATTAATGAACTCTGAAGAGATCAGCCATTTTAATGACATAGTTATTAAAAAAGGAGTCTGAGTGACTAAGCATTATATATCAAATAAATTTCTATGAACAATTAATTCTTACATTCTCACCCACACCTATTACTTTTTTAGTTAAAATCATAACCCTCATAATAGTGTGTCAAACGGGCAATAAAAACAGCATGTATGTAGATTCTGCCCTTAAAAATATCCTTCATCTTAAAAATTAAAGTAGAAGTAGTATCATCTTTTAAGGATTCTATAGAAATAGGTTTTAACAGAAACTATTCCAAAGGTACAGGGTCAAGGTTTTGGAGTTTACCTAATTAACTTGACGGCGTCCAGCTCCCCGGCGGCTGGCGAGGTCATCTTCAGGAAGACCACGTTGAACGCACGCTCATCCAGGAGCGCGGCTGCCTTCCTCACGTTGCTGACAGTTATGGAGACTTCTGCTATTTCTGAAAATAATTTCTGAACAATATCAGCCAGATACTGAACAGAGACATCTCCAACTAACAAGAGGTCTATCTTTGCCTGAAAGAGAAGGAAAAAACAAACAAACAAACAAAAAACAGAAGCACTGCATAATTAATATCTGGGCACAGAGAAAATGTCATATATGAGAACAAGTAAAGGTTACAAATAACACAGTGAATGACTGCACGGCTGGAGTGAAGGACCTGGAGGGCAAGAGTGACTAACTTCATGCCCTCGGCATCCAGGG
>CM053508.1:78068189-78124380 GCA_028627145.1 Eidolon dupreanum | reverse complement strand
AACAGACACAGAAAAGCAGCCAAAATGGGAAGACAAGCAGAAATCATATGAGAGAACAGAACAGAGATCCAGATATAATGGAGTCAAGTAATTTAACAGATGCAGAGTTCAAAACACAGGTTATAAAGATGCTCAATGAACTTTTGGGAAATGTAGAGAACTTCAACAAAGAGATAAAAAAAAAAAAATGGAAGTGGAAATTATTAAAGGGAACCAGTCTGAAATGGAGAACACATTATCTGAGATGAGAAGTATATGAAATGGAATAAACAAAGCGAATAAAGAAGAGGATCACATGCCCTATCTAGAGAACAGGAATCAGGACACTCAAACAGAATGGTAAGAAAAAAGAGGCCAAGACTTTAAAGATGATTTAAGGAGGATATGGGACACGATCAAGGCTCCAAATCTTCATCTGATCAGCATAAGAAAATCGAGATGTTGAACAGCTGTTTAAAGAAATAATAATGGAAAACTTCTCTAACCTGGTGAAGGAAATGAACATAAAACGCCAGGAAGCTCAGAGGATTCCAAAAGTCAGGGATTCAAAGAGGCCCACACCAAGACACATCATAATTAAAATGCCAAAGGTTAAATACAAAGAAAAAAAATTAAAAGCAGCAAGAGAACAACAAATCATTACATATAAGGGAACACCCAAAAGACTGGCAGCTGATTTCTCAAGAGAGACTATGCAGGACAGAAGGGCTTGTCCAAAAATATTGGACAAGATGAAGACCCAGGATCTACAACCAAGAATAATTTTTCCAGCAAAGCTATCACTTAGAGTTGAAGGTCAGATAAAGAGTTTCCCAAACAAAAATAAACTAAAGGAATTTATCACCACCAAGCCAGTATTACAGGAAATGTTGGAAGGACTTCTTTAAGAAGAAAAGACATGTATCAAAAACAGGAATAAAGAATGGTAACAACTACATTCCTATCAATAAGTACCTTAAAGAGAAAAGAATTAAATGCTCTAACCAAGGGATAGAGTGGCTAAAAGGATAAAAAGACAAGACCCTTATATATGGAAAGGAAGGGAATGGAAAAAGATATTGCTGTGATGAACCTAGAAAGTATTTAAGTCAGACAGAAAGATAAACACTATATGATTTCACTTACATGCGGAATTTAAGAAATAAAAAGAACAAACTAATCAAAAACAGTCTCACAAATATAATGGACAATTTGGTGATGAACAGAGCAGGGGGATTTGGAGGGCCAGGAGAACGGAGTGAAGGGTTAAAGAAGTACAAATTAGTAGCTGACGGATGGGCACGGGGATAGGAAGCATTGCATAAGGAATGCAATTAGCATTAATACATTGGCTAGGTGGAGGGTCAGGGGAGGGAGGGAGCAATTGAGGGGATCATTTTACTAACTATATAGATGTCTAACCAATGTACTGTATACCTGAAACTAATAAAAAATTTAAAAAATATAAGTAAAAAAAAAAAAAGTCTGGAGTCTGCAGCTATGTAATCTACTTTATTCAGCCTTCGCTAGAAATTTTGAGATCTATTGAGTTCCAGGACCTGTAAGGGGTCCTTTTGTCGGTTTGTACTACAGTTCCTGATTTTTCCATTGCTAGAATTTGGGGGGATGGGGCGAGGGTGGGGTGGAGACAGAGGATGCTATCTGATAGTGTTTGTCACTTTGGATTTGCCTGGACTCTTGATCTCACTTGAACCACCAGTGCCCCCAATCTCAGGGCAAACCTCTTTGCTGAGCAGGTGGTGGTGTGTTCTGGGAAACTGATTTAGATCATGAGCACATGCAAAAATATTATTGTGGTTCTGTATGATTTTGATGGTAAGAAAGGGTGCAAATAAATTTCTGATGAGATCATCCTGCATTATTTTTGGAAGGACATGTGCATGATTTAATATGTATGAATTTTGGCCCTTTATTGCTTTTTCAATTAATCAGGAACCGAGAGTATCTAGATAAGTGTCTGTGAGGTGAGTGGCAGTTTGCTTATCAGTCTAGGACAAAGGTGAAGTCATGCCAAGGCCAAGTGTGGAGTATGGAGTGAGTATTTCCCCCTTTTATCGTAACCAGGTTTGCATTGCTCCAGAAGTCTAGATTAGCAATTCTGTTATTAATGGTGACAAAAACATTGCTGAAACTGATAGACCCAACACTTTTAAATCTGAGTGGACAATCTCCCTAAGTTTACGTGAGAAGGAGTTGTTGGAGGAAGCAAAAACCGATAACTCTTTTCTGTATCAAGAATATAAGATTCCACCCATCACAAGAATCAAGTATTTTAATAGTTTCCAATCTTTGTCATCTTTAACATTCTTGAATCACACATTTATATTATGAGAGACAAATGAGCAGATAAATACTCTTTGTGGTTCCAATGAGTAAAAATATGCTACTTGTGCTCTTGAAAACCTGAATACTATGCATTATAAAATATGCCAAGAACAATTCTACATAGAGAAATATATTTTAAAACTTGCACTCAAAATTAAAAATTCAAATTCTCTTAGAAAACAGTTTTCGAATCACTTAAAATTGGTCACATTCATAGTATATGCTTTACATTATTTCCCCCAAATTCAGTTATAATTGTATATTTTACATAATAGTAATATACCCTGAATAGTTTTACAAGTAATACATAGTTTGTTCAAATGAATTTTTATCAAGAACCTACACTTAAAACGTTTGGAAATTTTCCATCCAGTTATTTTATAGGAAATGTTATATATGAGCTATCTCCAGTATTGTTGCTTACCTGGCTTATTCTCAAGATTACAGAAATTTAGAACTCGATGGGACCCTAGAGATTTCCTAATTGTCCTTCCCTTTCAGAGATGCTGAGGTCCAGAGAATGTTCTCATGACTGTTGAAAGCCAGAGAATTAACCAATTTTAATCATTTTTACTAACTTTTTTTTTTTTTACATTTAACAATGCACTAAACTCACTATGTAAATGCAAATACTTTAAAACACCATGCTTGCACAGTCATTGGAATATTATATCCAAGAATCTACCATAACTTGACTAACCATTAAGTTACATTACAGAATTATAAGTAAGGACATTTTCTTAATGCTGAGTAAGGTGACTTTTGCTTCCACTTTTGCCATCTCCCCCTCCTCCTTTCAGACAATTCATCATAGAATAGCCATAGCAGTCTTCTAAAATACAAATCAGAATATTAACTCCCTTTCACAAAACCATCTGCTCAGAAAAACATCCAAATTTATTTCCATATCCTACAAGACTTCATATCTGACTATCTCTCCGACCTTATCTCTTGCCATTCTTATAACCTTTTACGACTTCTGGTCACACTGCCTTCTGCCTAGAAAACCAGGTAAGTACAAAGCTACACTTTGTCCTTGTTTCTTTCTGCTTGGAATGTTATTCCCTGTTATCCCTCAGATTTCTTCATTTCATCTAGATTTCTCTTATGATGTCACCTTCTCATACATTCCTTATCAGAATCTAACTCCTTTCTCTATTTTTCTTTATATCACTTTTCTAATGTTAGATACCACATGTGTTTGTTTTCACTTGTCCTCCATCCTCTGGAACAGAGAATTTGTCCATTCTATCCACCACCATCATCTTGGCCTAGATAAGTGCCTGGATCACAGTGGGCACTTAAATATTTGACTGAATTAGTTAAAATTATTTCTGTAGTTGATTGTTATATGTGGATTCAGGTCTCTCTGTCTCCAAGCTTATGATCTGTCCTCTATTCATAATACCATTAAGTTTCAGTGGGGAAAAAAAGACAAAGTATGGGGGAAAGGAAAATATATTGTATGCACCAAAATGACAAGCTAGGTATCTCAAGGCTAGAACTAGAGTAAATTGTATTGGTGGTGGCACAAGAAAGATGGAAAGATCAGTTTTAATCCTGTCCTTTTCCCTATTTAAAAATGTTCAGGGGGAGCTTCCAGTCAAGATGACAGAGTAGGTTAATGCTGTGCTCACCTCCTCTCAAACCACATCACAATTATAACCAACTACAGAATAGACTCCATTGGGAGTCACCTGAAATCTAGCTGAACAGAAGCCCTACAACTGGGGACACACAGAGGTGGCCACCTCGAGACTGGTAGGAGGAGTGGAGATACAGAATAGGCTGCTCCCACACCTGTGTGTGGCAGTTGAGAATCAGGAGAAATATCTTGGCTGTGAAGGTAACCCCAGAAGAGTGAGAGGTCTTGGTCCCACACTGGCCTCCCCAGCCCAGTGTTCCAGTGCCAGGAAGAGAAATGCCCACAAATTCTGGCTGTGAAAACCATAGGAGATAGTAGCTGAGTGAGACGGAGGGCTGAGGGAGTTGCAGACTTTCTTCTTAAAGAGCCCACGTGCGGACTTACTGCTGATGGGCTCACTTGCTCTGAGCTCCAGTGCTGGGACAGGGACATACAGGGAGGAACTGAGTTGTCTGGTTTAAGGGCAAGGACTGGAGCAGCTTTCTTCTAGACAGAAGTGCTAGCCAAGGCCATCGTTCCTTTGTTGAGCCCTCTACCGCCCGGCTTGCAGATGCAGGCAGCTACCATATCTCAGTCTCCATCAACGTAGCTAACACTGGTCACCTAGCTCAGGTGATTCCCTGAGACCCTGCCACTCCAAACAAGCAGGCCCACCCAAATCATTTCTAGTGAATTTTTCATATAAACAGCCTATCTTGGCTCATGCTGCAGACTTTCTTAAAATCTCTCAAAGGTTCACAAAACCCAAATAAGCAGCATCTGGCCTTGTTGTGCCCCATACCTCTTGCTGAACAGCCTCTAGCCCAGCACTAGTGGCCCCTGACCTTGGTTTGAAGCTTAGCCTCTCAAGGCACATCCAAGCCAGCATGGGTGGTGCCCATCTGTGGATCTCTTGGTGGCTCATGCCAGGTATCCTAGGACAGGGCACAGACTGCAGCTGAACTTGTTCTGCAGCAGCACCCCTCCCAAGAGGCCGTGGCCTACACGCCTGGTGGCTGGCTTCAGTCTGAGCCAGAGTACCACCGGAGTCATGTCGAAGGTCTATCTACCCAAAGGTCAGACAGGGCAAGCACCAGAGCCCTGCTAAAGCAAATCCTACCACATAGGCCAGTCATCACAACCAATCAGCCTGAGGATCAATCCTGCTCATTGACGAGCAAACAGAAACCAAGGCTCAACTACACAGGATGGTACACACAACCCATACAAGGGACATACCTGGAGCACATGGCTAAGGTGACCAGAGAAGATTGTGCCACTGGGCCCCACAGCACACCTACTACATAAGGTCACTCTACTAAGACTGGAAGACATAGCATCCCTACCTAATACAGAGAAATACAAGTAGGCAGCAAAAATGGGAAGACAAAGAAATATGTCCCACATGGTAGAACAGAACAGAACCCCAGAGAAAGATCTAAACAAAGTGGAGCAATCTACCAGATGCAAAATTCAAAAACTGATTATAAGGATGCTCAGTGAAGTTAGGGGAAGAGCAGACAAACTCAGCAAGAACTTTATCAAAAAGAAAACATAAAAGTGGAGATAGGAAATGTTAAAAAGAAACAGAAATGAAGAATACCTTAGGAAGAATTAATAGTAGATTAGATGAAGCGTAGAATCAAATCAGCACTTTAGAAGATAAAGTAGCACAATCGGAATAGCAACAAGAAAAAAAGAATCCAAAAAAATGAGGATAGTTTAAGGGGCCTCTGGAACAACATTGAGCATACCAAAATTTACATCATAGGGATACTAAAAGGTAAAGAGAGAGAACAAGGAATTGAAAACCTATTTCAAGAAATAATGACTGAAAACTCCTCTAACCTGGTGAAGGAAACAGACTTACAAGCCTAGGAAGTACAGAGAGTCTCAAACATGGTGAACCGAAACAGGCCCACACCAAGACACATATAATTAAAATGCCAAAGTTTAAAGACAAAGAATGTTAAAAGCAGCAAGACAAACACAGTTATTTACCTACAAAGTGCTTCCATAAAATTGTCAGCTGATTTTTCAACAGAAATTTTGCATGCCAGAAGGGATTAGCAGGAAATATTCAAAGTGTTGAAAAGCAAGGACCTAAAACCAAGATTATTCTACCTGGCCAAGCTATCATTTAGAGTCAAAGGACAAAGAGTTTCCCCAACAAGAAAAAGCTAAAGGAGCTCATCGCCACCAAGTCAGTATTACAGGAAATGTTAGAGGGACTTCTTTAAGAAGAAAAAGAAAAAGATGTAAAAAAATATGAATAATAAAATGGCAATAACTACATATCTATCAATAATTATTTTAAATGTAAATGGATTAAATGCTCCAATCAGAAGATAGAGTGGCTGAATGGATAAGAAATAAGAGACTGACTTCAAATAGAAAGACACACACAGACTGAAAATAAAGGTATGAAAAAAGATGTTTCATGAACATGGAAACAAAAAAAAGCTGGGGTAGCAATACTTACACCAAACAAAATAGACGTTAAGACAAAGGCTATAACAAGAGACAAAGAAGGACCCTTATCCCACTTCTGGGTATTTATCTGAAAAAAAACCAAAACACTACTTCCAAGGGACATGTGAATCTATATGTTCATTGCAACATTATTTACAGTAGCCAAGATATAGAGGCATCTTGGGTGTCCATCAATGGATGAATGGGTAAAAAAGAGGTGGTACATATATGCAATGGAATATTACTCAGCCATAAAAAAGAATGAAATCTTGCCATCTGCAACAACATAGATGGACCTAGAGGGTATTGTGCTGAGTAGAGTAATTCAGACCAAGAAAGACAAATATCATATGTGGAATCTAGAGAACAGTATAAACAAACAACGATATAAACAAACAACAGAAACAAGCTCATAGATACAGAGTGCATATTGATGGTGGTCAGATTGGGGGTTGGGGTATAGATGAAAGGAGGAGGGGATTAAGAGGTACAAATTGGTAGTTACAAAATTGTCATGGGGATGTAGGGTATAGCATAGGGAATATAGTCAGTAGTATTGTAATAACTATGTGTGGTGTCAGATGGGTACTGGATTTATCAGGGTATTCACTTTGTAAGTTATATAAATGTAATCACTGTGTTGTACACATGAAATTAATATGATGTATGTCAACTATAACCGAAAAAATAAAAATATAAATTTTTTAAATGTGCAGTGTTCGTCTGCTTATCTAATTAAGTCCTCTCACCAGTGTGACATTAGGAACAACATCGTGCCCCAATCTGGCTTTCTAGTTTCAGCTTTCAATCAAGTCAACTAGTTTCTGTTCCCTAATAGTGTCCAGGGATTATCCCCAACAATCTCCAGTTTAGGGTCCCCACAACCAGATAGAATAACCTTTTTCCTGTAGTGCTGATGGGATGAATTACATGAAGCCTCAAGAAATCCTGGGCTACCTTTAAAGGATAGCATTTGCCAGTAAAACCTCTGTGAGCACAGTATTTGGGTTTGCGAACTCCCCTGGATATTTCTTCTGGTTGTTCCCAGCAGCAAATTCACTTATCTCTTGGTATCCTTTGGTTCTGACCACAGCCTAAAATCTTTTCCTGTCCCATTATCTGCGCCTCGAAGAGGCTAGAACGCCTGTGCACATGCCTCCTTTCTGCCTCTGGCTCAGTTCTCCTAACCTGCAAGCTCAGTTGGGACAACTGCACTGTGTAAGTTTAGCACACTTACTCCAGAGCATCGTCATTTGTCCTGGCTTGGTGGCTCTCTCCCACACTACCCTCTGACCCACATTTTGCTTTTGTGGTTGATCTGGGAAGACTACAGGAAAATACTCAAAGTATTCCTAATTCCATTTCACACCTCTGCTCAACAATTACAACTCTATTTCAGGAGCATGGTACAGCAGAGATTGTTTCACTAGACTTCATATCCTAGTAACTATTATAGAGAGATAAATATATCTATATCAATAAATACATATTTTCCCCAATGAGTTAGGAACCATTGCTTCTGGGCAGTGATAAAGGTCAAAGAATAGTACCAACTTCTGATGATGCCCTGCAGTCGACTGCAAGAAGATGTGACCGTTTTCTCATTATCCAATATACCACTCACTTTCCACAACAGGGTTTAGTTTTACTGAATTAAAATGAGGCAGATGTGCCTCATTTTAACCACAAAAATTTGCTAGGAAATGTAGAGCTAAATCAAAGTTATACTATAAGTTTGGATGAGGGGGCTGTGTCACACAAAGTCTAGCGTGAGGCTAGGCACTGCCACCTCAATTAATTTTGAGGACATCCTCCCAGGGTTGCAACACAGCAGAACTGTTAGAAGCAGCTCCCCCGGAGTCATTGATTATCTCTCTACTGTCTGAGATTATGTAGTTACCGAGAAACTAATCTTCCTTTAGCCATAATGACTGTGGACTTGAAGTCAGGAGGATTTCTACATTACAAGCAAGTGTGACCATCTTAACGGAGAGAAGTTTCTGGTAATGTGAAGGTAGGGGATGAGGGGAAGGAGACAACATTGTTGTTCACACTTTTTTTGTGTGTGAATACTTAGATGCATACTAACATAATTTAAGAGTCAGCTGGAGTAAATTTTATTTTTTATGATGAAAATTTTCATACATATCCATGAGTACATATATTATAGATGTACACTATAACGTAAACAAACATCTATATACCTACCACTCAGTCTACCAGACACTACCAATGATGTTGAAATCCCTTATGTGCCTCTCCCGTTCTCATTTCCCTTTCTCTCTCTGAAAATAAAAAGAGTATTTATTTGTTTATCCTTTCTTTTTTTCTGTTCATTTTTTTAATTGATGAAAGCTGAGTGGATTGTGCTGTGAGAGAGGAAATAAACCTTTGTGCTAAGCCTCTGAGGTCTGGAGTTATTTCTTGATTGATAACTTGCACTGAAGTGCTGTATTAACAAAATGCTAAAAAAAAAAAAAAAAGTGAAGCAGCGTTTCTTAGCAGGTCTGCAGTGGAGGCAGGGAGACAAATATAGAGGTGGACACCTAGAGACTCCCATTGTGCCATAGCAAAACAAGTGCTTATCAACCTGTAGGTCAGGGAAAAGATGTTGATAAAAACTTAATAATAATAACGTGCGCTGGATGTTACTGGCTGCCTTTTATAAGGCAGAAGAAGGTGGGCTTGAGATTTAATTAGCAAAGAGAAATAAAAGAGAAGAAAGAGGGTCTAAAGTAGAATATAGAAACTGTGGGAATCAAAGGGCATTAAAGGGTTGGAAAGGCCAATGACTTCTAGACCTCAAAAAGGAAGAGGTAAGACTGAGAAGGATTTTGAGCAACAGAAGGCCACTAAGACTGCCTTGTAACAAAGATCAAATTATGGGTGTTAACTTTATACCCTAACCTATTATTTCAAATATCTACAAGGTAGCTGTCATTAGGTAGAGAGAGAGAGGTAGGCCAAAAAAACCAGTCACACTCTGATATAGAATTAACTACAATTTTGATGGAATTATCCAAGAAACCATAAACCTGGGCTAAAAGCTTTTGCCTACTTGAACTGTAATGGCACCTCTGGACATCCAAGTCTATTCAAACAGAAAATGAACTCTGAAAGCTGTGCATCCCCAAAGCATCTCCAACAACTCTTCAAATATGGATAAACAAGAAGAAACTTCCCAGAGGTAGAGCCAGCCAGAGGCCACTGAAGAGGATGGACAAGGACATTCCTCTCAGGAAGCAGAATCAGAGCCTGACCAAGGAACCTGCACCATTCTTGGGGAAGAGGGCTTCAACAAGCCTGCCCAGAGGGATCCTGTAAATGCTATGGACCAGGAATGCTGCACATGCCTCCTATGCTGAGTGAAAGTAGTCATGGGTATTCTCCCCCTCTCAGACACTGATTGGGCCATTCCACAGTTGCCTGGGCCCTGCCTCTATTTGGCTGTCAGATGGCAGAGCATTTGGACCAAAGCTTACAAGAGCAGTATCCTAGAAAGACATTGATGGAAGAGCAAGAAATTCTGTTTAGTTAAAAAAAATAAAAATAAAAAAATAAAAGATTCTAGTTATGTTGAACAGACTAGGAAATATGCCTAATTAGAACCAATTTTAAAATATCAATCAAAATTCTAGACTCTAACTCAATGATTGCAGGCAGGCCAGAGGCCATCACTTTCCATGAAAAGTTGAATTTATCTCTATGTAGTTTCAAAGAAAGATATCATTAACTACTGAAAAAAATATCCAAACACCTTTTAGCCTTACTAAAAATATTGTTTGATATTTTGTTAGTAGCATAGTATGATTGTCTCAACAACTAAAATTCAAATGTCAGTAACTCACTCACTCACAAAAGTATTTCTTTTCACACACACTACAATCAAAGGAGGGTTAGTAAGGTGGAAGAAATGGATCTCCTACATGCAATAGTTCAGGTACCCAAATTTCTTTCATCTTGTAGCTTGACTATCCCCTGGGGCCTTGGAGTTTACTTTTTGACCCTCCACATCTACCCACGAATCAAAATTAAACACATACACACACACACACACACACACACACACACACACACACACACAACCAAAAAGGATCACCTGGGAGGTTTTTATGAGTCAGTCACAGAAATGATATATATCATCTACACCTAGATTAAATTGACTTAAAGTCAGTCACGGGGCCATATGTAGCTACACACAATGTTTCACAACTATATCTCTAAACACAATAGTGTCCACACCACAGACTACTAAACTGAATGTGTCACACATATTTCACTGAACAGAGTGGTGTGTGCACCACACGCACATGGAAATTGTAGCTAACTTCTATGTCCCACAGAAAAATGATGGCACTTGGTGAGCGCATCGCAGCTTTGGCCACAGTCCATCAATCTGATCAAATATCCTTCTGCTCCTTTCTTCTTAGAATGTACTTACCCACCTCTCACCAAAGAAGACAAGACAAAGCCCTGTCCATTCTATCCAGTGCAAATTTCAGTGATTAAGTTGAGAAAAGTATATTTAGGTGATAACATAAAGAAAATGTTATAGACTCAAAGTAAAATGAACTTTTATATGGCTTCAAAAACATTTTCCTTGCTGTTTTGATGGTGTAAATTTAAATGGATGTATCTTTTACTTCTGGTCTTCATGGACTATTAAGGGCAAGACTTACCCTTATGCTATGAACAAACAGAAAACTGGATAAAAATATGTGAAACAGCTATTTGCAGACATTAAGAAATGTGCTCCATAAGACTGTGATCCCTGAGAGAAATAAAGTCAGCAGTGCCATCACTCTAGATTTTTGCCTCAGAGTACATTCTAGACCTCAGAGCAGGAAGCGGACCCCAAGCAAAGCATGGTGGCTTCACATAGTTGAGGCAACAGAGACTGGAGTTCATAGAGGCTAAAGGGGCTGAAGTCCCCAGGTGCTGAAGGGAAAGGAGCTATGCAGAAACAGAACCTCAGAAATCTACACAGAGGCCTCCAGAGTCTTCTGGACACTAAGACACAGAAGCATAGAGTGAAACTCTACAAGTTTGGGCAGAGAGCTCATACAGAGCTGTCGCATTTGAGTTCCAACCAGACAGAGTTGAATGTCCTCACTGATCATTCACAACGTTGAGTAGGCTCCACAATAGGTGTGCCTTAGTGACAGAGCTAAACTATCTCTAGGGTAAAGATTACTCTAATCCCATTTAGCAAAAGCCTAAAAAGATAACACTGAACTGCAAGTAACAAGTATCAGAATAAGCCCAGTGAAAATTTATAACAGCGTAAAATTACCAATAGAATCAAATAAAAAATTAGTTGATGTGACAAGCAGAAAATAAGACCCCAAACCAGAAGAAAAATCATTCACTAGAAACAGATCTAGAAATGACAGAGATAAAGATAAAAAAAATTAGCAAATAAGCATGTTAAACAGCTATTATAACTATATTCAATTATTTAAAGGAAAACTAAGTACAGTGAGAGAAATAGAAGATATAAAAAAATAAACAAATAGAAAACTATCAAGTGGTCTTTAATTATAACCATGGTTATAATTAAAGTCCTGGAAGGAGGGGTGGGGGACAGAAAAATAACTTGAAAAAAATAACCAAAATTTTCCCTAATTTGATAACAACTCAAAACCCACAGATCCAAGAAGCTCAATGAACCCCATGCAGGATAAACATAAAACCACTAAGGCTCCTTATAAGCAATTCCTGAAAACAAATGATAGGATAATTTAATATCAGAGTTTTAAAAGCCACATTATACATAAAGCAATGAAGAATCCACACACTTCTCATCAGAAACTGTGGATGCCATAGACAATGGGATGGAATCTGTAATGTGCTGAAAGACAAGCTATCAACCTAGCATGTTCCCTTCTATCCCAGGATTTCTCCTCTCCCTCTCCTCCAACCCTGGAATCCTGGTCCACTTTCTCTGTAGAGTTGGCCATTTAACTGTACACACTGGTGAAAATATATTTTAAAAATGAAGGTGAAATAAAGACTTTTTCAGACACACAAAAGAAGGCCCATTGCCAGCAGATTGCACTTCAAGCAGTGTTAAAGAAAGTTCTTCAAGTGAGAGGAAAATAATGCCAGATGGAAACTTGGATCTACAAAAAGGAATAAAGAATGCCAGAAATGATAAATATGTGAGTAAATTTAAGTTTAAATGGATGGATTTCCAAAGCAAGTTACTGTGATTTATTAAAATAGTGGGATCAAAGTTGATCAAAAAAGTGACAGCCGTGGTAACTCATACTGGATTAACTTGAGTTTACAAGCACCGTCACGTAATTAACTTATTATGTCCTTATAAAACATGTAAGGTAGATATTACCATCACTGTTTTATGGATGGGTGTAGCGAAGAATTAACCTTACCCAAAATGAGGTCTGGCCTTTGCTCTCCCTACCAGGAGGTGATGTCCAGGCCCTTAGAACGTTTTGCCTGCTAGGAGCATCTTCTTTTGCCCAGTGGCTTTGGCTATCAGTCAGTCTAACAAAGTGAATCAATGATGGGAGTTTCAGACATGAGGTATCAGCTCTATCACCAGAAGGCCTAGGAATTAGAAGCCAGCCATGTCAGAAGTATTTTATCAAGCCCCAATAAAAACTCTGGACACGTAGGATAGTGAGCTTCCTGAGTTGACAGTATTCCATGTATGCTGTCACACATCATGGCTGGGGAGAATTACCACTGTTGAAGGCTCTGTGACAAGAGGACAACCGGAAGACCGATGTTAGAATACCTCCTGGACTTTGCCCTATGTTATCTTCCTTCTGCTGATTTTAATCTCTCTCCTTTCTCTATAATTAACTGTACCCATGAGTATAACAGCTTTCACAGAGTTCTATGAGCACCTCTCAAAGTGCTGGACCTGAAGGTGGTTATGGCAACCCTTCAACTTGCAACAGGTGTCAGAAATGAGGGCGGTCTTCTGTGGGCTGCTGTTCCCTGGAATTTCTCATTTGGCTAATGTCACAAATGAAAGGATGGTAATATCAAACAGTTCTACAACACCTTTCATGTGCCAGAACCTCTTTTAGGCATTTTATATGTTTAAGAGTATCAAAATGGGCTCAGTGTAGTTACTAAATGGAAGATTCTCACAATGGCTAATTTTTGTAGCCTTCTCTCAAGGGAAGAAAAAAGGTTTCTCTTCTAAAATCAGTATCCCTGCATTCATAGTTTTCCCTCTCACTTCGCTAGTACTTTCTTAATTGCATCATATGAACTAGAGCTGCATTTTATATAAAATAAATTATTTCAGTGTAATGTCCCCATACCTTTCATTTCACTTTAACTCTTAGCTGATTATCATTGTAAGTGTTACTCCCAAGGCCTTAATCCTTGAATTATTAATTCATCCTTCGCTACTTCACTCTTACAGTTTTTATAAGCAATTCTTTTTAACTCCTTTAGGTCCTTAAGTGTTCCGATAGAGCCCTTACCTTGTGTTTAGGTCCACCTTTTTATTACAAATATGTCCTGAGTGTCCAAAATATGCATGTCCTTAGGCTGAGTCCAGATGGAGATGCAAAAATGAATAAGACATGGCCTTAGCTCCCTTCCCCCTCATCCCAGAAGCTAATTCTCTTGTAACAGAGAAAGACATGCAAAACATTAAAAAAAAAACAAACAAACAAAAAAAAACAACAACCACCATTTGGAACAGAAGGTGATTAAAACCATGAAAGTGACATAAGCAAGGAAGTTAATCTTAGGAGTTCCGTTAATAAAGAGCTTGAATCTAGTTAAGGAGATTAAAGGATTCTCCATGTCCATCATCAGTATTATTAACTGACTCTCAGCACTCCAGAATGACATTTCCCAACCCTCCCACCCCACCTCCCATGTTAGCTATCTGGCTATAAAAAAGGCCTTAACTAAGTTGTAGCAATGAGAAGAAAGGAAAAGGATGGAGATAAAGGGAAATATATATTCTCCTTGAAAGTTCCTAAATCCTGATGTGGTTATGTCATTGACCAATAGTGGGAAGACACTAGTTACTTCTTCTTTTCTCCAATTCCTTTAACATAGTATAGACAAACTATTCTAGTGCTGTCATCTGCTTCCAAGACTTTCATAGCCATTTATACACTGGTAAGTCAATATTATTTTCTAGATAACTTATCACATTCTCTTTGTTTCTATTGTTTATTTTTATTACACTAAGAACTCTTTCAACAGAAAGGTTTTCTAAACCCCTTCTCTATCACAAACACCTAAAGGTATGTTTGAAATCAATTAGTTTTATCTTGATTCAACACAGTAAAAATTTAAAGACAGGAAAGTTAAGTAAAATTCCCTAAGTTATGTAGCTTGGTACATATTCTCTCCTCCTACTCTGCAAGTCTCTATTCCCTTTCCACCGATCTCTAGATCATTACTTGGGGACTACCTCACCTTACTCTGTAGAGATGTATAACAGAAACACACCTTTTGGCATTATCAGTAGACTAAAGTGTTCTTTTTTGCAGCCTCTCCTATATTTTTTAAATCGTATAGTATATATGACTTTGTACCATTTCATTAACATTCTAAGTCCTTCTATGATATAATAACTCCATTTTGCAAACATTTATTTATGTTAAACAAAATGGATTAAGTGCCTGTCAAATACTAGGTATTAAGCTAGCTGGTGACAAATGATGAATAAGATTGTTCATTACATTAAAGTGCTAGAGATAAATGACATAAAGTGCTTCAGAATACAGAATATACATAAGAAAACTTTAATATAAAATACCAAGTTGCTGCATAATATTTAGCCATGTGGACGAATCACAATCCAGCTATACATTACTGTGTAATTGTATACTGAGGAAATCTCCTTTTTTTTGGTATTATAAATAATGCTGAAAAAGTGATTGTCCTGTGTTGTTCTTGTTTTTTTTTTTTTTTTTTTTTTTTTTGCATGCAAGAGTTTTCATTAAACCAGATTGCTGGAAGTACAATTATTGAGTCAATATATAAATATTAAGGCTAGTTGAGAATATAATCAAATTGTTTTCCAAAAGAATTATATTAATTTATATTCCTACCAGCAGTATATTATAACTTCTTAACTTCATATTAATATTGAAAATTGTTTTTTTAAAAATGACTTTATTTTATAGATGAAAAATGGCATCTATTTTTAGTTTACATATAACAAATGGCCATTCAAATTATTACACCTGATTTTGTTAGTTTTCGCTACTGGTGAAACAACAGTGTTTTTGAAAGTCCATATTTACAGCCTATATCATGCAATCTACATATATTTTAGGAAGTTATTTTTATCTTTAGTGATAAGTGATAAATGAGCAGGGAATCACAGTATCCTAGCATCAGATGGGATCTTGGCCATCATTGCATCCAACTTCCAGACACTGCACAAATCTTTTTTATAATATCCCTGACAAAGGGTCACCTACCCTCTGCATAAAAACTCTAGTGATGATAAATTCAGTGTTGGGTAGTTCTCCAGATAATAATGCTTTCCCTATAACTGAGTTAGTAAACAGAAAATTCCTTTGATAAAGTTAAAAGAATGCTCTATAAATTCAAGATTTTTCTAATACATAGGTCAGATTAATCTGATGTTAATTTGTTTTAACAATCATGCCACACTGTCATAATAATATGATTTTATTTAAATAGTTCTTTATTATTTTTAATATACTTTTTCATATCTCAATCATGTTTAGTTATTTTAATAGCAATTTTTAGTATTTTGTTATACTCTGCTCTCTTTAAATACCAAAATCCTAGCATTATTGTCATAATTCTGTTATTTTGGTATTTAAAAAAAATTTAAAAATCTAAATTATTTACTGCTTGAA
Source organism: Eidolon dupreanum (assembly GCA_028627145.1). Taxonomy (NCBI): domain Eukaryota; kingdom Metazoa; phylum Chordata; class Mammalia; order Chiroptera; family Pteropodidae; genus Eidolon; species Eidolon dupreanum. The sequence continues at coordinate 78,108,120 of CM053508.1, read as the reverse complement.
ATAAATATCTATAACTCAATTACTCAATTTATAAAAAAGGCATAAAATATCTATACCTCTAGACAGGTGCTCTCTTGTGCACATAGCAATAAGAAACCAAATCCTGTTACCGATAAAATATAACAGAGAATGGAAGAAAATATTTGCAAGTCATTTAGCTGATATGGTCTAGTAATAGAATATATAAAGAACTCTTGAAACACAATAAGACAAGAAATCCAATTAAGAAACAGGCAAAGAACTTGAATAGACATTTCGCCAAAGAAGATATACAAATGGCCAGTAAATACATAAAAAGATGCTCAATATCATTAGTCCCTAGAAAAGTGCAAATCAAAACTATGAGATACCACACTTCACATCTACTAGGATAAAAAAAAAAGACAATTATAAATATTGACAAGGATGTAAAGAAATTGGATTCCTCATACATTTCTGTGGGAATATAAAATGGTGCAGCCACTTTGGAAAAAAGTTTGACAGTTCCTCAAAAAGTTAAAGTCACCAGTTAACCCAGAAATTCCATTCGAAGGCATATATCTAATAGAACTGAAAACACATATGCACAAAAACTTGTGCAGGAATATTATTTATAATTTACTTATAAATTATAAATTTATTATAATTTACTTATAAATTGTAAATTTATTATAATTTATAAATTATAATTTACAAATTATAAATATAATTTATAATTCTAAAAAGGTGTAAACAACCCAAATGTCCATCGACTCATTAATGCATAAACAAAATGCAGTATATCCAAAAACTTGAATAAAGAACTGATACATGCTCCTCACAGGTGAACCTTGAATTTATTATGCTGAGTGACAAAATGAGACACACAAGGCCACATATTGTTTGCTTTCATTCTATGCAATAACAAGAACAAACAGATCCACAGAGACAGAAAGTGGATTAGTGATTGCCAAGGTCTCAGGGATGGGGGCTGACTGCTATGGCCATGGGGTTTCCTTTTGGGGTGATGAGAATATTCTGAAATTATATAAAGATGATGGTTGCACAACCTTGTGAATATGCTAACAATTAATGAGTTGCATACTTCTTAAAAAGATAAAATTTTTTGGTATGGGAACTACATCTCAAAATATTGTTAAAATGTAATACTTTGGAAATAAACCAATTCTTGTGTTAAGTTTTTTACTTAAATAACAATGTTTCAGAATAATTTCATCTTCTAGTATAATAGGAAATTAACCACAAACATTTAATTATATATTTTATTAAGAGTTTATTATAGATATTTATTGTTTAATAAATGGTTTTATATTTACTTTAAAGAAGTTTTAAGTAGCTTCCTAAATATGAACCATTTGTAAAAGATCTAACTGACATGATTACCCTAATCATCGAGCTGAGGTATATCACTCTAAAAATATAAATATATAATAAAATATTAAAATACCGCATCTCTTAGAGTAGTGTTTGTCAGAGTGCAGAATGAAATACATTAGTGAATTAATGTAGTGAAGTACAACAGCATATAAAAAATAGAACGGAACAGAAAATATCAGAATGCATCATACACAGTGAGATAGGTATTGTTTCAGAAATTGTTTCATTTAGATACAAATATATATGTGGGTATACTGGGTCTAAATATGATACAAATATATATGTGGGTATACTGGGTCTAAATATGCTATCAGTTATGGTCAACATAGTTTGGAAACCATTTTACACTCCTGAGTATTGTGGTTTTTAAACAAATGACAGTGGCTAAAACAGTTGCAAGATTATGTTAGCATAATAGTGTCATAGATTTGTCTCTTGCAGTTTCAAATCATTGTCATGTGTCCTATTCTCTTCCCACAAATAATTCTTTGTTACTTTGCTGATTCTTTATATTCAACAAAGTACTAACACATTGAAGAATCACTAATATTTATTAAACTAGGGATTTTTTAATAATCTCTAATTTGTGTACTAACCATTCAATATGAGTTTCACCATCCCCATCGTATAGGTGAATAAACTAAATCTGAAGGAACTTACTTATATGAAACTACATTAAATCATAAGTAGCAGAAGAAAAAATTTATTCGTCTATATGCTTCAAAGCATTGTAAACTTTCATTTACCACCTTACTTTTCACCATTTAAAAAATTGTTTGTACTGTATTAGCTACACCAATATTTACACTGTTATTTTGGCTCGAGGGATTCCATGGTCTATCTAGTAGATGGATTTTTTCTTGATTTTTCCATTTTAATATAAAGGAAAAATGATTACAAAGTACACAAATTTTTTATTGGCTGTCTCAGTCCTACCCTACAAAAACAGACATTAATAATTAAGACACACATATTTCATTAATTATTACCTTGACTTTTCCTATATATGTTCAGACCCAAATTAAGAAGTTTTCAAATTTAAATTTTTTCTACACCTGTTAAAATCTTTCTTGTTCTTTCTTTAGTAGAACCAAAAGAACCTTATAAAAATAGCTCCATTTTTTGAATATCTCTTATGAGCTAGGTAATTTGAGTTGTGTTAAAAGAGAACCATCTGATTTCACTCATATGTGGGATATACAACTGAAAACAATAAACGAATAAGACAAACAAAAATTCATAGATACAGACAATAGTTCAGTGGTTTCCAGAAGGGAAGTGGGGAGCAGGTAGGTAGATAAGGGTAAATGGGGTCAAATATATGGTAATGAAAGGAGATTTGACTTTGGGTGGTAAACACACAATGCAATATAGAGATGCTGTATTATTGAATTATACACTTGAAATATACATAATTTTTATTAACCGATGTCATCCCAATAAATTTAACTTAAAAAATAAACATATAGAATATACTAAAAAAATATGTCATCTATAATCCCACTATACTATTTTGTATTATAATTTTTATTTACTACTCTAGGCAAACATTTTCCTGTCAGTTAAATATATATTTTTAGAATGTAATTTTTTATGACTTCATAATATCATCATAGTTTATTGAATTATGCCATTAATGTTGGATATTTCCACTGTGTTTTCTCTACCCTAGCTACTTTTCTTACAAAAAAAGAAGTTCCCTGAACAATCTGTCTCATAATGAGTCCTAGACTCTATTCCCCTCAGGTCCTTTGATTCCAGGGAACTAAGGATTGCCTTGTTATTTTCTTCAACCGGAGCATTTAATCACTCTAAAACACTTCATGAGCAGAAGAAAAAAAAAAATGAGGCTGCATTTTACAGTTTTCTATTTTTAGGAACCACTGCTTATAGTATCAGCTTTTGAAATCCTTGCTTGAAGGAATATGATTTTTCATAGTTAATGCTTGCGATGGATCATAGTTAATATGGTTACCTATTAACTTGTCCAGATGCTTTCGGTAACTTCCAAACCTCATCCTAAAGAAACTCTTTATCTTAAAGAGCCTTTTTCAAATCAGTATACATAAGAGTCTCTAGAATATATTTTTCAATAGCAATACAGACATCTTGTTCATTTGTGGCCATAGTTCCACAAAGTAGGAATATAATAACTAATATTCAATCAGACTCTATCTCCTTTAAATAGATCTTTTAAAATAGAATTTCACAGTCAAGTGAGTATTTTCTAAAGCTTTGATTTATTCTGAATATTAGAAAAACATTATGTCAATATTTTAACATTAGCATATGTAGGAATAACAACCAAAGCAAACATTAAAAGTCACTAGATTTTGAAAACATTGCTTTAGGTATAATACATATAGAAGAGTATACAAAACATAAATGTACAGCTCCATGAATTATAATAAAGCAAATACTCATGTAACCACTACCCAGTTCAATAAACAGAATATTGCCATCACACTGGAAGAACTCCTTGTTGCCCTCTCAATTATTATTCCTTTTCTCCTTCCCATTGGTAATAAATGTCTTGTCTTCTGACACCACAGTTTAGTTTTGCCCATCTTTCAACATTATATGAATAGAATCATATTGTATGTATTCTGTTATTTTTGGTCTTTTTCATCCAACACTGATAATTATCCATAATGTTATGTGAGCTATGGTCTTTTTATTGTTGCATATGAAAAATATATACAAAAATTTGTTTTTGTTGCTAGACATAAACTTCAAAAAATTTATCCGTTCTACTATTATAGACATTTGAGTTGTTTTTAAGGCTGTTTGGAGGCTGTTAGGAATAAAGCTGCTGTGAACATTCTTATACAGGTCTTTTGGTGTAAATGCATGTACCATTCTGTTAGGTATATAACTAGAAGTAGAATTATTGGGTCACAGAGAAATAGTATGATCAGCCAAATGTAGAAAGTAATACTAAACAGTCTCTGAAGTGGTTGAATAAATTTATACTTTTACCAGCAGTGTATGAGAGTTCTCTATTCCTCTATATATTTAACAACACTCAGAATCATCAATCTTTAAAATCTGTGGTGATATCTCATAATTTTAATTGACATTCTGCTGAATAAGTAATGGTGTTGAGTACCTTTTCATCTGTCCATTGGTCATTTTGATATCCTCTTCTGTGAGGTGTCTAACACAAAAACTTGATTTTAAGACTAAAATTTGATTCATCAACTAAAGAAATATACTAAAGAATATTAAATTCTGGTGTTAGTAATTCAAAATGACAATATTTTAAGATAGTACCAATTACATGTACCTAATTTGGAAGGTTACAGGTATATAGAAATGTTTCTATTATATAATTTATTTGGGTTATTAATATTTCCAGAATGTGAAGGGGTTTTTGTCCCTTTATGTGACCATTCATTCACCCATGCATTCATTGAAAAATTATTAAACACCTATTTATGTCAGGCACTGTATTCAACATTAGGTTTTATCAAAGATGGAAAGGATATGTCTAAGATCAAGGGTGAGCAGTGGCAGAGGGGATGAACAAGCTTACTGAGCAGGTATCCCAGACCATGTCATGCATCTCTGATGCACCAGCACCTCAAGTTCAGACCTATGGCATGGAGAGCCTCACAGACAAACTGATCATCGAGATGACGTACAGCTGCTGTTACATAAGGGAGCGAGGAGGCATGAGTGTGGCCTGAGATGATCGAAGTGTCCTTCAGCACCACCTTGCCCAATTTTGACAGTGCGTGGACAAGTACTTTAGGAAAGGAAATGGCAAACAGGGCTCATACTCTCAAATATAAGGGTCTAGGTCATCCCGTCATTGGGAAAAAAAACCAACCCGTAATTAGTTCACTGATAAATCAGCTTGGTACATTGGACTGCAGGTGCACAATAGCCCTATTCCCTCTGCCCAAACCTGTTTCCTTTTCTCCCCTGGAAGTGCTGACTCTAAGAATGCTCACTAGCAAACTTCCTGCACGTGGATTTCATTCCAGAGTCTACTCCCTGAGAGATCCAACCTGCAAACCTACAACAGTATTCAATGGAAAAATCAAACTGCCTCAGGGACCTATAGTCTCATAATATATATGTGTATGTGTAATAATATATGATTAGACTGAACTTTTATTTTTTTTTACAAAAATTTCTCCCTTCACCATTTAAGCAAATTTGAATAAGAGGTGTTATCTTTTTAAGATAAATTTCAACTAGAAGATAAACATAAAAAATAAAAAAATATTTAGAGTGATTGTGCAGAAAGAGTTAGCATGGTGCCCTGAAACTGCTATCTTTAGAAATGACTGCTCAAAAGCTTGGTCCTTTGCTGGTATCTGGGAATTTAGTGGTAAACAGTTGCCTATCCTGACATAAAATTTATAAATAAAGAGTGACTTAACATACTGCAACTATACAAACAGTATGGTTTATGTGAACATCTGATTTCCTCCTGGGAGTCTGGAATTTTGATATGTACATGAACAGTCCCCAATAAAACAGTTGGGCACTAAATATGTAATGAGTTTCCCTGAAAGACAAAACTTCACATGTTGTCACACATACTATCACAAGTCATTGCTGGAGAAATTAGGCGTGTTCTACCCGACTTCACTGGGGACTTTCAGAAGCTTGTTCTCAGTTTCCAACAAACTTCATCCCACATACCTTTTTCTTTTGGTGATTTTGCTTTGTGTCCTTTGGCTCTAATAAATCTTAGCTATGTGCACAAACATATGCTGAGCCCTGTGAATTGTTCTAGCGCCTCACTGAACATGGGAGTGGCCTCAAGGCCCCCAACACAGAGGTGTCATAGTTTCAAAGGGAAGTCCTCTTTCAGAATTCACTTTAATATTTTAACTACATTGTATTTCCATTAATGAAAATGTCCAAAGATAATGAGTTATAATTTAAAGTATTTATGACTACTCAAGGAAGAACACATTTATATTCACCTAGCTAAATATTGGACAAACGTTGCTATCTCATGAATCTCCACCAAAGAAACTTGCTGTATAGCACACATCTTGAGGACATGTATTTGGAAAGGATTCTGATTTATATAGCTAAGTTATATTTTGGTTCACTTTTCTTTATTGTTAAGTTATATACAAACATATTTCTCTAATGGGATAAGGTCATACAAGACAAAGATTGCCCAACTCTTCTGTACTTGTACAGCACCAGGAAAAATTATGTGAGATATAACCTCGTAAACCAATAAAACATTCTTCTGCTCTTTATCCTAAATTGTTTTTGTTTACATAGAAAAATATAGTTTAAACTACACTGTCTCTAGAATTATTTCAGCGTCCACATTTGCTCACTAAAATAATTAAGACTGATAATTTAATTGTATTTATATTGCTGCTAATGGTGTAGTTTTAAGCCCTCCTTGGGCACAGTATTATTTTTGCTTAGAAAATAAGAACTCACAATGTTCTCAGAATCTACAGAAATGCATATAAATAGTGAATGGAGACCATGAACTTCTTTAAGTTCTCTCACCATCTGCTGTATTGTTGTTATAAAATCTAGAAGTTGAGCTTCCAAAATATAATGGACACCTGTGTTGACAGTCTCATTCACAGGCAAATATAATGAATTAGAATGGAAAGATATAGTTAGACTTACGTTTTCACTAGATTATCTTTCAGTTTAGGAGGCTGATCCATCTGTTGCCTTTTAGAAAGCTCATGTGAGACAGAGACCTATAATATAAACAAATGAGCATTTATTTTCTTATTTCAAAATTGATTTCAGAGATCAGAGAAACAGGCAATATTCAACTCTTTCATAAGCAAGTCCTTTAGCAGCATGGATAAGAGAAGCTAAAAGATAATGGAAAATTCTTCAGGTCATAGAACTTCTAAAGATTATGGAAACCCCTCTATCTCAACTCCACAGACCATGTGATTTTTAAGATAAATGTAGAAGAAATTACAAAAGTCACATCATCTATGTGCTATAGATCATTAAAACTTTTTGTAATAGACACTAAATATAATTAATACATGCACTCTATCACTGAGGTAGTTAAGCTGTGGGTTTGTTGAAAAGGAAAGACAAGATCATATTTTCATTTTTATCTATTTTGAAATACTTTCAGGACACAAAAGTGAAGACTTCTGATGGGTGGCGTCAATATAATCTGCAGTTCAGGAAAAACTGGGACTAATTACTTTGGAGATGGCAATTGAAGTCATGAATAAACGAGATCATTTGTTAAGAGCACACAGAGAATTAAGAGAGTTGATGATACAAACTTGGGAAAGTAGCTTTTAAGGGCTAGGAGAATCACTAATGATCAACAGGGCCATAATTTAAATAACAGAAACAATAGGAAAACACAGGAAAAAAATACTTTCATGGAAGTCAAGAGGAAAGAATATTTTTTAAAAGCGAGCATACTGAGCACTATGAAATGCCTCAGAGATGACTACTACCAGGAGGCTTGAAAAAGAGTCATTGTGTTTTCCTATTAAGGGATTAACTGTGTCAGAGCCCAATGGTGGGGTCAGAAGGGAGCTGAAAAAAGATCAAGAAGTGAAAAACAGGACAGCAAGCATATCCACTCTCTCATGAACTTAGGCTGAGGAAAAGAAAGCTAAGGCAACAGTTTTATGAGTAGTTTTTAGTAGTTAGGGTAAAATAAAAGTCTTCTGTTTTATTTGGTGGGATAGATGACCATGTTACAAAGGATAAGCCACTGCCAATGGAAGAGAGATTAAAAATATAAGAGAAAATTATAATTAAGTAAGTCCTAGAGGCAGCAGATGGACTTGGGAAAAAGTTCGAGATCTCTTTTCTTTAAGACTGGAGGAGGAACAGGAATAGCGAATAAAGATGTGATAAAAATATATTTTTAGAAAGTGGACAAAAATGTATTTGAAGGCAAAAGAGAAGGCAACTGGATTTCACGCCTAATGAATTCTCTTCTCTTTGTGAAGAAGTTAGGTCATTTGCTAAGTGTGACAACTCTGGGGACTTTGGACCAGAAGATGGAATTCACTCATTTATTCACTTGGAAAATGTTACTGAACATCTACTATGTGCCACCACTAGACTGGGCAATGAGGTACAAAGACAAGTCATGGCTCTTACAATCTGTCACAGAAACAGCAAAATCATTAGTCTGTAGCATCCATTGCCTCGGCAGAGGTTTTCACAGCTGCTTTGTAATCATAGAGCAGAGGCAACTAATTCAGGCTGTGGGGGCCCTACACCAAAGAGCAGCCAATAAGAATGAGAGAAAGGACATCCCAGGCAGAAGTAACAGCAGGGCCTAAAGGTATAAAGCAGCACGATAGAAACACAGCTGGAGAGGCAGGCATTGCCTGTCAAAGAGAACAGACAGAGCACACCAAGCAACTCTACTGTTGGATAATGCAGACACTGAAGGTTTTAAATGAGGAACAATACCAGACGATCTGTATTTCAGAATGATTGCTTGGGCAGCAGAGCAGAAAAATGAGTACGATGGAGACAAGACTTTGCTGTTGAGGTTATATCTCAAGTCTAGATTTAAACTTGGAGAGCTCTATTCTCAAATGAACAATTATAAAAGGAGCTGTCCAAAAAGGCAATGGAAATAGCTGGATGGTCTGGAACTCATGTTATGAGGAATGACTAATTTTAGCTTGAAATAAAATAAACTATGGGAAGACTAGGTTGTTTACAAATCTTTGAAAAGCCATCATGGAGGAATGCAGAACTGTTTTGTGTTTGTCAGAGGGTAAAACTAAGACCAGGGTTTTAAGGAAGTTTCAAAGGAGAATAAGGAGCAGCATATGATGCTTTAACAATTCTAACAGTTGCAATTGCCTAACAATTACACGGAATGGCGCCAGCTTCCTTATCTGCAAACCAAAGCATTATATTTACCAAACTCTCAGATCTATCGCTACAATTCTGCTTATGGGTTAAGTTTATTAGGTGTTGCAGCAATCTCTAGTCAGTCTTTCTGCCTGACTTTTAAGTAATGCAGTGTACCTGTATATTCTTAAAAAGCAATGTAATGCTGTATACACACTGTATAAATTAAATGAATCCTGAGATGTGGATACTCAATTTCAATCAAAAAAGAGTGAATAAAGCAGAAGTATAAACAACAGACTCAGCAAATAGCTCATTATCTACCCAAGAATCAATTATTTATATATTCAGCATGGAAAGAACTGCAAATTATCCATTGACCTTTCCAGTCACCAGAATATCCACATGGTCAGAACCATCTTTGACTATAAAGATTAACAATTCACTCTAGGGTGAAAATCCTTATTAACACTTATGCTGGGGGAACAGGATTAACATCTTCCTGGTAAGCCGTTAAAATAGGCTTTGTGCTTCCTTCAGCAACATATTTACTAAGATTGGAATGATACAAAGAAGATTAGCATGGCCCCTGTGCAAGGATGACATGAAAATTTGTGAAACATTTCATATTCTTTAAACTTTGCAGGTCAGAAGAGAAGGGTACAAAATAGTCAATGTGATGAAAAGCAAGGATCTACAACCAAGACTATTCTACTCAGCAAGGCTGTCAGTTAAAACTGAGAGTGAGAGAAAGAGCTTCCTAGGAAGGAAATAGCTAAAGGAATCAACCACTCCCAAGCCAGTATTACAAAAAAAAAAAAAAAGTTTGAAGGGATTTCTTTAAGAAGGGGAAGAAAAAAATAGCATAAATATGAATAATAAAATGGTTGGCAATAACTATAAGAAAACAAGATCCATACACATGCTGTCTAAAAGAGACCCAACTCAGATTGAAAGACACACACAGACTGAAAGTAAAGGGATGGAAAAATCTATTTCATGTAAGTGGAATTTAAAACAGTTGTGGTAGCAGTACTTATATCAGTCAAAACAGACTTCAAAACAAAGGCTACAATAAGGGACAAAGAAAGGCATTGCAGAATGATAAAGATATCAATTCAATAAGAGGATATAACCCTAGTAAACATTTCTACACCTAATCTAAGAGCACCTAAATATATAAAGCAAATATTGACAGATATAAAGGGAGAGATCGACAGTAATACAGTCATACGAGGGGACTTTAACTCCCCACCGACACCAATAGACAGATCTTCCAGATAGAAAATCACAGCGCCCTTAAATGATATACCAGACCAGATGAATTTAATTAATATTTTTAGCATGTTTCCTTTCAAAGCAACAGAATATACATTCTTCTCAAATGCTCATGGAACATTTCCCAAGATAAATATCTTAGGCCACAAAACAAGTCTCAGTAAATTTAAGAAGACTGAAATCATATCAGAGTCTTTTCTGACCACATGGTATAAAACTAGAGATTACAAAAAAGACGAAAAATATACAAACACGTGAAGCTAAATAACCTGTTACTAAACAATGAATGGGTTAACAATGAGATCAAGAAAAATATCAAAAGATACCTTGAGACAAATGAAAATGAAGATGCAATGAATCAAAATCTATGGGATACAGCAAAAGCAGTACTCAGAGCAGAATTCATAGCAATACAAGCCTACCTCAATAAACAACAAAAAAAAGCTCAAATAAACAATCTACCTCACAACTAAAGGACTAGAAAAAAAAAGAGCAAATAAAGCCCAAAGTGAGTAGATAGGAAAGAAATAATAAAAATCAGAGCAGAAATAAACAAAATAGAGTCTAAAAAATCAAAACAAAAGATTAATGAAATCAAGAACTGGTTCTTTGAAAGGATAAACAAAATTGATAAACCTATAGCCAGACTCATGGAGAAAAAAAGAGACAGGACCCAAATAAATAAAATCAGAAATGAAAGAAGGGAAGTAACAACTGACACCACAGAAATATAAAGGATTATAAGAAAATACTATAAACAATTATATGCCAACAAATTGGGCAATATGGAAGAAATGGATACATTCCTAGAAACTTACGATCTCCCAAGACTGAATCAAGAAGAAACAGAAAATCTGAATCAACTAATTACTACTAATGAAATTGAATCAATAATCAAAAAAACAACTCCCCCCGCCCCCCCCCCAAAAAAAAATAAGTCCTGGACCAAATGGTAAATTTTACCAAACATTCAAAGAATAATTAACACCTATTCTCAAACTATTTCAAAAAAATTCGATAGGAGAGAAGTCTCCCAAGCACATTCTGTGAGGCTTTCCTTACCTTGATTGGAAAAACAGACAGACATTACAAAAGAAGAAAATTATATACCAACATCTTTGATGGACATAGATATAAAAATCCTCAACAAAATATTAGCAAACTGAATTCAGCGATACATTAGAAAGATAATACACCATGATCAAGTGGATTTATGTCTGTGATGCAAAGTAGGTTCTATATCCATACAGCAATTAATGTGATATACCACATTAACAAATTGAAAGATAAAAATCATATGATTGTATCCATAGAAAAAGTATTTGACAAAATCTAGCATCCATTTGTGATAAAAACTCCCAACAAAGTGAGACTAGATGGAACATAACATAATAAAGGCCATATATAACAAACCCATGGCTAACATCATACTCAATGGGGAAAAGCTAAAAGCATTTCCCTTAAGATCAGAAATGTGACAATAATGTCGACTTTCATCATTTTTATTCAACAGAGCATTGGAAGTTCTAGCCTCAGACAAGAAAAAGAAATAAAATGTATCCAAATTGGAAAGGAAGAAGTAAAACTGTCATTATTTGCAGAGAACCCTAAAGATTCTACCAAAAAACTGTTAGAACTGATAAATAAATTTAGTAAAGTAATAGGATACAAACTTAATATTCAGAAGTCAGTTGCATTTCTGTACACTTATAATGAACTATCAAAATGAGAAATTAAGAAAACAATTCCATTTACAATTGCATCAAAAACAATAAAACACCTAGGAATAAACTTAACCAAAAAAGTTAAAGACCTGAACTCAGAAAATTATGTCACTGAAGAAAAAATTGAAGAGGATACAAATAAATGGAAGCATATACTATACTTATGGGAAGGAAGAATTAACACTGTTAAAATGTCCATACTATCCAAAGCAATCTATAGAGTCAATGCAATCCCTATTAAAACACCAATGTCATTTTTCATAGAACTAAACCAAATAATCCTAAAGTTTACATGGAACTATAAGAGACCCTGAATAGCCATCGCAATCTTGGGAAAGAAGAACAAAATTGAAATTATCACCCTACTCAATATTAAACTATACCTCAAGTCTACAGTAATCAAAACAGCATAATATTGGCATGAAAACGGACACATAGATTAATGGAACAAAATAGAGAGCCCAGAAATAAATCCACACCTATATGGGTATTTAATCTACGATAAAGGAGGCAAGAATATATAATGAGGGAAAGAGTATTTAATAAATGGAGTTGGGAAAATTTGAGATATAATGCAAAATAAATAAATAAATAAAAGAAAACTGACTACCTTCTTACACCATATACAAGAATAAACTCAAAATGGATTAAAGACTTAAATGTAAGACCTGAAATCATAAAACTCCTAGAAGAAAACATAGGCAGTAAACTCTGACATTGCTCTTAGTAATATTTTTTTTTGATGTATTGCCTTGGGCAAGGGAAACAAAAGAAGAATCAACAAATAAACCACATTGAAAAAAAAGTTTTTGCACAGCAAAGGAAACTATTAACAAAACAAAAAAGCCCTATTGAATGAAAGAAGATATTCATCAATGGTAGGTCTGATAAGGAACCAATATCCAAAATTTATAAAGAACTCATGCAAGTTAATATTAAAACACCTAATAATCCTACTTAAAATATAAGCAAAGGACCTGAATAAACATCTCTCCAAAGAGGACATGCAGATGGCCAATAGACATATGAAAATATGCTCAACGTCTCTATTCATCAGAGAAATGCAAATCAAAACCACAATGAGATATTACCTCATACCTTTCAGAATGGCTATCATCAATAAATCAACAAATGAAAAGTGTTGGCAAGGATGTGGAGCAAAGGGAACCCTTGAGCATTGTAAATTGGTGCAGCCACTATGGAAAACAGTTTGGAGGTTCTTCAAAAAAAATTAAAAATAGAACTACCTTATGACCCGTCAATTTCACGTTTGAGTATTTATCCAAAGAAAACCAAAACACTAATTCGAAAAGATATATGCACCCCTATGTTCACTGCAGCATTATTTACAATAGCCAAGATATGGAAGCAATCTAAGTGCCCATTAATAGACATTTGAATATAGATGATGTTGTACATATACTCAATGGAATATTATTGAGCCATAAAAAATGAAATCTTACCATTTGCAACATAAATGAACATAGAGGGTATTATGCTAAGTGAAATAAGTCAGACAGGGAAAGATAAATACTGTGTGATTTCACTTATATGTGGAATCTAAAGAACAAAATAAATGAACAAACAAAACAGAAACAGATTCATAGATGCAGAGAACAAACTGGTGATTGCCAGATGGGAGGAGGGGTTAGGGGGCTAGGTGAAAAAGGTGAAGGAATTAAAAAGTACAAATTGGGAATTACAAAATAGACATGGGGATGTGAAGTACAGAATAAGGAATATAGTCAATACTGTAATAATTATGTATAGTGCCAGGTGGGTACTTGACTAATTGGAGGGATCATTTCATTATTTTATAAATGTCTAACCACTATGCTGTACACCTAAAACTAATATAAAATAATATCGAATGTCAATTCTAACTGAAAAATAAAAAATAAAATATAATAGGCTTTGATTATATGTCCAATGATCCTGTTTAGAAGTAGAAACTGGACCACCTAAATGAATTTTTCAGATAAACAAAGGTAAAGAAAGAAGGCTAAGGCAAGTAGATATTCTGAGGCCTTTGTCACAGAGAGAGATGGTAGGGGGATGAGGAAAGAAAAACAGGAAAATAATATTCACCATTTGCTGGAATTTAGAACCTATTCCATGCCAGCCATTTCACCCAACACCTTAACACATTAGATCTCTGACACTCACAATTCCCTGCAAAATACTACTGGTATTTCCCTTCTACGAAGGATGAATAAAATTAAGGCCCAAAAAGGCCATGCTGCAGTCGGTACAAAACTGGGATTCAAATACAAATTTGCATTGGTTCCACAGTCTGTTGGCTTTCATCATATCATGGCTTCATAAAGGAGGTCGCATTTATGCTAGACCTTGAAGGAAACAAAATTGGCTTGTATGAGAAGCAACATATTCCAAGTGGAGACCACAGTCTGAGACAGACATAAAGGTGCCTATGCTGCATGCAGGAAGGAGCAGGGCTTCCAATCAAGTATCCAGGACGGTAAAGTTTGAACTGATTGTCCATTTTACAGGTAAGAGACTTGAAGGAGTGTTCCTGTTTTGTCTTAATTTTCTGCTTACCTCAGTCAGCACTAGAAGTCCAAACCTCCCTTTTCCAGTATTGCCCTGATGTTCATTCCCAAACTACTCTCTACGTACCCTTGTTAGCTGCAATCCCCAATACTAACTCTTTCTCTCAATCCTTTCCTTGATCCTCTGAAGTCTCCAGATTAGTAATTAGCAGATTATCTCTTTGTCACACTCGGCCCTCAATTACCTCTCCTCTACTTCCTTGCCTCCCCTAGCTATGTCCTGAAGACTCCAAGCCTCTTTTTGGCTCCTCTTCCCTTGACTATTACTGTTGAAAATCTTCAGAGCTATATTCTAGACTATCTTCCTTTTCACCCATGTATTCTCCCTGTTGCATATCATCCATTCACATGGCTTCATTTGTTATCTACATGCTAATAACTTCCAAGTCTCTATCTCCAATCTTTATCTTTTTTTCCTGAGATTCATATAGTCAACTGCTCTTTGAACACTTCCATTTGGATAATGCACATTGGAAACTGAACCCATATCCTACTCTGAAAACATATTCCAAAAAAAAGTTAACAATGTTTAAGTTTTCAAATGTCAAATATTAAGCCATATAAATACTAAAAAAAAGTAATAAATGTTATGAAACATTGAGATGAAGACAAATCTTTTAAACATGACATCAGAAACAATAAATAAAATGTAGCTCTGACAACATCAGAACACAAACTCTGTAATACCAACAACATTATCACTAAAACTGAAAGGCAAATGAAAAACTGGAAAATATATGTGTGACATCTTTCATAATTACTGATCACTTTCCTGTCCTGTCATTTGTAATAACACCCTTTCTAGCAATAGCAATTCTTTATCTATCCTAGACCTTGCCATGCATAATTATGAAGTAAAGTGTCTTGAACTGCATAATAGCAGAGGGAACTATTTGAATTCTAGCAATTATAGATTAAACTAAAAGAATAACTAAGACAGAAATATGCAAAATATTCTCTTAATTTGGAAACTTTTATCTCCCTTTTACCTTTTAATACAAGTTATATGTTTTCCTTTTCACCCTCCATATTTAGAAACTTGGTACCTTTTCTCTCATAATTTTCATATTTGTTTCTCTACCAGATCAAACCAATCAAAACATAGGAAAATAAAACCATAACTTACAGTAAGAGAAAACTCTTAGAATTTGGAAGTACAAAAAACAAGTTACCTGAGACATTTCAGCTAGATATGCACAGTGCTCATGGTTGGCCTTGCAGCAAGCCTACGTAAAAGATACCAAACTACAAACCCAACATCAGAGAAGATTTGTAATACTAGCAAGGCTAGTACTAAGTCAATGTCTCTATGCTGTTTTATTAAAATATAGTGTAGGAAATAGTTTTGTAGGTACTTTATGATAATTGTATAGTAGGTTTCTAGATAACATGCTAAAAAAGCATGGTAGTGTAAAATAAAAACAAAATTTTGACTCTTGTTTTGATCTCAGAGCATAGGCTTTCGCTTGATTTTCAAGACTCTTTTTTCTTGCAGCTGTTTAAGTACTGTATTTAAGGATTTCTGAAAGTATAAAACAGTACATTTTTACATGCACCCACATTCTAAACAACAGTAAACAACCATCAGCTTCTTTAATGGCAAATGACTCCAACCCAGAATATTCTGTGATTTCAAAATTCTATAATATGCACCTCTTGAGTAATAGGAATAGTAATAATTACAATATTTATTGAACCCTAACAATATGCCATGTACATGCTAAGTGTTCTCTGTAGACTACTGTATTTCATTTAATTGTGATTACAGGCATAGAGAAGCTAATATATTTATTTCCATTTTACTGTTGAGAAAACAGCATCTGATAGAGGTTAAATAACTGGCCCAAAGACACACAATAAGTGGTAAATCTGAGATTGTTCTATGTATATTCATATGATCACCACCAGGGTAACAAAAGTAGAATGGCAAAACAGGCGATAAGGTTGATAACCAGGGAAATTGTAAGAATATTGCAGAGTGGGACAATTCTGGAAACTAAGACCTCAATCCAGATACCCCCTCATCACAGTTGAAGCTGAGTAGAGAAGAGGAGGGTTGACCAAGTGCCAGAGCAATAACTCATTGCACCAATTTGGTTTAAAATTTTAATCTCCACACTAATAATGGATCACTTCAACAACTCAAATTATTTCTCATGTTCTTACATATTAAATAAAAAATCTCCAAGGGAATTTTACACAACTATTCTTGATCTAGGCCACTGAATCTATTAAAAGAAATATTAAAAGAAAAATGGAAGCATTTGATTGAAATCTCCACAAAGCAAAATTCCAAGATATTTTAGAGCTCGTATCCTTCTCCTGAAACAGCTAATTCTCTGAAAACTTTACTTATTTTCTCTTAGATACTTGTTAATACTCATTAGAATTTTAAAAATTGTATTAATGGGATAAGTAAATCATCTAAAACAGATCAAGTTCTGGTCTCTAAAAATAACACCAGTGCTACAGAAAATCCCTTGGGAATGACAATTCTCCACTATCATACTTGATTAACATCCCTATTAAAACATAATCAGGTGTTATGTTTTAGGCAGGCATTATTTATCTTTGAAAATTATACTCTGGTGTCATAAATGGCTTTCAGTCCTCCTCCCCCAAATACAAATTTGTTCCAGAAGAAAATCAATGAAATCCCAACAAATGTATGGGGCTAAACTGAGTTACTTTAAGGAAATTTAACTTGTGAAATAAAATGCTGCTCGACTATGAAGAATCTTTGAAGGGATAACCAGAGAGTGATGGAAGTAGTTCAAATTTTGCTACATGGACCTTTGTTCTGAGTGCAGCCGACCACAGTAACACAGTTCCATTAGATCATTGCTTAAATACATTTTTCTAGATATAGAAGAGAATCTAATGTGTTTTAATACTGTTTCAATGGGAAAGTGCAGCATAATACTTTCATCTTCTATAAGTTAAAAGAAATGAGCTTACAAATAAACTACTGGGATACAAATTATTTTTACATGAAAGATGACTTAAATGAACTATGATCCAAACTCTCGTAGCTCATGTAGGAAAAACACATGCAAAACAGGTAAAATTCCAGTTAATATATGATTAAATATCAAAATGTGAAACAGACAACAAATGCTTCACAAGCTTTTAAAAGAAGTCAATTGATGTGGGCTAGAGCATTCAGAGTCCCCCAAATGAGAAAGATTTGGATGACAAAAAAAGAGTGAGATGTTGTAGCTATATACTAATCATAGGTTTGAGTCACAAATGATTATTGAGTAGAGATGAAGCAAAATATTTGAGCAATAAACAAGAGGCGAGGTGAAGCAAGCAGGGAAGAGCCTAGTTACAGGAGGCTTAGGATGCTCAGGAGTCTGAACACTGGGGCGACAGGAAGTTAGTAAAGAAGTGATATGATGAAAGCAGGGTTTTCAGAATGGTCATGAAGTGCCATTTTCTATGACAGATGTTTTGTTATTTACTGGTGTGGGTTTACCATTCTAAACTTTGGGGCTTACGCATTTTTAATATCCTTTCTTTGTGTTAGACTGTATCTTACTGCTGTGCTCACCCTGACTAGACTCCTTATCTTGTTGTCTAATTTTACAATTCATTCATTTATTCAAAAAAAACAATCATTACCTACCTCCTATGGGCCAGCCATTGTGCTAGGGGTACCACAGTGAGAATTACAACCCCCAACCCTGTCCTCATAAAGCCAAGTCTACTAGGGGGCTCAGAATGTGGTTTATCTTGGTGAATGTTACATGTGAGCTTAAAAAGAATCTATGTCTGCTGTTGTTGGATGGAATATTCTATAAATGTCAATAGATCAAGTTGATTGATAGTGCTATTCAGGTCAACTATATCTTTATTGATTTTTCTGCCTGTGTGATCTATTAGTTACAGACACAGAGGTGTTGAAGTCTCTAACTTTAATAATAGATTTGTCTATTTTTCCTCCAGTAATTTATCACAATTATCATTTAAGTGTTACTATCAGTTTATGTTTCCAGCAGCTTCTGTTCCAGTAAGCAGATCTGACCAGACTGGTCTGTTTATGCAAATTTCAGGGTGAAAGTTTGCCCCGTAGACTCAGTTCTCTAACAGATGAAGAAAAGTCATTGATTTTCAGGTTATCCACTTTTTTTGGTTGTAATGGCAGGGTTGATGATTTCCAAGCACTACACACATTGGAGGTGAAACCGGAAGTCATAAATTATTTTTGGCCCTCTTTTCTAATTGGAAGGGAAAGAATGCATTCTCCAAATCAATGGCTGCACACCCTATACCTGACGATTAGCAGCCTGCGTGAGCAGTGACACCACATCTGCAAGGCAGCTGACGTCAGGGCTACAAATTCGTCATGTCTGTGGTAGCTGTAACTTTCCCCAGCATTCATCCAGTTCTGCAAGAACCAGACTGGCAATTATGCTGACCTCAGATAGAACCAGCACCCATGCATCTTTTAAGTCTTTAACTGTAGAGTTAATCTTTGCTGTCTTCTCTGGTAATGAGAAAATGTTTTTGGTTTATGGTTTGGCTTTGGGTATGGGGGGCACAGGTTTTAGTTTCCATTTGGTCTCCCCCACCACCATAGATTTTACTTCAGAGATGAGGCCCAATGTGGCTGTTAACTTTGACTGCTAAGTATACCTATTTCAGTTATATCCTTGAGACCTGTGGGGGTGGGAGAGTCTGTGGACACCTGGGCCCAGTGTGATTTGGACTAAGGTATACATTCCTGTTCTAGGAATCAATGTCAATTCAGGTCTCAAAATGTCTGGTCACTTCCTTTCCCACAGCATACAGTCACCTATATAAGTGGCCAGAGATCCCTTGAGAGGAAGACTGGGAATACTGTCATGATATATACTTAGACTGGTATCGTAGGGTTGTTCCTCTTAAACACCTAGCCACGTCTTTGGTCAATGATTTCTGGATCTAAAAATTATTTCAGGTCTGGAAAACAAACAAGAATTATGTTTTCTATTGGATTAATTGTCCTCAGCCTCCTAAAGTATTGCTTTAAAAAAATAATAATAATTATAGATGTTGGACAGCACCCTCATCAATTGGCCTGGCAGCCAGGAGAGAAGGTAAAGGTAGCTCCTGGGGGGAACCTGTTGCCTTGTTGGAGAGAGGCCTCTGCAGCATCCTCCAGGACAGTGAGGGTTCAGCCCTTACTAGTGCTAGAGGTGGGCTGCCTCCATGCACCCAGTGGGGCCAGGGACAGCTGCAGAGTGGAAAACCTCAAGAGCATCAGTCAAATGTCTTGTCACCATTTTCAGGATCCCCGGTCACCCTATCAGAGCCCTGCCCTTCACTTAAGAGACCTACACGGTCTGAGCATTCAAATGCATCTGGAGCTCTGACAACTGAGTCTCTAGCCTTGACGTTATATTGTGTCCACCCTTCCACTACTGGTACAGAGCAGGACACCTGTTTAGAGGCTACTACCAAAACTCTCTGGTTTTCACTCTCTGATATTAAGTGCTTGTTAACTATTCTCAGTTTCCCATGATCATTAAGCAGAGTATAACTTAGCAATAATGCCATCTTTTCTAAATGCTTGAATCATTGGCTTCTTACACAGTATTCCCCTCCACCACCACATTTCCTGAGGTCACCATCAAAGAAGTCTTTAGCAATTTAACTCCGCATTGGTGCCACATCCACCAACTGGAACAGCAACCCCTACCTGCCACAGCGAGCCAGTCCCAAATCCCCATCTCAGCTCCTATTTTCTCATATCACTCTCAGTACCTCTAGTTTTAAGACTTAGTCTTCTGAGAAAGAGACACTGAAATGGGATTAGATGTGATAAAATGCTGTTATCAGAAATGCTGCATGAAAGGAAATAGGGAGGGAGCAGAAGAAGGCTGGGAAAGCAGTTTATTGCAATGCAAATCTGAGCCCTAGTAAATGGGGAGGAAGAGAAGGTTGTGTGGAAGCAGAAGTATCCTAGGTTGGCGTGCAGCCTAAGAGACATTTGGCAAAGCCATCAGGAAATCCTTAAGCTCACGTCAACCAACAATTCCATATTACCTAGGAATGGGTCTGCCTTAGTATCCCCACTGAACTTGATCAAGGGCAGGGAATAGCCTGTGGGAGGTGCAGTCTTGATACAAAAGCATCAAGGGAAGTGAGATACATTCTCTAGGTTACCACAATACCTGTCTTTTCTTTAGGGCATTTCAGTTTTTCAACTGAAGAATCCTCCAATTTCCTACCCAGCTGCTGGTTTTCTGGGGGTTAGGGCAGGGGATGAGAGCTGAGAGTTCCATTATTTAGACTGCTTATTTTCATTTAATTCCATCATTCCTAGATCTGTATCTCAACTCTCACCCTTCTCTGTGCTTGAAGCCCCAAAGTCCAGAGATTTTGTAGGTTAATTTCTCCAGAAAATAGATGATTGACTAAAGGAGAGTATCCTGGCTCTGTAGCGTGGTAGAGGGGTCTCAGTGGCCTCCGACTTCATGTACATATGATCAGCTAATCTCCTAGTTTCCTTCCTCACCCCCACTTCTTTAGTACCTGTGCTGCTCCACTCTAGAGCACTAAACAGTTCTGAAGAATGACTGCTCTGTTTTCACTGATAAATTGCTCTCTACAGGCACTTTGTTGTCACTTCTTAAACTCTGTCAAGTCAATGACTATTCCTCTAACTTGTTTAAATCTTCACTTGCTGAGGTCTCTGTCTATTCCTCTCCACTCACTCCAATTATCAATTATCATTTCTCTGCTAATAAATATTATCTCCAAAACTAAAAATAGAGTCCTGGGTGCTTATTTTCTTGACATTTCAAATTCTACTAAAAGCCACAACTTTTTAAAGTATCATACTACTACTTAAATAATATTTCTTCAATAATTTTATACTCAAACACTATGAATTATCAAAGAGACCACATTTGAGGTATTAACCACTTGCCCTGGTATTTCTAACATTTTTTTAAAGTTTAAAAAATTGTGCAATATACTGATTTCATAAACTTTGTAGATACCATGTGGACAATGTATTAAGCAGCAACTTTCTTTCAGATATGGACCACTTTCCTTCTCCCTCTGACTTTCTTTGTTACTGCCTTCACTTTAACATCTTGATTTCTCCTCCTTCCAGATCCTTACAAACTACTTTGTCTGCCAGCTCTGTGCTCGTTTCTTTCCTCCAGGCTCATCATAAAGACACAAGGTATTTTATCTTCTCTGGGAAGCCTTAGGACTTCCCGCACAAAATAGAATTCCTGGGACCCATCTCACTCTTCCTGCCTGCAACCGCTCCCTAAAAATTGAGTTTTAGACATGCTGTATTTTGAAATTGTGCCATAACTCAGGAGATTAGGATGGTTCATTGTACCAATCTCATGAGAATAAGGCAAGTGTAAAAAAGCAATTGCCTCAATTAATACCCTATCACATCAACAGGCTAGAAAACAAAAATCAAATGATTAAATCAACAGTTGCAGAAAAAGCATTTGACAAAATCCAACACGATAAAAAAAAGAAAGAAAAAAAAAACCTTTTGGTAAACTAGAAATAGAGGGAAACTTTCTCAAGTTGATTAAGAATATCTACAAAAAAAAACACAAAAACATGTAGTAATATCATACTTAATGGTGAGAAACCTGAAGTTTTTCCACTAAGATCAGGTATAAGGCAAAGAGGTTCCTCCTTCACCATTCCCTTCAACACTGTATTGGAAGACCTTGCTAACACAATAAGGTAATAAAAGGAAATAAAATATTTGTAGATTGGAAAGGAAGATAAAGAACTATCTTTGTCTGCAGACAACATTATCGTCTATGTAGAATATCCAAAAAAAATTGACAAAAATAACATCTAGAACTAAGAAGTCATCATAGCACAGTTACAGGATGCAAGATTAATAAAAAGTCAATTGCTTTTCTATAAACTAGCAATTAACAAATTAACAAGTAAAATTTGAAATTAAAAACATAATATTGTTCATACTAGTACCCTCTTCCCCTCCAAATGAAATACTTAAGTATAAAACTAACAAAATATATACAAGATCTCTATGAAAAAAATTATAAACCATGATAAATAAAATATCAAAGAACTAAATAAATGGGGGATAGTCCATGTTCATGGATAGGAAGACTCAATATTGTCAAGATGTCAGTTCATCCCCACTTGATCTATAGGCTCAATGAAATCCCAATCAAAATTTTAGCAAATTATTTTATGGATATGAAGAAACTAATTTTAAGGTTTATATGGAGGGACAAAAGACCCAAAATAGCCAACACAGTACTGAAGAAGAACAAAGTTGAAGGACTTATATTAATTAACTTCAAGACTTACTGTGAGCTATAGTAATCAAGACAGTGTGCTATTGGCAAAAGAATTGACTAACGGATCAATGGAACAGAATAGAGAACCCAGAAATAAATCCTCAGGACAAATAGATCCTTTGTCTACTGATCTTTGACAAGAAAGCAAAGGGAATACAATGGAGCAAAGATAGTATGTTCAACAAATGGTGCCACAATTGGACATCCACATTCATAAAAAATGAATCTAGACACATACCTTGCACCCTTCACAAAAAATAATTCAAAATGGATCACAGACCTAAATGTAAAATGTGAAAATATAAAACTCCTAAAAGATGACATATGAAAAAACCTAGATGACTTTAGGTACGGTCATGCCTTTTTAGATACAACACCAAAGACACTCTCCATGAAAGAAATAATACATACAGTGATCTTCTAATCTGTGAAAATAATGTCAAAAGAATCAGAAGACAAGCCATATGCTGGGAGAAAATATTTGAAAAAAACACATCTGACAAAGGACTATTATCTAAAATATAAAGAACATTTAAAATTCAACAACAAATAACCCAATTAAAAAATGGGTCAAAGATCTTAATAAACATCTCACCAAAGAATATATATAGATGATAAATAAGGATATGAAAAAGATGTTCCACACTTTATGTCATCAGGGAAATGTCAATTAAAGCAACAATTAGATACCACTACACACCATTAGAATGGCCAGAATTCAAAACACTGACAATACTAAATGCTGATGAAAATGTGGAGCAACAGGAACTCTCATTCATTGCTTGTGGGAATGCAAAATAGTGTGACCACTTTGAAAGACAGTTTAGCAGTTTCTTACAAAAGTAAGTAAACATACTCTTACCATATGATCAGTAATTGCTTTCCTTCGTATTTACCCAAAGGAATTGAAAACTTATGTTCACACAAAATTCTGCACATGGATGTTTATAGCAGCTTTATTCATAGCTGACAAAACTTGGAAAGAATCAAGATGTCCCTTAGTAAGGGAATGGATAAACTGTGGTACTCCAGATAATGGGATATTATTCAAGGCCAAAAAGAGATGAGCTTCCAAGCCATGAGAAGACATGAAAGAAGCTTAAATGTATATGACTCAGTGAAAGAAGTTAATCTGAAAAGGTTACATTCTGTATAATTCCAACTATATGATATTCTGGAAAAGGCAAAACTATGGAGGCAGTAAAAAGACCAGTGGAGGGTAGAGAAGAAGAAAGAATGAACAGGCAGAGCACAGAGGATTTTAGGGAAGTGAAATCACACTGTATGGGAGCATAATGATGGATTTATGTTATTATACATCTGTCCAAACCCATAGAATATATTACACCAAGAGTAAGCCTTAAGGTAAACTGTGGAATTTGGGTGATTATGATGTGTCAATGTAGGTTCATTCTGGTGAGTGATGCTGATAATGAGGGAGGCTATGCATGAGTGGGCATAGGGGGTAAATCTCTCTATCTTCCTCTAAATTTTGTTGTGAACTTGAAACTGATAAAAAAAAAAGTATTAATTAATTAATTTTAAAAAATATCCTAGGGAAAAAATGAAAACATATTTTGGATTTCATGAAAACTACATTATTCACTAAATATTCTGAAACATTAAAAGCAAGATATTTGCAATTATTCATTTATAAAATTGTTACACATATCAGAAGTCCTTTAAAAATTAAGAAATTATGCTATGATAACTTTAAGGTTCATTCTAAATTTCGATTCTTTATTTTACTAATATCAAAATGAACTAATTATTTTGCTTATTTAAAATTTTTTGTTTTTCAATTATAATTGACATAAAATATATTAGTTTCAAATGTATGAAATAATTATTTTAAAAATGACTTTATAAGAGGCACATAACTCTCTTATTCCATCACTTACAATTTATTGGAAGGCCCTTAATGTTTCTGGTCTTCTCAAGGAGTTATCTGATTATTTAATTGATGATCAATATACTAGAAAACTATAGCCTAGAATGACATACTAAAGCTATAGCTAAATTGAAGACTCCACTAGACATTAACCTTCCAATAATCACATGCAAAATAATGAATTCTTCTACTACCATGGCAGGGTTATTTTGTATGTTTTGTTTTGTTTTCGACACTAATCAGTTTCTAGTATTCCAAGCAGTACCATATTTGTTTTTGTTTTAATTTGCTTGTAAAATTTTCTAACAAAAGATTGAAATGACAGAATGAGAATAAGAAATTTCAGGATACTATTTAATACCTAAAATCAAATATATTTAGGTTTTTAAGAAAATCCTTTTCCTTTATTACAGTAGAAAGGAAGCCTTATGAGTCACCTATTTTTTAAAAAAAAAAATGGTAATTGCTGTTCTAAAGAACACATTAAAACTACAAGTAAAAAAATATTGCTCCATGAATACTTACAAGAGAAAAACATAAGTATACAACTAATCACAGTTCCCAGATAGTCGGTACTTCTCAATGAAGGCAACTGCTACAGTGAACGAGTACAGCATTCTGCATGCCTTAATGCCAAGTGCCCCCTTGTGGACATTTTTATTAGATTTATATTAAAAATCTGTTTATTAACTAACTTTCCCTGATTTGAGGCTATACCTGTAATCTGACCATTCTGATCTTTGGAGAGAACATAGAACTGGTGATGCCTGTGACAGAGTGCTCCAGGAGGCATTCTCATTGATGTTACATCTCTCCCACCGGCCACATAGCTGCTGGAATTTCACATCTTCCTTTGTTTTTATCATATTCTTAAGAATCCAAGATTTCTTCATTTATCGTTTCGCTATATAGCTGACATATCACTTGAATCACAAATACATTTATGGATGTCAATAGTGGTCTAGTGTCATCAATTTTAATGTCTGGTTATCAGGTTCTAAAATGTATACTTATGACTTAAAAACCAAAAATTTTAAGAATGTTCTGGAAGTAGAAATAACCAGAGGGGGCATGACCGACTGGATGCTGCAGTGCAGTAGTGGTTCCCGGCAAAGTCCCTACTGGACTGGGTCGTTGTCCAGGACCCTAAGCAGAGTGAATCACAATGAAGGCGGTAAATAAATATCACAGTCAGGGAAACGGCATAGAGTATCAAAGCAAATGGATGAATGAACAAAAGATAAAAACAGGACAATGAGTAAGGAGGCTGGCAGTCAGGTGTGGAACATAAATGGACAAAATGGAGATTGATATGGGGAACAGCCTTGTTTCTCTGAAGGGTCAGATGCATTAAATAATCCAGTTATTTAAAAGAATTTTATAGGACTTACAACCATCTTTTCAAGCCTCTCCTGCTAAGCACGGTAAGTAGAGGGATCTTATGATTTGTCCTAAGGAAAGCTGAAACATACTTTAGAGGGGAAACAAAACAAATACTCCAAAATTAATGTTTCAAAAAGTCAGTTTATCAAAGAAGCCAGTTTGCAGAGAGGCCAACTTACCTAGGATTCCAAATTTACCAAAAACTTGTTTATATGGGGAATCCTTCACGTAAGTGAACTTATAACCTGAATATATTCTTTTTCTAAATATATTTTTCAGTGATGGCACTACATGCTAAGCCTCTTCCATAAGTCTTAGTTTTTAACAAATGAACATTCCTTAAAATGCTACTAAGATTATATTCCTGAGAATGTATTCAAGAATTTGGATTTCAGTAAATTGACTTCCTATGAATTGACTTTTTACAAATTGACCAAAAGACCTTCAGAGAACCTTTGAAGGGAGATGAAATAACTTTCTGAATAATGTGTCTGTGTGTCTACACCTTCTCCCCGATGTCTCCCACCACCAGCTAGTCCTGTTGGCTCCAGAAATGGGATCTCCTATTCTGTACCCATCTGGTTAACAGAGTGTGTATGTGTTGGTGAAAGGTTTCCTTGAAGGGTCCAAGTTGTCTGAATATAGTGGAATACAAGGGGGAGTGTACTGATGGGAAAGTTAGAAGCAGAGAAGAATAAAGGTACTGTGATCTGATGTTTGTGTCCCCCCCCCCAAATCCATATGTTGAAATTCCAATTCCCCTTGTGATGCTTAGGTCAGGAAGGTGGAGCCCCCATGAATAGGATTAATGCTTTTATAAAAAAGACTCCACATATCAAACTAAAAAGCTTCTGTACAGCAAAAGAAACTATCAACAAAACAAAGAGGCAATAAACTGAATGGGAGAAGATATTGTAAACAATGTCTCTAATAAGGAGCTAATATCCAAAATATATAAAGAACTCAGACAACTCAATAACAACAAAAATCAAACAATCCAATTTAAAAATGGGCAGAGGACCTGAACAGACACTTCTCCCAAGAAGACATTCAAACTGCCAACATACATATGAAAAGACACTCAATTTCGCTGGCTATTAGGGAAATGCAACTCAAAACCTAATGAGATACCACCTCACACCTGTTGAAATGGCTATCATCAACAAGACAAGTAATAACCAATGTCGGAGAGGTTGTTGGGAAAAAGGAACCCTCATCCACTGCTAGTGGGAATGTAAATTGGTACAGCCACTATGGAAAACAATATAGAGATTCCCCAAAAAAACTAAGAATAGAATTACATATGATCCAGCAATCCCTTTTCTGGTTATCTACCCCCACAAATTTGAAAATATTATCCATAAAGATACATGCACCCCAATGTTCACAGCAGCATTATTCTCTGTGGTCAAGATGTGGAAACAATTGAAGTGCCCTTTGATAGATAATTGAATAAAGAAGATGTGGTACATATACACAAAGGAATATTACTCAGCCATAAGAAAAGATGAAATACTGCCATTTGCAACAACTGGATGCACCTTGAGATCATCATGCTAAGTGAAATAAGTCAGATAGAAAAACTCGATAACCACATGATTTCACTCATATGTGGAATATAGAACTGAAAGCAATAAGTGAATAAGACAAACAAACAAACACTCATAGACAAAGACAACACTTTATTGGGAAGCAGAGGGAATGGGAGAAGGGGATGTAAATAAGGGTCAAGAGGGTCAAACATATGGTGACAGAAGATTTCACTTTGGTGGTGGACACACAATACAATATACAGATGATGTATTATTTAACTGTGTACTTGAAACCTATATAATTTTATTAACCAATGTCATCTCAATAAATTTAATTAAAAAGAAAAAAAAAACCTCTCCGAGCTTACTTCCATTTACCATGTGAGGACATATCAAAAGGTGCCACCTATGAACCGGAAAGCAAACCCTTACCAAACACTAAGTCTGCTGGCACCGTGATCCTGGACTTCCCAGATAAGGAAATGTGAGAAATAAATTTCTGTTGTTTATAAGCTATCTTTGATAATTTTCAAAATAGCAGTCCATACAAATTAAGATAAGGGGTTATCAGTTTTAAGACTCCAAATAAGTCAAAAGAAAAGGACAGCCACTTTTCAGTGGAGTTGACTGTGGGTACAGTAATAAACGGGTTTACAGTAATTCTTGTCACAGGAGAGGCTGTCCTGTACATTTTTCTCTGAGGGATATAGGTCCCCTAAGTCTTTTTTTTTTTTTTTCAAATTATGGTCTGCAATAGACCCTACAGCAAATAGCACTACACTATTTGATTTACATAATGCTTGCTAAAAAATATAAAGCCTAACAAATGAGAATCTCTGGGGGTAAGCCTCAGAACATATATTTTTAATAAATTATCCATATGATTATTACACCATTTGAAAATTAAAGAACCACAATTCTATATATTGACCGGTAACTAAGGGCACGGCAATGATGGACAGTACAGGAAGGAGATGGGCCGATTACTCCTTCCTGTGTGTGGCACAGCACAACAGGTACAAGCGTGAGTGGGCCTAGATAACCTGATCGAAGAAAGAAGACATGCACTACCGAATGTGAGCCGTAACAGTAAAGTACTGAGAGATTACTCAAAACATTGCTGGGGTACCACTGCAAGGCTGAACATGGGCGCCATCAAGCTCGGCTACGGCCATACCTCCATACCTAACTGGAGATTAATGAAGGAGCCTGGAGTACCAAGTCAGAACCAGAAAAATAGCTCTCACTTATCAGAAACGACACAGCCCAATTCGCTTTAACTTTTAGTTATTAGGAATGCTTACAACAGATTCTAATCTTCCAATGAATGGCTACAGGTCTTTCCGGGGACACACCTGGAAAGGCCATTAGGTAGATGCTAGGTTATTTTTCTGGTGAACGCAGAGGGGGCTAGAAAATGTATACTCGGCTAATCCAAGGAAAGTAAAGGTTCTGTGCTTTTTAAAAACAAACAACAACAAAAAACCACACACACACACACACAAACAAGACAAATTTATTACCTAAAGGCCCTGAAGTCAGAGTTTGATATGAGTCTCATTGGGCTTAATTCAAGGTCCTGGAAGGGCCGCATGTCCTTCTGGAAGCTAGGAACAACATTTCCTTGGCTTTTCCACTTCGTGGAAGCCACCTGCATTCCTCAGCTCGTGGCCGTGCTTTTATTAGAACGACTAAATCCCTGCTGAAACTCTGGCTTGCTGAACCGGTACTAAAACCACAAAATTTTACTACAATTTTAAGAAGGTTCCAGAAGTTTCACAACTTACATAATAGCACATGTTTGGGCCTTAACCTTGCCATTATTCCTTCTAAATGAATTAAGGCTAACTTCACAACAGACTTGTTTGAATGAGTTTTTACTTCTCCTTTATCAGGGAAGGAAAAAAGGGAATTAACCCCGTGCTCACTGCGTCAGACACTACACTATTTGATTTACATATCTCTAGTAACATTCACGACAACCTTACAGGAGCACTTAATTAACTCCATTTTACAGATGAGGAAATTAAGTCTCAGAGAAATTAAATATTTTCCTTAGTGTCCCCCAGACTGAATCTGAACCAGGACAGCCTAATTCCAACACTCATATGTCTGGGTAAAGTAGGTTACACTCGCCCCATTTTCTCACCCCACGTTTTCCACTGCACCACGTTTTCTCCCAATGTCCTCTCTTCTAATCGGCACTGGATTCCTTTCTTCCCCTCTGAATGATTTTGCCTGAACTTTGGACTATGAGCTTTATCCTACTTTGCACCAGAAGTTTCTTGGAGAATATTCTGCAGAATACTCATAAAATCTTCTCCTTCAGCTTCTGAGAAGCCACCCTTTTCCAGTTCCTCCCTCACCCTTTCTCAATATTTCTTCTTCTCAGTTATCTTCACTGAATCATCTCCTCAGCTAACACCGTAAATGTTAGTATTCCCAGGGTTCCATGCTCAATTCTATTTTTCAGACTATACGTTTTTTTCCTGAGCAGTATCTTATAAATGTTGTGGCGTGACTGAATCTAAGACCCACGGAGCTAACTGAGGTTAATTATGAGCCTTTATTAGCCGGCCGGCGACTGACTCTCTACCACGCAGGGTTGGAGGAGATCAGTGCTGGGGTTTTAGAGAGAGGCAGTTATAAAGCCTCTCACTACATCCTAGAACAAAGCAAGTTAGAAAGTTACAAAACGCAGAAGTTAGCCATTAAAAGACCTTTACAAAGATAAATGTATCCAGGGAATTGCTAGATCAAACATAGCCTGGCTGTCTTGTTATTTGTATCCTGGAATGTTGTGCCTCTTCCTGGGGGCTGTGGTGCCTAGAGGTATCACCTCCTTTTTACTGGTTTACTGGGAAGTCTTCACCCTTACATTCCCAAAAGAGGCAGCTTATAAAGCCTAAAACTACATTAAACAAGCAAGCTGATTACAGAAGCAGAAGTTGGCCATTAGCACAATACATCACCTAGTACCCCACTCTGTTTAACAAGTAAGCAGATTACAGAAGCAGACATTGGCCATCTTTATAGCTTATACATCTCCTAAAACCACACCCAAGCAAGTAGGACAACTTCTGGTATCTAAAGATATTTTTTCCCTGTAGCTGACATAGCTAGTTGGGTCACTTGAAAAATTTCCACCCTTAACAATAAATTCAGGACTTCAACTGACACTGACGACTCTATGACCTCTATTTTCAGAGACTGCGTTCCACAATCTGAAACTATTACGAGTAGCTTACTGTAATCATTATCATATGTGTAATGCACACAAAACTAAACTCATAATTTCCTAATACCCCAGCTAGTTCTGATTTTTATCATCCTGATCGTTGTAATCCACAATCATCCAGTTAGAACCCTTGATTTTCCTCAAATCCTTTCTCAGACGCACTTCAGCCTCCAAGTATTCATGAAGTTTTCATTCCTAAATATCTCTTTAATCTGTCACCTCTGCTCCATCCCCATATACTACTGGCCAAGCTATAAATAAATAAATAAATAAATAAATAAATAAATAAATAAATAAAAGTTTTAAGACTCACTTTTCCTTACCTGGACTATTGCAAAGGCATCCTAACTGGTTGTCCGGCCTCAAGTCTCATCTATTTCTAAAGAATTCTTTCTCCAAAGGCAGGGTGGGGAAGGGCTTTTCAACTCTACATAAAATACTTCAATAGCTTCCCATTACTCTTAGGTCGGCAGGGGAAGGGCCAGCCAGATGCCTGCCTGGAGGCTTCCTGGCTTGATATCGGAATCCAGACCTTCTAGCCGGACATGAAGTCCGGAATGCCCAACTGATAAAGAGCCCACCCTAAAGCCCCGTGCGCCACCACACTAATCCAGATGCTCAACTAACATTTGATTAACATTCCCACCCTATAAACTACCCCCACATAACCCCATAAAAACTGCGCCTTCCCGTCCCAGGGCACGACTTCTCTGGCCCCTCTCCTCTCTGGACCAGAGAACCTCGCCCGGTAGCCCCCTCCCAATAAAGGCCTGATTTTAAAACTTCTCTCAGCGTGTCACGTGTTTACCTTACAATCACTATAAAAATATTCACACTCCCCAACATGAATACAAAATTCTATATTGTCTAGTCCCTGCATGTATTTCCAGCCTCATTTCCTATCATCTCTCTTATTTATTCCAGACAGACTGCACTAACTGTAGACCTGGGGTGTCTTTAGATAAACTGATCAAGAGACTTTATTATTTGAAAACTTGAAAATGTATATATTTCATGATCTAAAGTTTCACTCTAATTATGTGTACACTGTATCAGTGGTTCTCAGACTTTGACGCGCATACGAATTACCCGGAGAGTTAATAAAGAACACAGAGGTGACATGCTGGTTAAAGGAAAGGGCCTGGCTGTTGAAGTTCCCTGGGGAGTTCACCTACCAAAGTTTAACACAGGGGCCAGCAAACTACAGCCTGAAGGCCAAATCCAGCTGTGGCCCGGTTTTGTAAATTAAGATTTGCTAGATTGCAGCCTCTCCCATTTGTTTAGGTATTATCCGAGGCTCCTTTTGCAATACAACAGCAGAGCTAATTGCAGTAGAGATAGAATGGCCTGCAAAGCCAGAAATACTTGCTATCTAGCTCTCTATAGAGAAGTTAGCCAATCCTAGAAGAACACTTTGTACCAGGAGCAATGTATATAGATGTTCATTGTGGCATTTGTCATAGTGAAATTTTGGAAAATTTCTTAATGTAGGGAATTAAATAAATAAATTAGGAGATATATGTGTATATATATGTATATTATATATATTAGGATACTATACAGCAGACAAAATTTACTAGATCTTTATGTATTAACATGGATAAAAAAGAATTATATGTACACTATGATATTTTATATGCATTTTTAGACACAATATAGGTAGAAAAGTATTTGAAAATAAATGGGAATGACATAGACCAAATCTATGATAGTACTTACCTATAAAGAGGAAGCAAAGGAAAGGAGACAGACTGAGGAACAAAAAGGAATCTCAGACCTATCTCTAATTATTTTCATTAAAACATCTGAAGTAAAAAACTGACAAAAATCTGAAGACTTGCTAATACTAGAACATACTGTTTGCTATATTTCCTCTGCGGGTTTTGTTTTATTCAAAATTAAAACCAGCAATAACTTAAAATATTCAACTCTAAGTAAAAATATCTGTGAGCATTAATAATCAAAAGCAATGGAATATAATATACCCCATAAAACCATATAAGAAGAAAATATAAGAAATATTTGATTTAATTTTCCATGATTAGTATAGGATACGAAATTGTCTGTGAGATCAAGTTAAAATTATGTATACATTTTAAAATGCTATCTTTTGGGTTTTTTTTTTTTTGGCTAATGTATTTACTGAGTTCTTTTGAATCAATATATATGCACACAAAAAATTACTAAAAATAGTAAATCAACGGTAGATATGT
This sequence comes from Eidolon dupreanum, assembly GCA_028627145.1. NCBI lineage: Eukaryota > Metazoa > Chordata > Mammalia > Chiroptera > Pteropodidae > Eidolon > Eidolon dupreanum. The sequence continues at coordinate 78,074,832 of CM053508.1, read as the reverse complement.
TTGACTTAATAACAGTTTTCTATGTCTTATGTGGCATATATAGCTAATTGCATATCCAATATTCTTTCTCTCCTTCTTCCTCCTATCTCAGTAAAACACTACATTTCCCGCCTTTTTGCAAATACAGGCCATATGATACTATTCTAACCAGAGACGTAAAGTGAGAGAGCATGGTGCAGAACACTGAGCTCTCTGAAAAGAAGCCGACGTGACTGGCCTTCCCTATGTCCTTTACCCTTCACCTACTTCTTTCTTTGAATGAGAATGTAAAGTAAGCAAGAAGGTGAAGCAGCCATCCTGTGAGCATGGGGACAAAAGCCACTCTTTAATGGATGGCAGAGTGGAAAGTGAGGAGGAGCATGGAGTCCTGAAGGCATCAAAGAGCCACTGCACCAACCCTGGACTGCATACCTCTGACACTTCCTGTTATACGAGGAAAAAAACAAAATGCCTTACTTGTTTAAGCCTTTCTCTTACATGTAGCTAAAGGTAACCCTTAATTGATATATCTTGCTAAAATTAAGTTTTAACAAATGATACCACTGAAAGGCACTTCAAGAATTATCTAATCTCTACTACCTTCGGAGGAGAAGAACAATCCTCCGAAAGGGTTAAGGGCTTGAAGCTAGTCTGTGTCAGACCAAGGGCTAGAACTTTGCTCTTCTAAAATATTAAAATCAATTTCACTTTAGTGATCCAGTTTGAAAATAACTTAACATTTTATATTTTTTTAAATGGTAACATTTAAAAAAATTACACATCTATTGGTCAAAAACTAGTGTTCATCCCTTTTGTGGTCCATAAGCAAACCTGTAATTTGAAGTTACTCAAAATCAGTATTTAAATGAACTGACATAAATTTCTTAAGTATGTGCGTATAGCTTACTCCTGAAGACTCAACAATCTACAAGGATGAAGAATTGGTACATTTGCAGTGTTTGAATTCATACTCTATGCCACAAAAATGACTCTAATCAAACTAATAGAAAATACATATTTGCATTATACAAACAGTACGTCTGAATTTCGCAAACATTGTTTTTATATGAAGAATCTGACTTAATATATCTATTGTCCTTGGATAACATGTATTTCTTGACTGGATATAGGATTCTCAGAACCCAGTGCTTTTTACTTAGTGTGTGGTCAGTTCTGTCACCAGCTCCCGGGCTAGGGCTAGGTTCCTAGTCCCTCTGTTCAAACAAACTGTCCTGGGTCCCACTGTCTAAGAAATCTCACGTTCTCATGAAGGGCTTCTGCCCAGACAATTGAGAGGACACATTGCCTAAAAGCATGAACTTTGACCATCTCTCCTTTCTGCTGGCCATGTTTCCCCTCTGAGCTCTTCTAAAATTTCTTTAGTCCTTTACTGAAGAGAAAGGACTTTACTGCCACCAGATGGAAGCCTCTTAGAGAACCACCCTTATTCCAGAATAATACAAACTCATCAGAGAAATAAATATATTTTTTTGACAGCATGAATATGTTACAGAGCCTAAGGCAGTTGGAAAACTGCTTAAATGCCTCTTAGCTATGCTATGAAGTATTTTGCCATGTCACCCCAGCACTTGTCGCTACCCTCCACGAGGTTAGGTACCCCATTTCTTGAATTGGACTGGGGAAGGGTTATCAAAAAGCAGGTAGCCAGAATATTGTATATTCTGTAGGTAGTATTTGATATTTGATATTCTATATCTGGTATTAAAATTCCACCCACAGTTAAAAAACACTGCTTAAAATAGCTTGCAGCAATTTCTAAATACCACAAGATGGGGATATGACTCCATGGCAGAAGAAAAACACTTCAGCACTTTTCCAATAAAAAAGCCAAATAAATGTTATTTTTATGACTTTCCAAAATATAAATAAGAGTATTTCTGGGTTGAAATAACAGAGAAATGAGCAAAAAAGTTTTTTGTTTTGTTTTGTTTTGTTTTGTTTACTGATCCATTATTAACAAAAATGCAAGAATTTTTCTATCTTGCACTAAAGGTTTGCAGTTACTCAAAGAGCAATCTCTGTAAATGCTCTGGTCCTCAGAACCTCTCTGAATATAGCAGTCAGCTTAGTGCCTTAGCTATAGCTATTAAAAAACCTGTTGTTTCTGATAAGCAGTACAGAAGGGCTGTTAGTATGTCATTGTGTAGCTAAATGGGCACAGATTATTTTAGAGGAAGAGAATATGGCTCCAGTTTACAGACTGTGTGATCCTAAGCAAATCACTTAATCTCTATAAGCTTAGTGTCACATGTATCAAAGGGAATAATATTGAGTTTTATCTCATGGGGTTGCTGCATGACAAATAATGTACATAAAATTAATTTGCATATTATATATTCTTAATTAAGGATAAATTATTATTAGTGTAATGTTAAATCCTGCCAATTTAGCTGAGTATCATATTTTCATTTTCATTTAAATTATTTTTTTATTTTTTTATGATTTCCATTTTGTTGGGAGCCCTTTGTAAGGAATTATCAGTTCCTGAAATTCCAAGGGAGGAGAAGTATCAGTTCCTGAAATTCCAAGGGAGAAGCATCAGTTCCTGAAATTCCAAGGGAGGAGGTTTCTCTCTCCTTATGTTAATCTATGTTAATCACAGCTATTGTTTCTGGATACTTGTGGTTTTGTTTTGAGCAGTTTGTTACTTTGTTACCAGCAGTTTGTCACATACTCAAGCTGTGTAAGTATACGGTGCTAAATAAACTCAAGGCTGCAGCTTTGACTGTATGCCCTCCCGAGATCTTTTTCTCTTCTCTGTCTTTTTTCCTAACCCTCACTCCCCCACTCAGGACTGTTTGACTGCGTCCAGTGGGTTCCAGCACCATTTTTTCTGCGTATTCTTGAAATAAAAATTTAGCAAGAATTCTGAGGAAAAGGCTATTTCTAAGCATGCTCTGGACCCAGCATAAGTCATGCTTTGGAACTTCTCTACATTTAAAGGGCAAACATTTGAATGAATGAAAAATGGACGTGCTTTGTAAAGGTATAAAATATATCACTTTAAGTAATTTATCAGGGATTATACTGAACTCTCAAAGGGGGAAAATGTCACTAGGGTAATCAAAAGAAAAAGTAGGAGGGCCAGCCCAATGAGGTTTCACATTTAAGGTGATTTTATGGCTTCTCTGTTGTTGATTTTTTACATTGTGTGTGTGTGTGTGTGTGTGTGTGTGTGTGTGTGTGCGCGCGCGCATCAATGTGAATGTATGTGCGTGTGTATGTGTACATGTATCTATGTATATTCCAAAGGAACTAGAATAGAAATCTCTTAAGGTAAGTATAAGATGTATTTCTGTGTTAAACAGGATCTTTTAGGTTACTAGGAATAGACTCGCTCAGGTTTCCAGCCAGCCCGACTGTTCATGTTCTTTTTCTCTCATTTTGTCTGTTCTTGCAACAGAGTTCCTGCCCAGCTTTACCATGCGGAGATTAAGCCAAAGTCCTTTTTACAGGATTCCTCACATTCCAGGGACAGCTCCGCGAACAAAATATTTAATTTGAACTTTGCCACATTCTTCAAACTTTTGTTTGGAAACTGTCTGGGGGGAAAATGTACATAATTTCCTTCAATTATTCTTTTTGTTTAACCATCTTTTACTCAGTTATCTACAATAAAGTGAATATGAACATTGATATTTTATCAGTTTTAACTCAACTTATAAAACATATGTGTATGTGAGTGTATATATACATCTATATACACATATGTTTTATGAGTTGAGTTAAAACTGATAAAATATCACCTATATATATAGTTGCTTCTGTACCTGAAGGATCTCCAGAAATATTTTTCTATTTTCTCTTTGAGAGAAACAATTTGCTTTTCTCATTGATCATTCAGTTAATGTTTTGTCTGATGACAAGCTTTCCATTCACACTACCTGAGTAAAAACAGGGGAAAATCAAGATCACCTCACAACTTCTCATTTATTCATTAAAACAGCATTAATCAACTCAGTTTGACTCTGTTACTGTACTTGACTTTATCAGCCGTACAGAAGAATCAGGGAGAACTAATTTTTAACATGCATTTCTCTGTTAGCTAGGTTTTTCAGATTGCAGACACTAGATTCACAGTCAGATTACCACCCAGCCAGGTCTCGCTAAGACTTTTGCGATGCCTGATCTTCTCACTCCCTACTATCCTTATTCCTTTAGTTCATGTGTTCTACTAGGGAAAACATCCCGAACATGTTTATGTCCTTGGAATCTGAAATATCCATATGTAAGAGCCTAAAACAGTATTAGCCTCCCATTCAGTGTCATGTTCATTTTTTTCCTTTGCAAAAGAATTCTGAAGTCTAATAACTACCACTCACGTGTTTGCTATGTGTAAAGCACACAATGCTTTACAAATATTAATCCTCATTTTAAAAAACTTAGTTACCTTTTTTACAGATGAGGAAACCAAGGCTCAGAGATGTCACATAACATTCTTAAGATGGCAAAGCTTATAAATGGGGGAACTGGGATTTCATCTGTTTTATCTGACTTGAAAGCATATCCATTAACCTACTATGCTAAGGTAGCATTGTATACCTTTAGCTACATATTCAGGTATCTTCTCTTATCCTTAAGCAGGTTCCTTTCACTAAACCCCTTTGGCTTTTAAGGCCCAAACATTTGTCTTATTCTAGGAAAGAAGGAGAACACAGCCTAGAACTAAAATGTCTTTGGTCAACTTCAAGGCCCAAAGTTAATTTTTTGGAGCCTTGAAAGTCATGCTTTGTAGAGAGAAAAAAAGAGGGCTTCTTTCTAAACTTTGAGCGCTCCTTACATATAATAGGCAACTTCTGCCACATAATAATTGATGGAAGAGTCTAAGCAGAGAGTGTTAGCACACACCACTACCAACCTCCTCAACCCTGACACAGGTCTCCATGCCCCTCATCTCTAAGCAAAGTAGTCCACCAAAGATGGGAGCAGGAATATCCTCCCAATGTGAAGTCGAAAGTCATTAATCCACATGTTTTAAAGAACAATAAGAAAAAGGGAAGCCCTGAGAGACTGACATTCATTCATCAAAAGATACTATGAAGCCCAAATAGATTAAATTATCCACCTGAAGTTTCGCTTTGTAATCGGACCCCTTTCCCCACCGTGGGAACAGGGGCTTCAGAGCAAGATGAGAACAGTTACCAAAAATTAAGGCTAATTTGTTTTTAGTGCATTCGAATATAGTTTATAAATGTTTAACTCTTCTTTACATTAAAATATTATTATCCTAAAGATTATCCCATACAGACAAGCCTAATGGTATGCCGTGATGCAGTAATGTCAACAAGTACAGGGCCTGAAGGTGATGACATCATGTTCACACTCTCCAGCAGGGTGAATGGAACTCCGGTGTCTACACTCAAATACATGATCCCTTCAGTGCACACAGATGGCAGGATTACAGAGGACAAACATCAAAGAAAAGAGCACAGGGACTATAGAATTAAAGAAGAAAATTTCACAACAGTAGTGGCTATAAAAAATGGGGAGATAAAAGTCTTATGTTGCTGTAGGGCCACATTGTGACTTTCACAGGCCTTAGGTACTTTTGCCTTTGTGGGATACTTCCTCCATAAAAAAATACTAAAAAGTTTATTTTATTACTGTGTTGGGATGAAGATGAATATAGTCCACACTGGATCATATTGATTTTTTCTTCTGATTTGAAAAGAAATTAAAACATCTCATGAGCCTCTAACAGTGTCCGGCCCTTCATGACATGCCTACCATGCCTAGCGGATAAGTCAGTGGGGGTGGGGGAGCAACTGTGGAAACAAACTCAACTAGTTCCAGGTTAAGAATAAAGAATACAAACTAATCAATTTAAGGCAATGAATAACCTGTTCTTAAGCTATCTAGGCTATGGGTAATCATTGACATTGGTTTCCAGAGTTAATTTGTAATAGCTTTGATGTTTTTGCAAACAGTTCAACTATATCTACACCTAATTGGTCACACCTGGACTAAGTATTGCCACACTGACAAAGTTAAGCTGAGAGTGTATTTCCTGCTGTTTTGCTCTTACTATGAGGTGAGATACACATAAGACAGGAGACTCTACTTGAGAAAAATCTTCAGAGGCATTGACTAACTGGGCCCAATTGATTGGTTGCTGCTGTTGAACTGAGAAAAAGAGCTATCAAACAGTTGAATCAATATCATTGATTTATTCCAGATCAGTTATGTCCCTAACTTTGGAAGATAAACTGTACATTATTAACAGTTCATTGACTAGTGGTTAATTAATCAACTACTTAATTTAACATTCAACCACATAAAAATAAAGACTATATAACTTACCAAAATCCACAGCCTTCCCTGATTGACATGGCTAATAACAAAGTAAATGTGCTGGAATTTCTAATTCCTTAGCAAGTGAATGGAGGCCCACAAAACTGGAGATCCAATTTGATAGAGAAAAAAATGGTGTAGATGATAGAAGCTCTGTTCATTTCTCTGGCAACCAAGTCAAAGTTGTGACAGAAACAAAGAGCAGCAGCAAGGACAATCACCTGGAATCTAGATGAACAAGCCATAAAACTAGGGAGAAATCTAAGAAAACACCCTGCAACGGCAGACATAAGGTAGGATGGGGGAGGACACAGGGCTGCCTGGTCTCCAGCGGCTGAGTGAGATGGAGTCT
>CM053508.1:78023460-78067689 GCA_028627145.1 Eidolon dupreanum | reverse complement strand
ACCTCAGATGTCATCAATATCTCACCTATGATCTACCAAGCTACTTACACAGTGTTCAGCACAGTGTCACCTCAGTGAACAAAACATATATGAGAATGCATGCAGCATACTGTTTTTCATGGATGCCAAGGGTAAGGGTCGTGGTTAGGGTTAAGGCTAGGCTTAGGCTTAGGTCTAGTGATAGTGCTAGATTAATGTAAGCATTCAATTCAGGGTTTGGTGAGCTCTAGATCTGGGTTGAGTTTAGAGTGAAGGTTGAAGTTTAGCATTAGGGGAAAGGTTAGGGTTAGGGTTGAGCTGAAGTCAAACATCAGGCTCAAAATAAATGCTGCTATTAGGATTAGGTTTGAGTTTTAGATTAGGTTTAGGGTAAGGTTAGAGTTGATTTCCACATAAGTGTCAGGGTCAGGTTTAGGGGCAAAGATATCATTACGGTTGAGATTAGAGTTAAGTTTAGATTGAGGGTTAGTTTTAGGGTTAGGATTGTGTTTAGGTGCAAGGTTAGGCTTAGGTTTGGGATTAGTGATGGAGTTAGGGGTGAATGTCTGTTCAGAATGAGGGTTAGAAACAGGGCTCTGTGTGAAATTAGGGTTAGAGCGTAGTTTAGGCTTAGTGGTTGGGAAGTGTTAGGGTCTGGGTTGGTGCAAAGTTGAGGTTTAAAGTTAGCATTAGGGTGGAGATGAGATTGGGACTCAGGTTGAACATTCAGGTGAGGGTTGGGATTAGATTTACTGGAGGATTAGGGTCAGGGTTGAGGTCAGGATGAGAGTTAGGGTTATAGTTCCGCTGAGGGAGAGGCTTTTGTTTAGGTACAGGTTTAGGCCTAGGGCACTTATTCACATTAGGGTTAAGGTTGAGTTTTGGATGAGGCTTAGGGTTTGGTTCAGGTTGGGGTTTAGCTCTAAGATGGAGATTAGGTTTAGGTTTTGGGTTAGGGTTAGAGTCTAGTGTGAGGTTTAGTGTATGTTTAGGCCTCAGGGTAGGATTGAGTGTTGTCAGTGTTGAGTTCAAGGAGTGGGACTGGGGGAGGGGGAGGGTATGGGTTGAGTTTACAGTTCAGCTTAGGGTTAAGTTTAGTGTAGGGAATTGGTTGAACGTTAGGGTGAGTGTTGGGTTAGGGTTAAGGTTAGCTTTAAGTTTGAAGATAGCTTTTAAAATTGAGGTCTGGTGTAATGCTCAAGGTAAATGTAGGGTTGAGGTGTGAACCAGGGTTAGATTAAGAGCTTGAGTTATGTTCAGGTGCAGAGCTAGGCACAGGCTAAGTGCTAGCTGTTAGGGTTTGGGTTTGAGTTTAGGATTCACTTTAGGTTTACGGTCACAACTGATGTTTTGGTCAAGGTTAGGGTTAGTGTAAGGCTTGGGACTGGGGATAGCTTTGACTTTAGGGTTAAGGTGAGCATTAGGATTTGGCTTGAGGTAGGGTTTAGTGTGAGAGTTTGGGTCAGGTATAGAGTTGGGTTTGGGATTAGGGTTTGGTTGAGAAATAGTTATGAGCTTCAGATGAGGGTTAATTTTCAGGTTATAGTTTTTCTGAAAGTGAGGGCTTGAGTTGACATTCAGATTCAGTCTTGGGTTAGGTTTAAGTTTAGAGTTGAAGTTAGAATTAGGTCTAGGTTATGGGTTAGAGTTGAGTTTTGATAGAGACTGAGGCTTAAGTTAAGCATTAGTGTTATGATCTGGGTTGTGTTTAAGATTAATGTTTAAGATTGGTGTTTATTGGTATTAGGGTTAGCACTGAGGTTGAGGTTATGCTGAGGGTTGTGGTCAGGCCTAGGTTTCTGTGTAGGGTTAGTGTCAGGGTTAGGGTTTAGGTGAGCTTTAGTGTTAGGTTTAGGTTTAGGGTAGCAGTCATTTAGGTTTCCAGAATGAGTAAGGGGTATAGTGCTGAGTTTCCAATCTAGGTCACGTTTAAGGTCTAGGTAGGTGTTTAGGTGTTGTTTTAAATTCCTTTTAGCAATAAGGTTAGGATTATCTTTAGGGGTATGATTCGGGTGATGGTGGAGGTTAGGAAGAGGGTTAGGGTCAAGATCCAGGTTCGAAACAACAATAAGTTAAGTTTAAACACACTTATGCTTAAGATTAAGATAAAATACCCTTATGTTTGGTGTTAGGGTTCAGATTTAGTTTAGGATTATGTTTTCATAGTGGTAGGAATAGGATTTGCATTAAGTTTGTGTATCAAGTTATGTTTGGTGTTAGGTTTTGGGGTGAGGTCAGGATATGGTATAGTGTTCGGTTTTGGTTTAGGTATCTGTGGTTTGACATTAATACAGAGGTTAAGGTTCAGGGTAGGGTATTGTTTAGGGTTCAGATTAGTATTAGATGTAGGTCTAGAATTAGGTTGGTTGTTTGAGTTAAAGAGGAGGTTATAATCAGGGTTAGGGTTGGATTAGGTTAAGTGAAGGTTTGAGTTAAGATTAATTTAGGATTAGCCTTGGGGTCAAGTATCAGGTTTGTGCCAGATTTAGATCAAGTCCACGAGATGAGTGTTTAGGGTTAGAGATAGGGCTGGGTTTGCATGGAGGTTTGGTTTAGTGTTTAAACCATAGTTAGGGGTTTGGTTAAGGTTAGGGTGAGTATTGAGGTGGAAATTACAATTATATTTTGAGTTAGTTTTAGGTTTCATGAAAGTGTTTAGATTAAGGGAAGGTTTAGAATGGTAACTTAAAATTAATTATGAAAAGAAAAAGCCTAATATGTGTCACAGTAATAAGCACTAAGGATATAAAAATAAAATAGGCACAGTTTCTGCTGTCAGTCAGTAACAGGACAAGTGGAAGGGTGGGAGACATATAGGGAGAACTTTGTTCATGGATGCGATGAAACACACAGAAGGACATCCAATCTGCAAGGTGGCAGAAGGGAATTAGAGATGAAAGATCAAGACTGAAGAGAGTCAATAAATGCTTCTTGGGGGAAAAACACCTATTCCAAGCTAGAGAAGGTGAGAAAGGATATTCAAACAATGGGAACAGCATAAACAAAAATGCCAATGTGTCAAAAAATAGAAGACACAATAGTGCAGAGTATTACTTGTGGCTTAAGTTACCCTGCGCCCCCCCCCATGCACACATGCCAAATTATCAGAAGACTTCATGAGGAACAAAATTTTTAAAGTAGGACTAGTTGGTCTGAGTCATCTCTCTAGCAATATTTATGTGATCTTGACAAGTTATCTTTTCTCTGCCTCAATTTCATATCTGTAAAATAAGGATACAGTTTCTACTTTATAGGATATTAGAAGTATCAATTAAAACATGTAAAATACTTAGAGCAGTGCAGGGCACACAGAAAATGCTATGAAAGTTAGTTGTTGTTGTTGTTACCATTTTCATCATCATTATATGAAATTTAGTGTAAAATAGTTTTCCAAAAAGAAAGTACAACATTGCTACCAGTAATGTATAAAGTTCCTATTTCACTTAAAAACAAACAAACAACAAGAACAATAACAACAAAAAAAACCCTACTTCTTTGATAGGAAACAAATTTTGTCTATTTAAATTCAATATTTTTTTTACTAAAAAACTAGTTGGATATTTTTCTAAACTCATGAATTGTTCTGTATCCTACTCATATTTATCTACTGGGATTTTAATGTTTTTTAATGGAATTGCAGAGGGTATAGATATAGTGAATATATCAACCTTTTTTCCATCATACTAGCTATTAATATCTTTCCCATAATGTTTTTTGATTTCTCATACTGGTATTTCTCATATTGGTATCTCATATTTAGATATTTTTTCTAAAGTCAAAAGTAAACATATTTTCCTCAGTAATTTCTTATATTGCTCTTCAATTAAGAAAGGTCTTCTTTATCTATAAACAGGTATATATTTTTTATTTAATTTTCAAAAATACTTAACTCTATATTCCATCTGGAAGGTTTTAGAATTAAGCATAAAGATATGAAGAAATTTTTTCCTAACTATTATACTAATTGTCCAGACAGAAGTTACTGAATAATTTATCACTTTTCCTTTAGCTCCTTTAAAGATCCATGTGATGACACAAATTCCAATAAAACATTACTGGTAAATGGCTCTTTGTTTCCAGTTCTCTACCCTGAAGTCCTTCCCCCAAACGTTGGTTAGCAGGCTAAATTTCTTATATCTTGGTGGTGTGAAGAAGGACGGATAGTAATTAGAAAGTGATAGCTTGGGATCTCCTGTCAAGAGGACAGAGTAGGTAAATGCTGTACTTGCCTCCTCTTATGACCACGTCAAAATTACACCTAAACTACAGAACAACTGTCACTGAGAATCACCTGAAGTCTAGCTGAACAGCAGTCCTACAACTAAGGACATACAGAAGAAGTTACAAGACTAGCAGGAGGGGTGGAGACACAGGATAGACTGGTCCCCATACACAGGTATGGCATTTAAAATCGGGAGGAATATGTCAGCTGCAGAGGTCCTACCAGAAGAGCGAGGAGTCCCAACCCCACGCTGGGCTCCCTAGTCCAGAGTTCCAGTGCAGGAAGAGCAGGCCCCATAACTTCTGGCTGTAAAAACCAGCAGAGATTGTGGCTGTGTGAGATAAAGGGCTGCTAGAGTTCCAACTGCTCCTCTTAGAGAGCCTTTGTAGGGACTCACTCGCTGATAAACTCACTCAGTCTGAGCCCCAGTGCTGGGGCAGCAGTTTGCAAGGCTCCAGGGATATTTGGGAAGTAAGTGAGTTATCTGGTTTCTGAGCAAGGGCTGGAGAAACAGTTTTCTTCCAGACAGAAGTGCTGGCAGAAGCCATTGTTTCTTTGCTGAACTGTCTCTCCTCCCAGTGTGAAGACTCCAGCAGGCACCATATATGAGTCGCCATTAACCTGGCTAACACCAGTGCCCTGCGCTGGTGAATCCCTGAGATCCCACCCTACCCAACTTGCTGGCCCACTCAAGCAATTTCCAGGTGCTTTCCAAAACAAATGGCCTATCTTGGCTCATGCTGTGGACTTTCCTAAAATCTCTCAAAGGTTTACAAACCCCAGACAAACAGCATTTCTGCATGGCATGCCCCATAGCTCTTGCTAAGCAGCCAGAAGCACAGCACTAGCAGCAGCTGGCCTCAGTTTGCCACTTAGCTTGACCCAGGCATCTCCAAGCCCAGAGTGGGTGGAAGACATCTGCAGATCACTTTGTAGCTCAATGCAAGTGGCCCTGGGCAGGGCACAGGTGGCAGCTGAACTTGGACTGCTGTGGGCTCCTCCCAGGAGGCCCCAGGGCTGGCTCACCTGGTGGCCAGCTTTGGACCATGCCAGAATACGATCAGGCCACATCCACAGATGACATACCCAAAGGGCAGACAGGGAAGGCATCAGATCCCTACTAAAGTGAATCCTGATATGTAGGGTCAAGCCCTGTACAACAGCTCCTCCACTGTATTCACTTGCCAGTCCTCTCTACCAATTAGCCTAATGTTCAATCCTTACCATTGACATGCAAACAGAAACCCAGGCTCAACTACAGCAGGAGGGAACATAAAACCCATACTAGATATATACCTAGTGCACCCGGCTCAGGTGAAAAGGGAGACTGTGTCACTGGGCCCCTCAAGACACCTACTTACATAAGGCCACTCTATTAAGATTGGGAGACATAGCAGCTCTACCTAATACATAGAAACAAACACAGAAAGGCAGCCAAAATTGTGAGACAAAGAAACATGTTCCAAATGAAAGAACAGAATATTTGTAGAAAATGAAGTAAACAAAGTAATGACAAGCGGTCTACCAGATACAGAGTTCAAAACACTGGTTATAAAAATGTTCAGTGATATCAGCAACAACTTCAACAAAGAGATAGGAAACAAAAAAAAAATGGAAATAGAAAATGTTAAAAAAGTCAGAAATGAAGATTACCTTAAGAGGAATTAACAGTAGGTTAGATGACGCAGACGATTGAATCAGCAATTTAGAAGAGAAGGTAGCAGAGAACAGCCAATCAGAACAGCAACAAGAAAAAAGAATTTAAAAAATGAGAACAGTTTAAGGAGTCTCTAGGGTAACATCAAGCACACCAACATTCCCATTATTAGAGTATCTGAAGGAGAAGAGAGAGAGCAAGGAATTGAAAACCTATTCCAAGAAATGACAGAAAACTCACTAACCTGGTGAAGGAAATAGACATACAAGCCTAGGAAGTACAGAGAGTTCCAAACAAGATAAACCTAAACAGGCCCCCCACCAAGACATATCATAAGTAAAATATCAAGGGTTAAAGACAAAGAGGGAATCTTAAAAGCAGCAAGAGAAAAGCAGTTAGTTACTTACAAGGGGGCTTCCATAAGACTGCCAGCTGAATTCTTATCAGAAACTTTGCAGGCCAGAAGGGATTGGCATGAAATATTCAAGTGATGAAAAGCAAAACCTACAACCAAGATAACTCTACCTAGCAAAGCTATCATTTAGAATCGAAGAACAGATAAAGAGTTTCCCAAACAAGTTAAAGGAGTTCATTACCAAACCAGTAACACAAAAAATGTTAAAGGGACTTCTTTAAGAAGAAGAAGAAGAAGAAGAGGAAGAAGAAGAAGAAGAGGAAGAAGAAGAAGAAGAAGAAGAAGAAGAAGAAGAAGAAGAAGAAGAAGAAGAAGAAGAAGAAGAAGAAGAAGAAGAAAAGATAAAAATGTGAATAACAAAATTGCAGTAACTACGTATAGATCGATAATTACTTTAAATGTAAATGGATTAAATGCTCCAATCAAAGGATATAGGTTGGCTGAGTGAATAAGAAAAGACCTTTACATATGCTGCTTGTAAGAGACTCACTTCAGATTGAAAAGTACACGACTAAAAGCAAAGAGATGGAAAAGATATTTCATTAATATGGAAATGAAAAAAATGAAAAAAAAAAGCTGGTGTAGCAAAGTAAATTGTAAAACAAAGGCTATAACAAGAGACAAAGAAGGGTCCAGTAATCCCCCTCTCAGTATTTATCTGAAGAAACTCAAACGCTACTTCAAAGGGACATGTGTGTTTATATTTTTATTGTAGCATTTACAATAGCCAAATATGAGGCAACCGGTGTCCATCAATCAATGAATGGGTAAAGAAGAGGTGGTACATATACACAATAAATATTACTCAGCCATAAAAAAGCATGAAACTTTGCCATCTGTAACAACATGGATGGACCTAGAAGATATTGTACTGAGTGAAGTAAGTCAGACAGAGAAGGGAAAATGCCATAAGATTTCAATGTGGAATCTAAAGAACAAAATAAATAAACAAAACAGAAACAATCTCATAGATACATAGAACATTTTGATGGTTGCCAGATGGGAGGGGGTTGGGAGGATGGGTGAAACAGGTAAAGGGATTAAGTAGTACAAATTGGTAGTTACGAAATAGTCATGGGGATGTAAAATATAGCATAAGAAATACAGTCAATAATATTGAAATAGCTATGTATGGTGTCGGATGGGTACTAGATTTATTGAGGTTATCACTTTGTAAGTTGCATAAATGTCTAATCACTATGTTGTACATCTGAAACTAATATATGTCAACTGTAATTAAAATTTATAAAAATATTTAGACCTGTAAAAGAAGGAATCTGATAGCTTCATGATTTTTATGAACTTAAATGTTCGTGTTCCCTTAAACTTCATATGCTGAAGCCCTAACTCTCGCATAGTTATGCAGAAATGGTAACGGTTAAATGAGGTTATAAGGGTGGGTGCCCTTGTAGGAATAGGAAGAGATACCCGAGGTCTCTTTCTCTCTCTCTGCCATGTGAGAACACAGTAAAAAGATGGCCATCTGCAAGGCAGAGAGCGGGCCCTGACTAGGAATTAACCAGTACCTTGGGAATTGGACTTCTTGGCCTCCAGAACTGTAAGAAAACAAGTTTCTGTTGCTTAAGTCACCCAGTTTACAGTGTTCAGCTATGGCAGCCCATGCAGACTAACACAATCATCACTCAGCACTTGCCCATTTCAATGTATGGTGTAGATTTTGCTTGTAATAATATATTTTCTACAAGTCTCATAAATGAAAATGGTCTTCCCCCATTTTTCATAGATAATTGAAACACTAATAGAAAAGATAGTTTAAGAACGTTAACAATAACCTGGCCCTGAATTTTATAGCATTATAATATGGCTTTAATAAACTAGAATCTGTTTCTATTCAATCTGCTATGTCCCCTCCCTCTTCCTCAAATTCATATGTTGAAGTCCTAACCCACAGTACTCAGAATATGACTATATTAAGAGAAAGGGCCTTTATAGAGGTAATTAAGGTAAAATCAGATTATATGGTGTTTCTAATGCAATATAACTGACCTTCTTATAAGAAGAGATTAAGACACTAACAGGTACAGAGGAAAGACCATGTGAAGACGCAGGAAGAAGACAGCCCTCTACAAGCCAAGGAGAGAAGCTTCAGAAAAACCAACCCTGAGAATATCTTGATCTTGGACTTCTAGACTCCTGGACTATGAGAAACACAGTTCTTTGGTCTAACACCCCTCCCCACATTTGTGGTACTTTGTTATGGAAGCTCTAGCAAACCAAAACACTATCTATTCTGTTGCATTGATTTGTTCCCAGTTTTAATAATTATAGCTATATTATATCTTGTAGGAGTCTCTCCCCACCCCCAGCAATTTCTTATCTGTTGCTTATCTCATAATTTATTCAGCCAGTTCACCTTAGAACAAATTGTACAAATTAAGAAAAAACACCTGTATATCTCAATAAGAATTACATATCAATAAATTAACTAATGAAAATGAACATATTTATAATATCTAGTTCTTCTATATCAGAAAAGCATATGTTCCTCTTCTTTTGAAAATCTTGATAATGAAAATAGTAAGAATCTCTACATATCACATATTTATTCCTCAAACAACTCTATGGCTTATGTATTTTTTTTCACCAATTTACAGATAAGGAAATGGAGACCAAGAGGATCTTGTTTCAAGTAACTCATTTAAAGCTACATATTTACACTCCACAGCTGTGTTTCATATCCTGGGCTATCTGATTCTAAGGTCAGTGCTCTTTATACATGCTAAGTTTTAACATTTTTTCCACTCCGATATAGAGTTTCAGAAACGCAGGGACGTGAGCACAGCTGAGGCTGTTACATATTCACTAACTCACATGGCGGCTCTCCAGTAGAAATTTCCTGACATCTAGGAAGCAATAAGTTTAGCTCATTAACTTTATAAGAACGTTCACAGTGACTTTCTGGTGCTTTTTATGGGTGTCACCCACCATAAAGACTCTCCGCTCAGCAAGGCATATGCTAAGGCAGCAAACTTTTCCAATTTCATTTTATTCTAGCATTTCTCTCCTGAATAAAATCTCTTAGATTGAATAAGGTGAGAACTCTGGATGAACTGTTATTACTCCCTTATAGTCATGGTCTTCTGTTATCTCTTCATTGGTACTGAATATTTCTGCTTATCAATAGTGTTGCTAAATATTTTATGGTTCAGGCCTGGAACTGTGATGTGATCATATAAAAATCTTATTTTCTAACTGGTTATTGCTGGTGTTTTGGGTTTTTTAAAAATAAACATTTCTTCCATTACTATATCCACCTATTTTCTAACTCTTCACTAGTACATTAGTTTTTCAATTGGTCATCTGAAAAGTTCTGGATATCAAATTTTATAAGCTAAAAATAATTTCATCTCTGTCTAATAGTTATGACTCTTATTTCTGTTTCATATTTAATTGCTTGACAATGGAACTTACAAAACATTATTAAATTTGAATGGTGGCAGCAGGCATCTTTATTCCCCCAGGAATGAGAATGTTTCATTATTATTATGCCAGTTTGAGATAAATAAAAGTATTCTTCTTTTTGTTTGTTTATTTTAAAATAAGAAAGACTAATGGAATTTTATCAAAACGTGTCTTAGTATTTACTAAGTTTTAAAAATATATTTGATCTATTAATCTAGTAGTTAACAGCCAAAGAGGGTTAGGGATAAAAATCAGCCTATAAAGACTCAAAGGAGCTCAAAGGAGAAGTCCAGGATGAAGTTATAATTCGTGTTGTCAGTGTACAGTCATGCTTAATACCATGTGACCAGAGATTACCTAAATAGTAAGTGTATGTCTTGAAGAAAAGTCAGAGGACTGAGGCTTGGGGGCACTCCAAGTTTTTAGAAATCAGAAAGAAAGAAAGAAAGAAAGAAAGAAAGAAAGAAAGAAAGAAAGAAAGAAAGAAAGAAAGAAAGAAAGAAAGAAAGAAAGAAAGAAAGAAAGAGAAAGAAAAAAAAGAATGTGTGGTGTCCCAGAAGCCAAGTGAGCAAAGGGTTTCAAGGACGAGGGTGATTGATTGTGGCAATACTGCTAAGTAAGATGAGGACAGAGAGTTGGCATCAGATTTGGCAAACGGAGTATGACAGGTAACCTCAACAAAGATCAGTTTCAGTTGATTAGGGGCAAAACTGATTGGAAGTTTAAGAGAGAATGAGACAATCATGCTGTGCTGGGCGAATCTCACCCATTCCTCAGAAAATCAAGATTTTGCTCTGTACGTGAAACAGAGAGGCGATGGGTGGAGAGAAAAGCAAACATTAAAAGGTGGGTAAAGTAGAAGCTGAGTGTGAGATTTGCTGCCAGAAGACCTGGATTCAAATTCCAGCGCTATCACTCACCAACTCCGTAGCCTTGACAAAGCCATTTCAAATCCCCGTATCTCAGTTTTTTCATCTATAGAATGGGGTAATGATACTTTTTCAAAGGGTACTTGTGAAGTTTCAATTTTTTAAAATGCACTGGAAGCTCTCCACAGATACTGACTCTTCTCACTTTTGAAAAAAATAGTCACCTGAATATTTTCTTTCTGTTCTTTGTCTTGTCCCTGAGTTTTAAAATGATGAAATTCAGTTTGCATTTAAACAGAACCATCTTTGTTGTTTATAGTTTCCTCTGAATCCTAACAGGCCTCAAGAGGCCACTACAGGAATGTGAAACCCTTTTGAGCTGGTTGTTTTTGCCACTTCACTTAAAAACTAATCCAGTAAGAGCTGAAACAGAAAACTTCTCTTTTGAAGAATTTTGCTGTACATGGAGCAGTGAAAGGGAATGACAGAAGGGGAAACAGGCCAGAGGAGTTTTGTCATTTGTTTTTTAGATAAAATAGATTTGGCATGTTTGTATGCTGTTGAGAATGACCAGTGGAGCAGAGAAAACAGATGGTGGTAGGAAAGAGGATGGTCACTGGAGGGAGTGAGAGGAGGTGCGATTTATTGCACAAGAGGAGGGATTAACCTTAGAGAATATGGGCAGACCACACACACCAACAGAAGGGACTGATGAGTGAAGATACAGATACATGGGCAGCTTCTTGGTGGAAACATATGAAAATCTTTTCTGATTGCTTCTCTTTTCCCTTTGGAAGAGGAAGGTAAGCTCATTAGCTGAGAGTAAGAATGGGGAGAGGTGGCAGAGATTTGAGGAGAGTGGAAAATGTGAATTATCACACAGATGTATCTATAGTTGTCATTTGTGCATGTACTTCTTTTATAATGTTAAAACAATAATACGTTTATTTTAAAATCCTTTACTATTGCCCCATTGTCTTTAAGATACATATGAATTCATTATCATCATGTTAAAGATTATTCTTAATTTGTCTTCATAAATCTTAATCTCATTTCCTGTTGCATTCTCATTATATGTTCCACCTTTATCAATTACTTAAGAATTCTCCTGAAATGATAGTTATGTTCAAGGCTCCCCTCTCTGTGGCAGATTGTATTTTCCAAAGATGACTGCAGTAACATGTCCAGTGTGACATGTTCCTCCATAATGTGACCTTCACAAGTAGTTTACTTCCCAGCCCCCTTAAAGAGACTGTTTCGACCAACAGAATATAGTAGAAATGACACTTGCCAATTCTGGCAGTAGCCCTTAACTGGCCTGGCAGTTTCTGTCACTTGTGCCCTTTTGGAATGCTTGCTCTTGGGATCCATCCTCTTGGAAGCCAGGCATCATGCTGTGAGAAGCAAAAGCTGCAAGAGCTATGTGCAGGCATGCTGATAGGCAGTCCCAGCTGGGCTCCCAGCCAACAGCTGGTATCAGATGCCAGCTGTGTGAGTGAGCCATCTTGGAATGTCCAGCCCAGTTGAATCTTCAGACTGAAGTCCAGACAACATTTGGCTGCAATCGCATGAGAAACCCCAATTAAGAACCTCCTAGATGAATTTAGTCAAAACACAGACTTGTAAAAGATAATTTATTATTTTAAGTCTCTAAGTTATAGGGTGGTTTGCTCTGCAGCAGTAAATAACCAGAACCGTTGAGTGCTGATGTGGAAGGCAGCAGTTGTCATAGTAGCAGTGGGAATAGAAGACAGATCACAGGCGTAGGGTAGAATCATGCCCCTGCCACCCCCTGGCTTTATGACTGTAGTGAGTTCTTCAAACTCCTGAATTTCATTTTTCCATAAATGGGGATAATAATCACCTCACCTCACACAGTTCTCAGCCTTAGTGTTAAGAAAGGGTAAATGTTTCTTTTACCTTAGGCTAGCTGTGGAAAGAACTTTCTTGCCTACCATTTTACCTTTTCTCTTTATATCCATTACTAGCTGTTCCCCATGAAAACTGTTGATAATACAATTTGCTGGGCTTATATTTTACTAGTGGGTATAGTTATAGCATTGCATGCATCTCTGTGAACATCACCTGTTTTGTCTGAAACTAGGCAGATGAAGAAATTCCAGTTAGCCTTGCCAATGCAACTACTTTGTAAGTGTACTTATAGTCTGCCCCTACAGAGCCAGATTTAGATCTGGAGACAAAGGAAGCTACTTCAACCTTGGGACAAAGCCATGCTCTCTTATCAAGCTTTAAGTACTGAGTACTTACAAGAAGTAGTATTTTATGTCTCATATGGCTACTGATCATTTTTGTTCATGGCTTCCTCAACAGAGGAGAGAAGTATAAATGGGTTTAGAACCAAAACCCACCCCCATAACCCTAATAATGTTTGTTAGAATTCAGTTCAAGCACTGCCTCCTCTGGAAAGGCTGTCTTTACGCCCTCATCTGAGTTGTTAGGTTCCCTTTACCTGAGTTTCCACTTCTCTGAATGCAGAACTTACATCATTTCTCATATTCATATTTTAATTTGACACTTTCTCCTAATAGTCAGTGAACCTCTTTGGAAAAGGGAAAAGAAAGGTCTTCCATTCAAAATGTTGACATATGGCAGGGTCTCAATATTTGCCAGTGAATTAACATCTTGCATGTATTATAAATTTTAAGGATACATGGGTATGTGCGTGTGTGTATGTATGTGTGATGTGTGTTCAAGTGCAACACTTGCCCTCCCCCAACCCCCATTCTTCCAACACAAATGAATAGCTACCAGGACAAAAACCTAGATAAATATTTTAGAGTTATATCTAAAATCCAGAAATTAAGGTATGAAAGGTATTACTTGAGTTAAATAGAAAACTTGTGATATTTTATTATTTACTAAGGAAATAATGTGTTCATGTCATGTAACAAAGGTTTTGCTAATTGATAAACACTTTTATCAATTAAATTTATGAATTTGTAAGTACAGTATACACAGTAACGGGATACTCCAAAATATCAGTTTTAAAAGCCTCTATAATAAATTATTACTAATGCTGCCAGAAAGCAATACTGAAATCTTGGTAATATTATTCTATATATGTAATTTAATGCACAATAGGTATCTTGGTAAAATGAACAGTAATTATACAGGAGTCACATATAAAAATATTTACTTATATACACCTTCATCGTCAGTATTGAGTTCGGCTTCCAGTTCTACTATCTTATTTCTTAATTCAAGCACTGAGAGTTGCACTATAATCCTATTATTAAAAATATTTTGTTAATTCTGATTCGATTAAAAAATAACATGAGAATAATAATATTGAGTAACCCACCACGACTTCAGGAACAATTTATTATTGTTCCTGAACATCACTTATTGAAGACATGGTTGAGAATCAGGAATCAGACAAAATGGAGGCTTTAACCCAGTTCCAGAAGGACGCTAACATGCACTAAAGCTCAACCACTAGAAACCAGGTAACCACTAGAAACCCTTTACTCATATTTAAATATGATCCAAAGAAGTTGATTATCTGGTTTTTCAAAGCCCAGCAAATGAGCTGCAAATTATTAAAAAAAATAGCTAGGGCAACATGTAACAACTGACAATCTGAAACAAAGAGGAAAAAAGAAACACTAATAAAAACACAAATAGTATTCCAGAGGTTATCTACTTAGGACATCAGTAAATAGCACAGTAATCACCAAAATATGACTGAATCATTTATTCAATACATATTTTTGAATGCCTCTTATGTTCAAGGCACTATGCTAACTGCTGAAGATACTACAGTGATAAGTAAACAGAACAGCAATAACAGAAGCTAACGTCTGAATGCTTATTACAAGTCAATGCGAAATGACTTACATGCATTTTACGTAATTCTAGCAACAACCATGATGTATGAGATAATAATTTGTACACAAATCTTTGTGAGACTTACAGAGGTTAACTTGCCCAAGGTCATGTTGTTACTGATAAGAGCTGGAAATTTTTGAATTTATGCCAGATTCCTCTAAAGTATTTGCTCTTACTGCTCAGGGAAAACGGAACCTGTCTCGGCATCCTGATAGTGAGTGCCAGACCAAGAACTGACCACGTGATTAGAAGTGTGACTTAGCTACAGTAGAGGAAAGCACAGGAAGCTATAGGGACACATAAGAGGGTCTAAATTCTCGTGGAGCCTGTGGGTGGGGTGGATGCATCTTTAAAAATTACTTAAAATGTTTCAAAGATTTAATACAAAGCACTAATACTATTTTTAAAGAGTACATAGAAAGGTCATCGTTTTCCAAAATGTCACTACCTTTTAAATTCTTCTAAAAGGATAGAGAAGAATATTTAACCAGACCTTTGTAATTTGAAACAGAAAACTTGAATCCTTTCTTATAAAAGCATTTAGATGTCGTCAGATCTGCCCGATTATTAATCACACTGCTGGTCTCACATGCACCTCGCTGGCTCCAGCCTTGAGCGGCAGGGCACGCACAGGTGCAGGCCCTCGGGCGCGAGGACGTGAACCCACACCTGTGCACCGCCCTCCAATGCACTTGGAGTGAATTTCTTCCTGTGACCCCCGTTCGAGGCGCTCGGTGCTCACACCGTCTGAGCTGTCGCCTCTTCCTTCCTCCGTTGTCCTATCAGAGGCCTCCTACGCCCTCCCGCTCTCACAACTCAGAGCACGAGACCTGAAGCCGGGAAAGCGGCACTAAAACGAGTCCCCTCCAGCGCGGACTGCCACGCCATTAACGGCGCCAGGTGGTGACGTCACCGGGCACACCGGGGGCGGGGCTGCCGCGCCGCCAGAGCGCGAAGGCCGCGCCGTCGCCTCGCGGTGACGTCACCGGGCACGCCGGGGGCGGGGCCGCCGCACCGCCTGAAAGCGAAAACCGCGCGCCATCGTGGAAGCGCAGCCTCGAGGTGCTGCGGCGCGTTTCTTTTCTCAGAGGTAGAGTGGGAACCTCGCTCAGGAGCGGTTTGGCAGGTGGGCGTGGGCGACGTGCCTCAGTGCCAGGCGGCCGAGAAGTGCTTTTTCAAACGCTGACCCATGCCTCAGGTCCACTGGACTCTTAGCCCTTCCTTGTTAGGGAAATGTTAAACCCAAGAATGGCTGTGCCTTTTTCTGCTTCATTTTACCTACCGCGCTCCAGAGGCTCTGGCGAGGTATCTGAGATCTTAAGAAGGCGCTGCCCACACTCTGAATTTCTCGTCCAGATTATTCTGAGTTTAGGCAGCTCTGAGAACTGTCCACGTGAAATTTCATGATTATAATTGTAATTGCCAATTTTACATACTACCCCCGGTAAGTCCGTGCAATAGCATCACCCCTGGCTCCCATCTGTCTGTCATAGGAGGATGCACTGCCTTCACTTCTGACTTTTCTGGTACATGTTTAGAAGTGTGAGTAGGGACCATGTTTTCTGAAATCACAATTTGATAAGAATTTCTTTATTCTGTTTACTGCTCCATCTGTGCTGAGCGGTCAGCAACTATGCCTATAAAAGGAAATTTTTAAAGCATAAAAAGTACATTTGGTTAATTCTTGTTTCACTTGGCTTCTACCAACATAATTTTGGAAAATAATTTATGGGAAAAATATTAAAAACTGACAGCAAAAATTTTGGACCCTTGATTGTTATAGTTTGTGTAAAATAAACCGCAGAACAGATGCTGGAGCTAAGTAAGGACAGTCTTCATTTAGAAAGTGGCTTTTGAAAGAGAGAAGTAAGATTCTGGAAATTTGGAGAATCTCTGTATTGGGGGTTGGGGGGTAAGCATGAGAACAGTCTGGAATTGAATTGACTAGAAAATAAACAGTAGCACATTAGACTGATAGTGTGTTTAATGGCCACAAAGAAGCACCCGATTTGTAGGCAAAAGATCATTTGAAATATTTTGAGGAATCAGGTTAATAGCAATTGAGGATTTATTGTGTACAAAGTAATATGTAAGAGAAGCTAAATAAGTTCACTGCTTTCAAAAAGAAACATACAATTTAATTGGATAGAGAAGTGTAATTCAAAATAATTCCCATCAGTGTATCAGTAAATCATGTGGTATGGCAAAACTTGCACTCCCACTTCTGTGCTCAGTCTGAGGTAGAATGTAGGCAGCAAGATACTCCGGCTCTCTTACATATTCACCAGTGTTTATTCTCTGCCTTTTTCCCCAAAGTTCTTCGTTTTGTTAGACTGAGGAGATGGGGGTGAGAGTGAGCTGGGGATGGTAGAGGGATGGTCATGTATTACTCTTGCAAATCTGATTCTTATCAAACATAGCTTTTGAAAGATCAAAAGGCAAAGATTGATGTATTTGTTCTCTGGTTTTTCTGTAGAGCCCCCTGCTCTTTTGGGTCAAGAAGGTCAAGGATCCTCTCCTCCTGTTACTTCCAGATCAGTGCCCTTCTGACCTCATGTGAAAAAACCCACTCCTCTGATATACTTGCTTCGTGGCGTGACACCATCTACTCCTTCCTGCTTCACCCAGACACTTAACAGTCACTCCTTGTTCACTGACTTTAACAAAAAAATGGTCTTTCCACCCAAAGTCTTGCCTATCAATTCGCAATTCACATCACTTCAACCTCCACTCCACTTCCACAGCTATCCACTGAATCCTGTCACCAGAGTGGCTTTAGCTCAGAAACCTTGAAAACTACTGTCTACCAAAGCTGCATTTTTTCAGTTCCCAAGCCATTAACTCCCTAAATAGCCATATTTTATTAACTAGGGTTATTGTCTGTGGAGCTTCTTAGACATGCTCATCTCAGAGATGTTGCTTCATGCATAGCACTAAAGCTATTTGTTCTTCAGCTGGCTTCTAAATTTGTCTTCTAAATTTAAATAAAACAGACTAGGAGGAGGGTGGGGATGGTGCAGAGAACACTTCCCTCTACTAGTCACTGTTTCCTCCAGTGAATAATCTCTAGGGTGACAAACTGTTTCTTCACATGACTTTTTGCATAAGAATACATTTAAGACTATTATTTGGGGTTTCTTTTTTTAAAATCTGATTTATGTCATTTTTTTTTAATTCATTTGTCTGGATCTGTAAAATATATTGTGAATAGAAAAAAAATTAAAGAAAACAAACTATTCAGAAACAATTAAATGTTCTCTTTTAAGCATTTCTGAATAGAAAATGGAAAAATCCATTAGGAAGTCTGTTTAAAAACACCTAGTCTTGAGTTTGGCAAGAATAGACCAGAGAAATAGTTTCTGATTACTTAGAGCAATATTAATTAGACTTACTTGACAAGTGGATATAAAATGATTTCTGGCTGACAAGCCCTAAGACTGGCTTTTCAAAGAAGAAAGAAAAAAAAACAAAAGGTCAGACTATCACCAGAATCTAGGACTGATGTCTCGAGACATTTTCTACCATCAAGCCAATGGAATTATAATAAATACTAAGTGTTAAGCAGCTGGAATTGGGAAATCTATAAAGACCATTTTTATTCTTCCTTATATTCCTGTTAAAGGAAAAGATAGACAGCTGGCCTATCAATCTCTCTACTGTGTAGGTCCCTCCTTTTTGAGGCTAGTGTGTGGCCTTTCCTTTCATACTGTTCTCTTCCATCTCAGGATAGTGACTTAACCTCTCTATACCTGTTTTCTATTCTGTAAAATACTGTAAGAGCATGCATAGTACATATCTCATGGGAATGTTGAGATAAAAATGAGTTATGTAAAAGTACTTAGGACACTAGTGGTTCATAGTAAGTACTATATACACATTAGCTATCATTTCTAGAGCTAGTCAATTCCTAAAGGCACTCACAGAATACTACTCAGTACAGCATGGAGGAGGGACGGTCTGCAGAGACAAAGTGAGGAAAAACCTTGGCAACAGTAAATATTGAAAACAGTTGTTTTTCATACATGGTATCCGTTGAGTCTCTAAGAGCCAAGCAAAGTTTGGTGAAAGGCCTCTAGACAATGAAAAGTAGGCTAAGAAGCTGTGATGGTTTATTTTGTCAGCCTGATTGGGCCACAGGGTGCCCAGACATTTGGCCAAACATAACTCTGGGTGTGTCTGTGAGGCTGTTTCGGGATGAGATCAACATTTCAGTCAGCAGACTGAGTAAAGCAGATTGCCCTCATCTAATCGATTGAAGACTTGAACAGACAAAAAGGCTGAGGAAGAGGAAACTCTTGCCTGGCTGCTTGAGTATGTTGGTTGTTGGTCTTGTCTGGCCTTCAGACTCAGACAGACAGGAGCACTTCTTGAGTTGCCAGCCTGTGGGCTTTTAGACTGGAACTGATAGCACTGGCTCTCCCAGTTCTGACTTTCAGACGTGGATCCTAACAACGCAGCAGCTCTCCTGGATCTCCAGCTCACTGACTGCAGATCCTTGGGGCTGTTCAGCCTCTGTAATTATTGGGTAAGTTATAATACCCGGCCTTTTGTTATTCTCGGGTGCAGGGCAGGAAACATGGTACTGACATAACCTCTTGTCGCCTCCCAGTAGCGGGGAGCTTGGTTTCCCGCTCCTTCTTCAACATATGGTATTTCCAGAGCTGTCACAGCGTCAGGTTGCATGATGGGAGCAGCAGTGTTTGCAATGTGGATGAGATTATAACTAGACAAAGGTCATGCCTTAGCCAAGGATGGCCTCCAGGCTAGAAAAGACCAGTTTTGGCTAATCGCCCTGGGGTGGGGGAGGGAGTGCTAAAACAAGTGGAGGAAGTCTGAGGAAAGGAAAAATGCATCCTGCCCCTGGGCTATCTGTCCTGCCTCACAACCTAGTGAACAGCGTTTAGGAAGTGAAAAAACCAACTAGATACCTGTTGACAAATCTAATTTTACCGACCCCTGATATAAGGTTACTTTTTAAACTTTAAGCTCCACTACTTGTCATTCCATTTCTTAAACAAGGCAGAGACTAAAATCTATTTACCAGTTCAATTTTATTTCCATTTTAACAACTAGTCCATTATCCTTGGCCTTTACAGAAAGACTCCACCAATTCTATTGTGTTCTCAAAATACAAGCAAGCCTATGACAATATCTGCAGCCAAGTAATTCAGAGAGTTCATTCATTCACAAAGTGCATTATTTAGACAGTTTCAAATAAGGTCTAATAAACTAAGTAGCCATTAGAGGTTCAAAAATATTAGGATGGACAATAGCTATGAGAACCAATACCAATCTTTTAAAATCAGTAAACAAAAATAAAATGCCATCAGTTATTTATCTACATATTTGTAGCTTATAGGTCTGTGAATATCCTACCTTCTGCCCAAGTAAAAACTGTTATGCCCACCACCGAGGAGTAAGCCTAACGTCTTCACATTATGAACAAAACCTTTTCTAATAATTTAATGGCTTTTTAATATATAAAATTCCAATGACTGATTCCAAAATAAAAATATATTTACTATCCATAAACTCAGTACTGTTTATCCTCATTTTTCAAAAAATTTAAGCCCTTTGGGGAAACTTACAGAAGTAGATATAATGGACTAATAATCACTTCAAATTTTAATACAATAGCAATCATACCTCTAAATTTCCCAGGCCAGTCTAAATCCAGAAAATTTAAAAATCTATTTGTATTCATTTTAAATAAAAAAGACCATCCTATTTCCTAAGAGGTAAGCTACTAAATAATTTTATAGAACTTCCTTTTTTCATGACTAGTCCATTCCTTGTTTTGAAAACATCTTTTAAATGTTATCTGAGAATTCTTATTTTAGGAATACAATTTTTGTTTAGCTTATATGCTGGAAATTCTGACAAGTACATAAAAAGATCCATGATTAGTGCAAAAAGAGGAAACAGTATTTTAAGTTATCCTTCCTATTACAAATAAAACTAAGGTTACTAAATGCCAATATTATGTAAATATATAATAATTTCCTACTTTGCTTACTGAAAGATAGCAAATACAAAAATAGTTTAACATTGGGTTTAATGGGGTTTATAGCGCATGTATTATTAGTCTTACTTTAACTGCAAAAATACTTTAGCCACATTTAGAAAAAAATTAACTTACTGAGAATATAACTGTATATTTCTAAAGGCCAGATGAAAGAATACCAATTATTTTCTTTGTAAGTAGAATACATGCCATAAAGCTTATGGAAACTGTTACTCTGTAGAAACGAATACATTGTTAAAATACTGGTTAATCGATGGGGAATTCCACATCTGCCTATTAACACAATCGCATCCGTCTTTTAAGGCTTTGGTATAGGTGATTCACTGCCCTGTCATCATTTATCTTTCTTCTTTGCCTCCTTCTTCTCTAGTTCCTCTGTCTGCTCCTCCTCCTCCTCTTTCACGTTTACATTTGCTCCCCCTCCTGAATTCTCCCCCTTTGAATTATCAAGTATTTTATAGTCCTCAAGGATTGTTTGCCCGGTTTGTTTTGCAGTTTTCTTCACCATCGCTTTGATGCCGATGTTGTCAATGTTATAGGCAGTTAAACCAACATTGATGGCCGAATCCACTGCATCGTGTGTAGCTTCTCCTGCGGTATGCCCGTATCTTCAAAAGAAATGAAATTATAAATTAAGGTCTTTTGAATTAGTATTAAATAAGTCATATGATTAGCATGTTATCCCTGAAAACAAAATCAAGGGTTAGGTTTCGATTTCATGAAAACATCCTAAAGAAGAAAATCACACTGTGCTAAATGCTGTATGTTCTCCTTTAGCAAAATCTGTGTGAAATTAATTTTGGATAGTGGGGATTAATGTGATAAAGAATGTTTATGTTGAAGAATAAAATATAAATAATATTGTTCATCAGTCATTATTTTCTTTTTTTATCCATCCCTTCTGGAAATGTAAGAAAATTTTCATTGAAGCAACTGCAGGACACAGATAATGTAAAGTCTCTAAAAATGGTTTTCAGTTCTACCTTAACTATCAGAATCTGAGTTTGTCCTTAAGCAGATTCTACAATGCACGCTCCCCCTCGCTCCACTCCACTGGAGACTCACTGGCCTCTTGCTGTTATCTGAACCCACTGAGCATATACATGTGCTGTCTTAGGACCATTGTACTGGCTGGTATCTGACTAGACTACTCTCATCCCAGGTGTTCAACATGGCTAACTGCCTCACCTTCTTTGACTTATCTTCTCAGTACCTAACCTATTTATATTGCCTTACCCCACACCCCCCTCCTTAAACTGCTTTCTTCTATAACTTACCACCTGCTATATACTATAGATCTTATTTACACCCATTGTTTTTGTTTTGCTTATTGTTTATCTCACTAGAATGTAAAGCTCATTAGAAAACTCTTTGTTTTGTTCATTAATGTATCATAAGCCTTGAGAACAGTGCCTGGCATTCATTATTTGTTGAATGAATGAAATGAGCAATTCTTGCCTTATCCATCTCACAACAGTTTCTTGAGCACTGAATGTATAACAAAGTGCTTGGGGTATTATAAAGAAGTATACAAAAGTAGTTATTACTCACAAAGATCAATATCTGTTTTTAATACCATTTCTATGAGAAAAATGCAATTTGAGATCCTACATAAGGATATTAAAACTTACCCTGTTTTGTTTTACTCTTTACCTTTTTATAAATACCAGGCTTTTAAAGCTTTTGTTGTCCATAGGTTTCCCAAAGTAAAGATTTATTTAAACAAAAAATAATTGAAGGCAAAATTTTACAATTTTCTCCAGGACACAGCTGAAGTTTCCTAGGTGCTTTGTGACCTGTATCTTGACATTTTATACTAACACTGGCTCTGTCCTTTGAACTAACAAATCCTCTATTACTATCAGGCTGACCTAGAACAGTGCTTCGTGATCCTGCTGGCTTGTTCACGCTTGACTGTTTTTCAGTGTCAGTTCTAGAAAAGCGAAGTACGCTCCTGAATGATGATTCAATTCTGCCCTCTGTCTCATGTTAACTATAGCCAAAGCATAGATGAACCTACAATCTGCCAAACCTTATGTCTGGTTTGGACAGTCTTGATTAGGGCTTTTTCACTAGTTACCAGACAGAAAAGCTGCCTCAACTGCTGTCAGTCCCTGTTGCTCTGCAACCACTCAGCGTTCCACAGGATTTGCTGATATTGCAGAAGACATGGACATTCTAACTGTCAGTCAAGCCCGTCACAAATCCTATCATCAGGTGGCAATGGCTACAGCTAAATGAGAAGAAAGGGGAGGTGGCAGTTTCAGCAATGGAAGAGTGACCATAACTCTTGGATAAGCAGGTTTCTATTAGGGCTTTTCTCTCCAGCACAGTCTGCTACAAGGAAGTGACACAGTAACTTAAGAATCTGGTCATATTAGTGTTTTCTAATACAGGAAATCTTTTCCGGAGTCATAAACTTTCACTTCTGAATATTTGGAATGTTCCCCATTCTACCCACATAGTTTGATACCGCTAAAGGCGTATATTTACAATATTTTTATATGTAACAGATTTCTAAAGACCACATTATTTTTAATAATGTACTAAAAAAATAAAAAGGGGAGTCTATGTTGGTGCCCTGATAATTTTGCTTGTTCTTCCTGCCATGCTACTTCCATTTCAGCAACAATTCCTGTTAATTGGGAAAAAGTGCCAAACTAAGAGTCAGAAAACTAGATTCTAACATCAACTATTAATGACCAGCCATACGACCTTAGTGAAGTCTCACCCTCTTTGCATTTCATCAACTTCCTCTTCTTCATCTCACAAAATAAGATATATATGTTAAAGCATGTTAAAATTTCCATGGTTCCAAATACTTATTTTTAAACATCTTGTAAAATGGATCAACAGTCATGTTTATTTTTTAAAATATATCCTCACCTATCACCTCTGCTTCCCAATGTGACTTAGACTTCATTCAGATTCAAACTATACTGCTAACAACTAGAAAACCTATCTCTGGCTAAAAGACAAGGTTTATTTCTGACTTGTTAGTTTTTAAAAAGTTAACTTTAATTAGAACTTATTGAACAGATTTTATATACTGAGTAACACTACTGTATCAACTGAAGAACAATAAAAAATGAATATAAAGTATTCTCTAAATAAGTCAATTTATAATTTGAATGAGATTTTTCAGAAACTTCTTCAGTGCATTCAGTAACATCTACAAAAACAGCACACTGGCAGTGATTCTAGATTTTACTAATCATAACAAAATTTCTGTCATAGTAGACAACAACCCTGAGAAGTAATTTGACAACACAAAATTGAAAAGTGAGCCAAATGAGAATACTGTTAGGAGGTCTGCAGACACCAATCTTAATAAGCATTAAATCTGGGAGTGAGAACAATCTGTAGAAGAGGATAGACCTTATCCATAAAAAGTTGTGAAAAAATCTAAGATGTAAAAAAGACAAGTCTTTCAAATCCATAGATAACACAAATGAAGACTGGCTAACATCACACACTAAAATCTAAAGCCAAAATGAAGAACAGACTTAATGATGAGTCAAAATCAACAAAGTGAAGTTAAGCAAGTGCAAATGTGAAGTTCTTAATTTTACGTACAAATATCAAGTGTCCCAAAATAAGATGAAGATTTAGATTTTAAATAAAAGATTTATTTAAAAAATATCAAACTAAATTCTCAGTTACCTGCTTTTTTTTTCACTCCATGAATCTTTGGAGGAAAAGATAAAATAACAGCAATACAAGCCATCATAGATATAAACTAGTTCAGAACCACTGTTAAAATATCCTATTCATCATATTAAGTTATCCTCACTAAGGACCAGAAATGTAAATCCCAAACCTTTAATAAGGCTCTACATAACAGTACTTAGGTAAGCATTTTTTTTTCCATTAAAGCAGGAAATGGACAAACCCAATAGAGCACTTCCTACTTTCTAATATGACTGCCTAATTATCTGTGCTAACGAAATGATACTGATACTAAAAAAAACCTCACTTTTGGCCTAAAAGCACTTCTGATCTTCTTTCTCCTGCTCTTGCAACAAAAGAATAAATTATTTTTCAAATTATGGCTGATCCATCAAAGTAACTTCAAAGTCATAACACAAAGAATATTAGTCAGAAATCAATGTCACAAGTAATAAGAGGTGAGTAGGGAGACTTGAATTTTACATTTCCACTGAAAGAATCTCCGATCTACTCTATTTTCTTTTCCAAATCGTTTTATAAAACTGACACTCCAAAATGAAGTGTCAGGACATTGCTTTGATTCAAAGGTAAGCAAAGACTCAGACTGAAGAGATCAAATCAACTCAGAGTGGAAATTAAGTTAGTATTTCCTAAGCTAATGGTAATATACTATGGTGGGAGGGAATATAAACACATGCTAGATAGTAGTGGAAAATAACTCTAGATACTAAACTTGTACAGATGTCCCATCGAGGGCCGTCATGGCTCAGTACCACACTCTGACAATGCATAACTGGCCTAAATCCCCGCTCTCCTAGTTAGGGGAGGCAAATCGTTAACATGGTATTTAATAGCTCTATGCTTTGGTTTCTTCATCTGCAAAATGGAGATAATAGTGTTAAAGATTAAACAATACACATGAAAAGCACTGAGCGTAATGTCTCATACGTAAGTATGAGCTCAAATGTCAGTGAGTGGATAACACAACTAAGAGTTGAGAACGTCATTAACACTACTTTTTAAATAAACATTAAAATATTATTAAGATCTGAAGTAATTTGAAGCTAAGAAAGCAACTCAGGTCCTTCATACTAGATTTAATTTTTAGACCTTGATTCCTCTAGTACTTGTGAAGACAGAATAAAGAGCTAAAATCAGAGGATCCTGTTTTAAGTCTCGTCTTTAATACCAATTATCAGATGAGCTTAGGCAAACCATTCATTTCCGTTTGTCCACTTTTTAATATATGAAATAGAAGACATACCATCTGTCTGTTCTAATGCAAATGTACAGTGGCAGAGTCACATAAGATGTGTCAAAATTTAACATTTTTTGCATACAGAAGGGGCTAATGTTAATGAGGTACAATAGTTTAATTATAATTCACGTTTTTCCCATCAAAACTACAGGCAAACATCACCCATCAAGAACATGCAGCGAACAACGGTACAGTAACACTAGGCTTTTTAAAAATTAAACCTATTTTTTGCATTAATGATGAACAACTGTTTACAACAGTAATATAAGGCAAAGTCACAAAATTCTATTAATTTGCTAAAAATATTCTCTTAAGAAAAACAGCAAGTGAAAAAAAATGATCAGATACTTAATAACTACATAATCACCTTAACTGCTTCTGAAGTTTTACAAATGCTATAAGAGATTTAGTCATTAAAATAATCGAATTGAACTTACTTGTATCTGACAGTTTGTACCGTTTCTGCTGAAACGTTGTTAACAATGCATCTGGCGGCACATTCCAATCCCTGCCAGACGGTTGAAAATCCTGCAAATGTATTTAAAAGTAAATAAAGCTAGCTCTAAGCAAACAGGCCTTCCTAGTTAAATTTCTGGGCCTCATGTTACCTTGAATACTACTTGCTGCTACGACCATAGCACCGTCCAGGGGAGACTTCCCATTTCTGTCTTTTTTAAGAGATTCTGGAACAAGTTTGCTTCCATGCTTCTTGACGTGTGGGGCTAGTTCCTTTCCAACACAATTTGCTACAGTGCAAACTCCATCAACTAATATAACCATTAAAAAAAACATACACTTAGAAAAAACATAATCTTCCCTGATTTTATCACTCTTATTTATCAAAATTCTTATACATGCATCTAAAGCTGTTTTACTACAAAATGTTACCATTTCTATTTAAAGATGGGAACCAAAGCTGGCTACTTTTTAAACAAAGGGTATTGTTTGGTTTAAGGATATATGTGCAGACTCCACTGATGTTTATAATCCTGCCTCTTAAATATATGTTCTATTTGGCAGTATGCTTAAAAGAAAACTAACCACCTTTTCTATCTGATTGCTGCAATGCAAGGTGGGTAGGTCTACCTTTTGTGTTTTCCAACTAAGCATATTTGTATTTTTTCTCTGTCAGCAAATACTCACTGAGATAGTAGTAAGGCATTTAAAAGTAAACAAAACAATTTCTGATTCAAAAGAAAACTAAATACCAAAAAGATAATCTTACACCATTTAAAGACAATCCATTAAGATACCTGACCATTTTAAAATATCAAACGTCGAAGGAGAAGGGGTTAGAAGCATATTGCTTGGGAAGGCGGATACTAGAATCACTAAGCCAGCTTTACTCAAACAATATATCTTTTCTTCTTGACCCTCAACTACCATGCAGTAAAATGTGTCATATTTAACTGTAGGAAAAACCTTTAGGACCATTCCTTTTCAAAGGCACGGATACTCTCCTCTCCCACATATCAAAGCAACCCTCTAACCAGTGTTTCTCCAACTTTTTATATGCAAATAAAAATCACCTAAGGATCTCATAAATGCAGATATCTATGAATCAGCATATGCGTCAAGTGTCTGCTTCTGAAATATTGCTATGGTTCTCTGATAGGTTGATGTTGCTGCTCTACAGATCCTACTATGAGCAGGAAGTTGAAACTGCTTTGTCCTAATTCTTTACTCTTAAAGATAAACCATCTAAATGAGCATTCAGATTAAACTGGATGAAGAAATTATTTTTCATTTAACTGAAAGAAAGTCATCCGAAGTCACTTTACCCAGGAACTGACTGACTTTCGCTGCTCCTCCTGTAGCCTGCTTTGCTATGTGGAGTCCCCTGGACACAGCCGGGCTGACTTCCACTGGTTTTTCTTCTGGTTGAATCCGTTCTCTGAGTTTAGAGGCGCCTTTCTGGATTGCTTTGCCAGTAAATTCAGCACCTTTGACTAAACCCCAACTCACCCAGGAAGCACCTATTTGAAGAAAAAATTTTAAGTGCACATTATTAGGGCTGACTACTTTTTAGCCCTTTAATAACCGACCCGCAGGAAAAACTCCAAGGAGTTCAATGTTCAGATCCCAAATATGCCATAAACTTTCAAGTCAAGTTTGCACTTACAGTTTTCTGCCTGGAATATACACCTTTTCTAAGTAAACTCATCTTTCAACACTTAGATTATATATCACCCAATAACAGAGTTCTGTATCACTCTCTGCTGACACTACAAAGTGTAGGTATCTGTTAATTACCTCAGTATACTGTTGTTAGGAACTAATTTGGTGTTTTGGTGCCATTAAGATCATATTTGGCTAGAGGTAAACCCAGGTATCCTTGTTCTTTGTGTTTTAGTCCAGGCACCACTCTTTCCCCATGAAGTCTTTAGGGCCACAGACACAATACAAACTGAAACCAAGGAAGCTGTATCTTAAACACCAATGCTTGCTGGCTTGCTTTAGGCTAAAGGCATAGGCAGGGGTTCCTGTTCCTACCTCAACCCAATCCTGAGCCTCTCAATCTCAGCAACATAAACCTGAAGGTCAAAGACGTGATAACATCCAAAGAATGCATGAGAAGAAAAATCTGGGAGAGAAGGAAATTGGGAGGCCTAGATGGTTAAGTCATTCCTCATGACAGTAGGCCCTCGTCTTTCGCTTTGCTCCTGCTTCTTGCAGCATGAATGAAGAGATTGCCAGAGAGAAAAAAAGCAGGATGGCAGAGACTTCTCTAGTGAAAAAGACCTCAGGGAGCCTGTGGGGAAAGAAGTGGGAAGGAGGTGGGAAAGGCAAGAAAAAACACACAAGAAGAAAGGTCCTAAGAGGGGGAGAAAAGTGCCATCCTCCCTGGAGACGGCTTGTACTTGCAAATTTTTCCTTTTTGGCTATAATCTGAAACCATCAGCTTTCAAAGCTGGACATATAAAATACTCAAGTATGTTCTCCTACAGTCTGGGGCATGGTTTTTACATAATTACTCCAGCCTGTGAGTGAGCAGGTATACAGCGATCGATGTGAAAATCATACCCATTTAATAATGCTAACAGCGAAAAGTGCCAAGGGAAACTGATTAGAAAAACTAATGTGTTCTCCTCCTGTTTCGGTGAGCAGGTCCACCTCCAGTTCCCACCCTACCCCCACTGTCCGGCCCTTGCGGGAGGCTCAGGTCTCAAACCCGGGCGGGCAGCTTCAATCAGGAGTTCCCGTAACAATAAAGGGGCTAAAGAAGTCTATTAAAAAATGTGTGTGTGTGTTTAGAGTTAACTGTCAGGTTGAAAAATATTAAGTAAAAACCAGCTGAACCAGAAGACTGAGAAATCATAAAATAAATGACAATGAAACTTTACTCAAGTTGAGTGACAATGAAACTATAACGAACAAACAAGGGATGGCATCCACTGATGACTGAAAAAAATAAATGGAAGTAAGATAAATGAAGTCACAGGACTAATACAGAAAAATACTAGATGCAAATTATGAACGAGCCATCACCATGGAAGAGCGTAACAGAGGTAACAGTAATATGTTAAAACTATAGACACTGCAACAGAAGATAAGGAAATGCAGTATTTCAATGTCAGCTATTAAGATTTTTAAATGGAGTGTGTCGTGCCAGATACAGATTATTTTACTCCTTTGCACCCAGTCAATGCTGAGATGTAACAAGCCATGAATGTTTGCTGGATAAATGAGATGTTGGTGGATGACTTAAAATTATCTAACTCAAACTTAAGTTAATCAGTCTACTGTCACAAATCCTCTACTTCCTCCTAAGTTAGTTTACAGGGCTTTACTCCATATAAATATTTGGCAGCTTAAAATGTTAAGTCTACGCTTCTCAAGCCCCTATTCTACGCAACTAAATTTTAAGCAGTTTTTTCACTTTTTTCATCTTTTACATTCATAAAACATAAGACTAGCTTTTACTGATCTTTACTCATTCTTTGACAGTGAAAAGAACTGATCATTGGCTATAGTGAATGAGCTCAATTCATCCTTACTCATCTTTGTACAGACCTTGCATGAGTCAGATTGAAATAGTTTCTTGACAGATCAGATAATTTTCCCTGGATTAAATCTTGGGTATTTTCTGCACCTTTTTTTTGTCATGTGTGTCTTAATTATTTAGTGAGCTAGTTGTTTTTCATCCTATCTATTAAAAATCACATCAGGAAACATATATACTCTGAATGGCTGTTAAATGGTTTTAATGTCACCAACTATTAAGGGTATTATAGAACTCTAGCCCTAAGCATATAGGATGAAAAGGAAAAATGTGACAAGCCTGAAGACACTGAAGTCTCAAGTAGTAAACCAGAATGTAGTTTTTGCTCATTTTCAAAAGATGCAGCACTGAGTTCCACTGAAATCTTTAAAGAGCTCCCTCCCTAGGATTAGCAGGCTTTAAGGATGTGTCACCTCTTTGAGTAGATCCAACGTGCTGAATCTCTGTGGTACCTAGGTCTTAGAATTTGTGGCAGGTGATATTTTCCAAAGATGGCCCAAAACAGTTTCTCTTATTCCATATGTTCTTTCAACATGACCTTGACATTCCTCCCATTGAGAAATGGGGTCTAAGCCACATTCCCTTGAATCTGAGCAGGTTGTTACTTGATTGTAATTAATGATGCTAGAAATTTGCAAGAATACGGTAGAAAGGGTAATCATGCACCTTCTGCCTGTTTGCTGGACCATTCACACTTGGAATCCTGAGCTACCGCTTAGAAGCCTAAGGCCACCATGCGGAAGAAGTCAAGCCACATGCAGAGGCCACATTCTGGGCACTCCATCTGCTAGTCCTCGATTTTGAGCTGTCCCAACCCAGATGTATGAGCAAAGCAGCTTCAGATGACGCCAGTCCGTAGCTACTGAGTCACTAGTTAGCCTTTGAATCTTCCTGAGGCCCTGACATCATGAAGCAGACACAAGTCATCCCTGCTGTAAGCTTTTGGAATACCTAGCTCACAGAATTCCTAAGCATAAACAAATGTTCTTTGTTTCATGAGATTAAGTTTGGGATAGTCTGTTACACAGCAGTAGTAAATGGAATAATCTTACAACAGTATAAACTCAAAAAACTTACAAAAACGACCTTTGACTTTAATTATCTATGTACGTGTGGTTACAGGCAAGTTTTCTGATTACTGACCTAATAGCTTAGCAGCCTATAAAGTTAGGGGGCAGCATTGTAAGAGTAAAGGTTTTTCTTTACAACTTCTTTGAAAATCTGTTTCAAGAGCCAATTTTAACTGTTA
Source organism: Eidolon dupreanum (assembly GCA_028627145.1). NCBI lineage: Eukaryota > Metazoa > Chordata > Mammalia > Chiroptera > Pteropodidae > Eidolon > Eidolon dupreanum. The sequence goes on along the minus strand of CM053508.1, from coordinate 78,037,071 downwards.
CATTATATTTTAAAAATTTAGCATTATCTTTTCTTGTATCAAATAACATTTTGATACTAGGCAAAATATTTTGTTAGCTCCTGGCCAACTGATTATTTTTCACTTATTTTAGCTTGTTGCTTTTTCACATTGAAATTATCCTCTGCTTTGGACATCTTTATTATTTTAACACATTTTTAGTACAGACATAGAAACCTGTACTGATAAGTCTTTCCAATGACTGGTGATAATCCCTTTATTGGTCCTAAATTTGGCTCACTGAAAAGTGACTGGCAATGTTTTTAAAAAACAAAATAGGTGGGTCTAAACCTGAGAGCTACTACAGTTGAAAAGCTAAAATGTTAACCAGTTAAAGTAGAAAGATATGTCAGTAATGATCATCTGGATTTAAAATAATTGATTTGAAGCCCTTTCTATCTATAATTAAATAGTAGGGCCTACTTCCCAAATAGCTTGGCTGTAATCCTCAGATCTTCTCATGTTTGAATATCTTATAATTTTTTTTTTTTTTGGTGGAAGAAGAGGGGGAAGATGGCATGAAAAGAAAAGGATTAAGGGAGAATTTTAAAGAGGAAAGGAAAATAATTAATTTTATGATCAAGACTATTTGAGATTTTGGGGATTCCTGAAGCTTTTCACTACCAATTTTCCCCAAGAGTAAGAGAGAAAGAATAATAGTTCAAGAAAAACTTACATCGCTATGACAACATGTGATGTTGTAAAAACTGGTTCTTTTTGTTTAAGTATTTATAAAGTGATCATTTAGAAACAAAATATAAAATGTTACCTTCCTAAGGATTCTCTTATGGGTTTCAAAGGTTTCACATTAAAGGAGAAAAATGTTAACATTACTATAATACCTGACAAAATGTTTTGAGCCACTTTCTCACTCCATTCAGGTAGTTCCTTTGCTTTTTCTTCTGCAACTGGCTCATAGGGCACCATATGACTCAGATTAACTTCTTCACTTGAAGTGCCTTTAGCCTAAATAGTAAAAATGTTTTAAAATGTGAAACAGTAAAGTACTATGAGTGGAAAAAATTATAAGCTTTATGTAATAAAATATTAAGCCAATAAATACTGGATATAATTAAGGAAAGTATCTCCAGCCAACCTAGTTAGCAGTACATTCATAACACAGACTGCAGTACCATAACTACCATGAAACTGAGAACTGTCCTGGTCTTATATACAGTCCCACTGGCAAGTGAGACCTAAATACCAACATACCACCAATACAGCATTTATCAAATCATATTTAAGGTGACCTTTTTCAATTCTTGACTATGCTTTCCTTCATACAGCTGTCATCCGCTAGATATTAGTATGCACATAGTACTCAGTAAGGTTAGAAGATTTCTGTTAGATGACTCAGTCAGTGAGGAAGGATGTATCCAAATAAACTGGTGTTGACAGAAATCAAGTAAAAGCAAGTAAATACGTATAAACACAGAACAACCTACCATTCCATTGGGATAAAAATGGGAAACACAGAATGCCTATACTTTGCTATGAGACCTGAAGCCAACACTCAGTTAATCTGAGTTAGCCTGTTCCCAAGCTCCTCCTAAGAACTGGTTAACTCAGACCTCACAGTATTATAAAACAACTGGAAAACCAAACTGCCCAACAGAAATACAAAGAGAAGTTGACTTAAAATACACAACAACATGAAAAACAAAACAAAAACTTCTACATGGGGGAAAAGCCACTCATAAGTAAAAACTAAATACAAACTGGACAAAATATTTGACATGGGCTGATGTGCCTAAAACATAAAGAGCTCCTAGAAATTGAAAAGAAAAAGACTAGGAACTCAGTAATAAAAATGGATAAAAGATACTAATAAACATCACACAGAAAACGAAATTCAAGCAACCCTTAAGCAGATACTCAATATCACTCATAATAAAATCAATGAGAATTAAAATATTCCAATATACCATTTCTCATCTATCAGACTGCCAAAATATAGAAATGCCAACAGCCCAACTCTGTTGACCAGGCTGTGGGGAAAAGGGTACTCTCGCATACTGGCAGGAGTGCCTAAGAGCACAATCCTTAGGGAGAGCAATTTGGAGAGCAATTTAGCAAAATCTATCAAAATTACAAATGCATTCCTCTTGTGACTCAGTAACCCCACTTCTGGTTTACCTGATGAATTACCTACAAATGTATGAATTAATGGATCTACAAAGTTAATCACTGAAGCATTGTTCGTAATACCAAAAACCTGGAATCACTCCTCAATAAAAAATTGGTTAAAGAAACTATGATGTAGTCACACAACAAAATACAAGATAGCTGTAAAAAAAATTGAGGAAGTTCTTTATTTAATGACATGAAAGATCCCTGGAATTTATTATTAAATAAGGAAAATAAAACACAGGACACTCTATATGATGTTATCTTTGTAAAGAGAGGAAGAGAAATAACAGTTTTTATTTGCTTTTATCTGCTTCGAGAAACACTTGAAGAAACACAAGATCCGATAAAAGTGATAACGAAGACCGATGGGGGCAGGGAGACAGACAGACAAAGGTGGGAGTAAAGCTTTTCAAAGCATGTATCTTTTGATATAATTTGATTTTTTTCAACCAAGTTATTAAATTTTTTAAAAATCAAGTTCTAAGTGATATGGAAAAATTTCTAAACACACCATCAAGTAAAAAGCATGGAGCAGAATAATGTATCTTACATACTGCTATTTACATTAAAGATTATACATGTGTGTAAATACACATATATCCACACAAATATGTGTGTGAACATACATTTTAATATGCATAAAATATATCTAGAAGAACAATAAGAAGCTAATAACAATGTATCCAGAGCTAGGAGTTAGGAGTATGGGGGATAGAAATGGGAGGAAAACTTACTTTTCACTATATATCTTTTTGTATCTTTTGAATTTATTTTTTGGGCATTAACTTAAAAATTTTTTTTAAATAAATATATCACTTGGAACCATTTGGACTTCTGATGTCCTCACAGAACAGGTTCTAGATGTTCAACATAAACCACAATGACACCATACAAGTAAATGCAGAATATTCCTTTGATGTTCATTAATTCCAGAGATAATTATCGAGCATTTACAACATGGAATCAATGAACAATACCAAACTTCTTGTACTTCGATACTCACACAATGCTATTTTCTTTCCTCATACATTTGCTTATCTTACTACTTCTGCCTAGAATCCCCTTCAATCTGCTATTCACATGGTTAACTCCTTTTCATCCTCCACGACTCACCTCAGCCATCATGCCCTCTAGGGGGAACCTCCTTACTGCTCCCCACATACCTGTACACCCACATGTATCTATGAGGCCAGGTTGTACATTAGAAAGAAAGAACAATCTAGCTTTCTATACAACCTATGAACCTTCATGCAATGATCACATTGGATAAAAATGTCTCTTTGCTAATCTGTCCTCCCCACTAGATGGTCAATTCCTTGAGATGAGAAATTTAAACTTTTTTTCCTTATGCTCAGCCTTCTAGCACTTAAAAAATATTTACTTAACTCTAATCCAGATTAATCATTTACAGCATATCATATACTCAGAGTCTAAGAAATGAGAGAAGAAACTACTAAGCATATTTTAAATAATGCATTCTCTGTCCTACTGACCATCCATGAAGAAATAAGCAACTGAATAAAAATGATAGTTTAAGAAAAAGCATACCTATACCTAGCCCAAGATCTTGGTGTATATGAGTAGGTGAAGAACAACACAAAAAAGCATATGTATCGTTAATGTAAATATAAAAAGTGTTCCAAAAAAATCTATTTTTAAAAACAGTTTAAGTAACAAACACTTGGAAAAGGTAATAGTAAAGCTACTAATTATTTTTTATCAGCAATCACTTTGTGACTCCACAAGTTCATGGGGATAAGATCTAAAAAAAAAATTCAAACTGGTGAAAGGTACCATTAGAATAGTACACACACACAAATACCTTATTACTCTTTTACATATTTTACTTGCCTTTTTCCCCCATTTTCCTTTATGACGCACATCCTTACTGCCTTGGTCCAATGAAGGACCTACTGGTCTCACGTCAGAGCCACTGGCTTCCTTCAGTTGGTCAGAGGGGCACCTTGCTCTGCCAGGGATTTGGAATTCGTTTTCTCCTTCAGCCCGGTTCCAGCTGGCCTAGGGAGTAGAGGATTAAGCTGAGCTTAAATCCGATTTTCCCCAAATGACTTTCTTTTAAGTTGTGGTGCTCCAAACACTGTGCTCTAATAATACACCTGGTCAAATGTCAGTGTTTGATGGTCTTGTTTTAAATACAACTACTTTTGTTTGTCTTTCCCCTATACTACTGTTTTATCTCATCACCGGACCTCAAACCTTTAAGGTCTTTGGTTCACAGCATATGACCTAAAGCAAATTTCAAAAGACAAAATATAGCTCACAAGATGGTGTAGAAGGTAGAGGCTGAGCTCGCCACCTCTAGCGACTACACCAAAGTTGTAACAAGACTACTGAACCACCAGTATGTGGAGTCACCTGAGGTCTGGCTGAACAGAAGCCCTACGACTAGGTCATCTCAAATAATAGGTCACCTCAAAATGGTAGGAGGGGCAGAATCGGCCCAGTCCCACAACTGTGTGCGGCCATGGAGAATTGGGAGGGCCACTGTGGCTCAGAGCGCCCCCCCCCCACCTGAGAGCGAGGGGTCCCACCCACACACTGGGCTCCCCAGCCCAGGGATCCAGTGCCAGGAAGATAAGTCCCTACAACCTGGCCATGAAAACCAGAAGTTGTGGCTGAGTGACACGGAGGGCTGAGGGCACAGACTGTCCTCTTAAAGGGCTCGCGCCCAGCCTTACTCACTGACGGACTCGCTCACTCTGAGCTCCAGTGCTGGGGCAGCTGCTTGCGGGGTGCCAGGGACACACGGGGAGGTGCTGACCTATCGGGCTTCAGGCCGAGGGCTGGAGGGGCAGCTTTCTCCCAGACAGAGGTGCAGACAGACACCACTGTTCCTTTGTCGAGTCCTTCCCATCCCAGCCTGCAGACACAGGCGCCGTGGTATCCAAGTTTCCATGAACATGGATAACACAGGTCACTCTGCCCAGGGGATTCCCGGAGACCTCGCCTTTCCCTATTTGTGGGCCCACGCAAGCTGCTTCTAGTAATTTATTCCATATAAATGGGCTGTCTTGGCTCCTGCTGTGAACTTTCATAAAATCTCTTAAAGACTCACAAAACCCGAAGTTGCAACTGGCCTCAGTGGGTCCTATGTGTCTTGCTGAGCAGCCCCAAGCCTTGCACAAGTGGCTGCTGGCTTTGGTTTCTGACCTGGCCCCTCAAGGTACCTATAAGCCCAGCACGGGTGGCAGCCATATGTGGATTGCCTGGTGACTCTTACCAGGTGGCCCTAGAGGTACACAGGCTGTGGCTGAACTTGGCCAGCAGCTGGAATCCTTCTGGTCTGTGCCACTAGGCCTCACAGCACACCTACTACATAAAGCCACTCTACTAAGACCAGGAGACTTAGAAACAGACACAGGGAGGCAGCCAAAATGGGGAGACAAAGAATCACGTCCCACATGAAAAAACGGAACAAAGCTCCAGAAAAAGAATTCACCAAAATGAAGGCAAGCAATCTAATAGATGCAGAGTTCAAAACACTGGTTATAAGGATGCTCAAAGAACTCTGGAGAAGAGTAGATGAATTCAGTGAAAACTTTAACAAAGAGATTAAAAAAAAGAAAAACTGGAGATGAATACAACAGGGAGCCAATCAGAAATAAATAATACAATATCTGAGATGAAGAGTACATTAGAGGGAATCAAAAGAGTGGATGAGATGGAGGATCGAATCAGTGACACAGAGGATGGGGTAGCAGAGAACACCCAATCCAAACAGCAACAAGAAAAAAATCCAAAAAAATGAATATAGTTTAAGGAGGCTCTGGGACAACATCAAGCACAACAACATTTGCATCATAGGGATACCAGAAGGAGAGAGAGTAAGGAATTAAAAACCTATTTGAAGAAATAATGACAGAAAACTTTCTTAACCTGGTGAAGAAAATAGGAGGAAGGGATTAAAAAGTACAAAATGGGAGTTACAAAACAGTCATGGAGATAGAAAGTATAGCATAAGGAGTATAGCCAATAATATTGTCATATCTATGTACTATGTCAGGGGGGTACTAGATTTATCGGGATGATCACTTTTTAAGTTATATAGATGTATAATCACTATGTTGCATACCAGAAACTAATATATTGTATGCCAACTATAACTAAAAAATAAAAAGATATATTAAAAAAAGACAAAGTATAAAAAACTTGCAGTAGTTACTGGTTTGCTACCATTAAATCAGATACGACTACATTTGAATTATACAACAAATACTAAGTGCTAGAAACATATATAAAACTAAATAATTTTAAAGGCAACTAATAAAACTCACGTCCAGTTAAACTACTGCTGAAAAGCTGATTTTTTTTTTTGCAGTTAAAACTAAAGGTATTCCACTCACATACACTTTTCTGAATGAAAATAGTACAATTAATCCATTATTCTGAGTGAAAATAACTTCCAAATCAAGCCAAATGATTGATCAGATATTATATCTTCTTCAACAAAGAATACTTAAGAGTGAAAAAGACAAGTCAAAATTTTAGCTAGTAACTAACTTTCATTTACAGCTGGAGTTCTGGGACAAAAGAGCAAACTAAAAATAAAATAACCAAAAAATAAAACTCAATAGAGAAGTGAACATAAAACCTAAAAGTCGGTTTAATTTCTTTCCTAAAGCCCAGTAATATAGGTCCAATGAAATGTAGGGGTGGAGGGAGAAACAGCTGCATAACAGATCTGGGGTACTTAAGAATGTCACTTTCATTCTGCTAGTAAACAGCAAACTTAAAACTTAAACTTATATCCATCTGACCATGTTCTTGCCTTTGTAAATCTCTCTCCATGAGAACACAGGCTACACATATTTCTGTATGGGGATCATGAGTTTTCTTAATATATATTAAATGTTTAGTGTTGACTATGCTAAAGTATATGTTGATTGCCAGGTCATTCACATATAAAGTTTGTTCATATACCTTAAGGCTGAGATGACTCTGATCTTTTACTTTGCTGGTGATCTGTTCCTATAACCTTTGACCTTTTAAATACAGGTATGAATTGAAAGTGCATTCAACTTCCTGAGAAAACAAGAACAAATTTTTCAAAACTGAAATCAACGGAAACTGCAGTAGACTCATGAACGACATAGGCTGGAACTTGCAAGTCTACCTATATGTGGATTTTCTTGAATAAATACTGTAAATGTATTTCTGATCAAGATGGCAGGGTAGGTAAACTGTTACTTGCAAAGGAGCTCCCATAAGACTGTCAGATGATTTCTCAACAGAAACTTTGCAGGCCAGAAAAGACTGGAACAAAATAGTCAAAGTAATGAAAACCAAGATTATTATACCCCAAAAGGCTAACATTTAGATAGCTTTCCAGACAGGAAAAAGCTAAAGGAGTTCACCACCACCAAAACAGTATTACAAGAAATGTTAGAGGGACTCCTTTAAGAAGAAAGGGAAGAAAACAAAAAGTACTAATGAGACAATATAGCAAAGAAAAAAATCTCATTGGACAAAGAAAAACAATAAAAGCAGTGGATCAATCAACACTGAAGCTACTACAAGGGTTAAAAGGCAAAAGTAGGAAGATCATGTGTAATTACAACAGTAAATTAAGGAATGCAGACAAACACACACACAATAGCAGTAAAAACTAATGACAAAAATATAAATGTAGAGGAGATGAGTAAAAATAGTAGTGATTTTAGAATATGTTTAAACTCAAGTGACCATCAACTTAAAACAGATTGCTATAAACATAACTTGGTATATATGAAGCACATGGTAACCACAAGTCAAAAATCTACAAGAGATATACAAGAAATAATAATAATAAAAAAAGGTATCCAAACACACTACAAAAAACCATCAACATATAAGAGAACAAGAGAATAAGAAATAGATAACTACAAAAACAAACAGAAAAATAAAATGGTAAATACTATATACCTAGCAATAATTACTTTAAATGTAAATGGATTACATGCTCCAATCAAAAGACAAATGAATAAAGAGGTGGTGCATATATACAATGGAATATTATTTGGCCATAAAAAAGAATGAAATCTTACCATTTTTGACAACACGGATGAACCTACACAGTATTATGTTAAGTCAGAGAAAGACAAATACCATAGTATTTCACTTATATATGGAATCTAAAAAGCAAAATAAATAAAACGGAAAAAATTTGTGAAAAAAAGAAGTGTTTTTTCTGATATCTAGAAAGGATTTCAGAGTTGTAGAGGGCAATTACTCAGCCAGTGGGTTTGGAAGAGGGAGGCAGGCTGCCATCACTACAGGTCTGCCCATTCTTCATGTCTGGAAACCTCTGTGACCCCGAGCCTGGGTTGATGTCCTCTGAATTCTCATTACCCAGGCACAAGCATAACTTTACCTTGAACTTAGAACACTGTTTTGGAATTGCTATTTCACACACATGCACCTCTGGCTAGATTGCAGGCATCCTGAGGGGTAAGTAGGACCCAGCTGACTGAGCTCTGCATTCTGGGCACCTGGCACAAGGTCCACAACATGGCAGACAACTAATACATGTTTAACAAATGAATGAATAATTGATAAGGACTCTAAAATCTTGATGAATCTCTGCAAGATAGCAGGATGCAAAACTCATGTGCTTGGCTTCATGCCTCCTCGTGATCTGAGATACAGGCCAGGCCAAATGGTCTGTCAGATCACCTTAGCATCATGTACTGCCTTCAGACAGCCTTTCAGCCAACCTCACATAGAAAGGGTCTAATGGCAACCTTAGACCACGAGTTCTTGTACCATCGTTTAGCACTGGGTCATCTTCAGGTATTTTCTTGAATATCACCTTCTCCTCGGATCATACTATTTACAGTTGCACCTGCCTCACCCACACCGGGACTTCTGTATTTTGTTACCCACTTTCTTCTACAGCTCTTATCTCCGTCTAATGTATTATATACTAATTTGCTTGTGTGTTCAAAGATACAAGTTTGGAATATGCTGTAAAGTGATTAAGATTGTGGGCTCCGAAGTCAAACTGCTAGGTTTATGTTAAAGTAGATTTTCGTCCTGAAGACGATCACACAAGTTACCTGAAGCCGAAGATCAGACATTTGTCTTAACAGATCCTCGAAGAGTTCTCTGTCATCTTCTGGCAATTCAGAAGACAAGACGACTCCCACAAAGCATCCTGATGCTTGCAACATTGTATCAGGAAACATGTAGGCGCCCACAGTACATTTAAGAACTGGAGATCTATCAGGAACCAGAGGATACAACCAGCCACACACCTGAAAGGATTATTATTAAAAAAAAAAAAAAAAAAATCAATGAACTAGGTTCTCAGCAAGGTTTTACAATTGTTATATCAGAAAACAAACACGTTAAAGTTTAAAAGGTATTTTACAAGGCTTTATAGGACCACTGGCATCAATGAGGCCCCCATAAAAATCAGCCATTTAATAGTCTGGTCTTCCTGCAAACCACTCACAAAAACTGTGCTAAAAATGTTATTGCTCCAATATTTATAAAGTCTTAAAACTGGTGACCTTAAATAGCCCACTGTTAACCAATAATGAGTCTAGCTTTAAATAAATAATGGTCAGAGTAAATTAAAGTTTTCTTTATCATTCAAATTAAATATCCCCTTGTAGAAATAAAAAACTGTTTTCAAGTACTCTACATGTACTGATTTAATCCTCACAAAAATGCCATTAAGTCAGTTAGTGCTGTCATTTTATATACAAGATAACTGAGGCCCAGAGAGGTTAATTACACTGCACAGAGGCAACAACTAAAATGTGGAGCTATGATTTAAATGCACGCAATCTGGTACCAGAGAAGCTGAGCAATTATTTTAATTAGAAACTCAGCATTCACAATGTTGAATATATAGAATTTACTAAACCCAAGAGAACTTGACAGGACAGAGGCTAGAATAAAACACTTAGTTATGTTTGTGAATTCACTATCATTGCACAGTTAAATAGAAATGACACAAAGCTGCCCTGGTATGTCACCTGGGGAGGTCAGACTCTCAGTACATCAAGATTTGAGACTTAGGCTCATTTCCTGGAGATCTTAACGCAGAAGAGACCAAGTTTAAATCAAAATAGCCAAATGTATTCACTTTCATTCAGATACATTCTTTAAGTGGCCAGAATTGTGCTCCTCACTCAGGACACTGCTTTTCCTAATATTAAGAATCTTGTGAGAACAATCTATTATCAAAATACTGTGTGGTGAACGTGAGTCAAAGAGCACAAAAGAGTTCATGTCAATGATGGAAAATTCTAGTATACGACCATCATCTCTGACCAACAGACTGTAATGTGCAGGGATCAGAGCATCCAGGTCTGACTCTTTCCTGGAAAGTACTTAATAAACATTTCCAAATTCTTTTTCTTTTATGGGTTCTCTATTTTTTTAGTTGTCTCAAAAGCCACTCTCCATCTCTTATAAAAGTAAAACTTCGAACAAGTTACAATAAAACATTACTATGAAAAACTGTGTTTAGAAAAACTGTTTTTCTAAAGTATGATATGTAACCATCTGTGGTATGTGAAATGACTTCAAGTAATACACAAACTATTTAAATTTGAGTAGTTATGTATTCTAACTCTTATTAGAAAAAAATATATCCTTCCCTCAATTTCAATAACTATGAAATTAACAAAAGACGGCTAAATAAAAATGAAACAGCAGAAGTATGGATTGAACAAAAAAAATTATAAAGTTCATACTTAAATGACTTAAGTTTGGAAAAGTGATTCTCTAAGATTAACTACATTCTGGTCACCTTGATTGAACTGGAATACCCCCAAATCTCAAATAAAACTTCACAGGCCTTTCTCAGGATAGATTAGTACAGACTGGTAAACTCACATACCAAAGGCTGATTCCCCTCAGTGTCACTTTCAGAGGACAATCTTGTGCCCAAGTTCTGTACAAACTGACTATAACCTTAATAAGTTTAAAAAGTATATTAAAACTAAAACCAAGAGAAAAATAGTTTTTAGAAGCCCTAGAATTATAAGCCTGCCTACTTCCAAGCAAATTAATTTCTCATTTACTAAATAGGCCAGCAGTGATTTTTGCAGATTAAAAAATTTTATCTAACTTCTGATACTTAGTTGGTTTAGTGGTTGTTTTTTAGAACATAAAGTGTTTATTTAGTAAACAAACACATGGTAACCCCCTTTTAGGGCACTGCTACAAATATCTGAGTACAGGTAAACCAGAGCCCCTCAGAGACAAATTAAATTTTGGGTTTAACTTTACTTTCCATTTAGCACCAAAAAAAGTAGAAATATTAAAAACAAAAGTAAAAGCACTAAGACAGGACAAATTTTACTAGAAAATAGTTCATTTTAATGGTTGAGCTCATGTAACCAGATACACTGTTTCTGATGCTTACTTCCCACACCTCCAATAGTCCAGTCTCAAGTTTTTAAAAATTTCATTGTTATAATGCAGCACATTACCAGATCAGCAAAAACTATTAGCTCTTATCAGCCTTCTCACAATCTCAGTCAATAAGCCTACTCTTTTTGACCTCAAGGATTCTTTCCTAAAATAACCTACTGGATTCACAATAGTCTCACTGTCCAGTAATTAAGTCTTCTTTTCAACAATGCCCCCAAATATCTGCTTCATATACCCCTAGTAAGTCTCCAATGATTTTAAAACAACTTTCAAGTTGATTCCATGTAAAAGCTACAAAAGAATTGAAAATAGAGTACAACAAAAGAGAAAATGAGTCTAGATAAACAGTGTTGTAACTGAACCACATCTGGACTCTGGGCCAAGGCATTTGCCTTGCTCGAATAATCATCTCCCTTCCACGTAAACTCCTTCGTTATCCCCACTGTATGCTGAGTCCTCATTTCTAGAGCCCATCTCCCCATACCAATGTCCCATCTTTTAAAAAGACTGTTACTGGACCACCACCTTTAGAATACCTCAGTAATTCCACAATAACCTTTATTTAGCACATCTTTGCTCTAGGGCCATGAGCATACTGGTAAGTTGATGTGCTTGGGATGTTAGAATTGCATCCTAAATTATCATCAGAGTCTCTTCTTCTAGACCAGGGTTTCCCAACCTTGGCATGACTGACATTTGAGGTTGGATAATTTTTTTTTAACGGGAGCTCTCCTGTTGAGATGTTTACCAGTAACCCTGGCCTATATCGACTATATGCCAGCAGCAGTAGCATACTCCTCCCTCTCAGTTATGACAACAAAAACTGTCTCCAGACATTGCCAAAAGATCCCAGGGAAGGGGGCAGGGAGGAAGACTGCCCTGGTTGAGATCCACTGTTCTAGACACTGGGCTGGATTTAGCCCAGCTCGGACCCTCAGCTGGTGCTTGACATCATTTGTGGAAATTTACAGTAATTCGTTACATAAATACATCCACACATTACATAATTCCCTTTTGAAATTAAAGTTATTAGGTTCCTCTTCATATAAAGAATCAAAATTTAAGGGTGAACACTCTGATCCCCTCAGGACCTGTCGTCACAAATTTAATACTAAAACACGACTTTATATGATAAAAAGAAAAAGAAAAAGAAAAGCTATCAAACACAAACACAGACATTCAAGGTTTATAAATTTCTGAAATATTTAAAAGAAACTAGAACTCATAGTGATCTTTTAGCATTTACTGTCTTAAAACATTATAAATATTAGCACATGAAAGTGGTGCCTTTTACACGTATTTCAAATTACATTTACATTTTCTTTGGCTTACCTGAAGAAACCCAGGAGGACGGTTTAGGACTGTATCCAGAGAATTATCCAAGAATCTCACAATTCTAAGGTACCCAGGATATGAAGGTGCACTAACCTCCCCTGCAGGATTTACGAAAAAAATCTGTACTCCGTTTGGTATCAAAATCAACTCATCTGCATCCAGCCCTAAGCTCTCAAGAGGAGGTGGCTGAGAATGATTTCTGTAAAAGTCTTCTCCAACCGATGAAAACTCCCCAGATTCCGTTCCATAGGATACAGTGTGGTGACCCTCAGCAGCCTGAGGAGTGTAAGCAGGAGGTGCTTCTGCTGGATGACCCTGAGATGGTATGGACAGAGAACTAGGTGCAGGAATCGACCCTGTACTTGAAGTTGAGGCGCTGCCATTTACTTCAGTGTGCTGAGGAGATGAACCAAAGGACTGAGGCGCCGGTGACTTTTCGGACATGTCTTTAGGTGGAAATTCTGGATATAACTTGGGCACCTCCTGAAGATCATTCCGCAGAGAAGTGGCAAGACCCTTCTCTAGAATTTCCAACCTGGTACGTACATTCTGTAGTGTTTCTTTCATTTTCTGTTGCATCTGTCTAGCAGATTCCCACCCAGGACCTGTGTATTCAGGGTCTGTTGATGAAACGCTGATTCCTCTGAGCAGGTGTCCTATTCCTTGCTTATAGTAGTTCTTTGCTTCTTCCTTTTGCCCTAATTCATCTGTATTCAGTCCTTTATTAACAAACAAAAAGGC